>CM056391.1:17850500-18195500 GCA_029718625.1 Synaphobranchus kaupii
ACTGTATTTCTCACCTCAAATATTTTCAGAAACATATTTCAGTGGACTATTTAGGTGGAATAACAGAATTGAACAGGACGCAACGTTGTTCTGGTTTAAAATCATGGAGGCGAAACGAAAGTAACGTAGCGGGTCTAACCAATTATCCATATGACGTAGAGGTACCTCCAAAGAGGTACTCTGACATCACGATTGGGGCGAGGGCAGTGTGGGGAGCAGAAAGGAAATTCCAACTATTAGGGGCAGCACAAAGACTTTTCTACCAGTTACTTATGATATAGAACATTATTTCAGAATTGAAATAACTGAATGCATGAATAAGTTTCATTATAAGGTAGGCATACAAACACGTTTACAACGGGGGGAAAAAAGTGATCTAGAGTGTAGTTACCATTTAACAAAGGCACCACAGGTCATATGAAGGGGAATATATATTTCAGCACTTCCATAAAATGGTCTTATGTAGGCCTATCGATTGTTGTTTTCGCAGGAGCGATTATCTAGGGAGAGTTATGGAAGACAGGAAATTACACTGCAGAATACAAATGACAAACCAGGTGTTGCCATGGAAAGGTCATATCCCTTACTGAACCAGAGACTGGCCAGGTGCTAGCACTAGCCGTAACACTCGTAGAAACGAATGGTAGCAACAGTTATCAAATCTTCCATTCATTGCGAACGGCTGCGCTATGGATTGTGGGTAGTTTTGCTAGAAAGGAGTGCCTGTTACCGGCGAAAAATAATTAATGGAAATTAATTGGAAACTTCATTAAGGGTCCTACTTAAACCTTGATAATAATGATTATTAATATTTTATTCACATTTTTTTTTCTTTATTCATGAAATAAAACTCGTCTGCCTCAATGTATGGTGAATCATAAGGCATGACAACTAATATTAATCAAGCTAATGTCATGGTTTTTAACCCTTTTCCCTATGCGGTCGTTTTCCTTGGTGGCCACGCGAGGGCGCTGCTCTTTTGTTGGATGCTTGCTCCGTCCTGCTTGGATTGCGGAGCTTCTGTTATCGCCCACACCTGTGCGTGGTCACCTGGAGAGATATTTAAGCCTCCCGTTTCCTTCGTTCGGGGCTTCGAGATTGTTTGTTCATTGTTTTGTACTGTGGTGTTTTTGTTGGCTGTGAGTTACTCGTACCATTTGGGCTACTCGCCTATTTTAACGTCTCTTTGTTGAGGCAGGGCTTATTTCTCGCTGGCTTGGTAGTTACTTATCTCGTAGAAATATGGGACCGCGGATCTCTGCTCTATTTCGTCTTTTTGTGCTTTTTCTCCGTGTATGGAGATTTGGGCGATTCTGTTCGGAACTGTAGTTCTGTTCGCCCTTCGGTGCATGTCATCTCATATTGAGATCGGGCGTTTCGCTTCTACTTAGTTTTTAGCTCGTAGAAGTATAGAGTAGCTGTTCCATTCTCGCCTGTTAAGGGTTCTTACAGAGAGTCCTGGCGTTTGCTTCTACTCATTTTCGTGTACGGTGAGCCAGTGAGTAGCTTTGGTGCGTTTGTTCCCTGTTTTGTCTCCTTCTAGTGGACTACGTTCCCCTTTGTTGTAAGTCAGGTTTTTGTTTATATTGAGAGGCTGTCGTGCTATTTTTTGCGTTGGTCTTTTGTTGCAGCTGTCCTCCGTCCTTTTTACCTATGGGACGATTTTATTCGGAACTGTTGTTCTGTTCGGGTTCCGGGTATGTTTCTCCTTGTGTGGAGTTTGGGCGAGGTTTGTGGACATGTTTGTGTGTGACTGCGTGTTTCCGTAAATAGCCTCGGAATGTTAGCTCTCTGTTCCTTCGCCTCGTTACATATTCTTTTACTGAGAGGCTGGGGCGTGTGTTTTCAATTTAAGCTTGCGTTAGTCTATATGGATAGTAAAGTTATGGGACGACGGGGCTCCGTCGGCTCACCTGTAAAATGTTTCTCTCTCCTGGGAGATCGGGTGTTTACCCCTTTGTTTTCTGCATTTGACTGCGAGCCTATTAATCTCGCCATGGAACGTTAAATCTCTGTTCCTGTTCACCTCGGTATATTCCTCATCACAGAGAGGCAGGGCGTGTATTTTCAATTAATCTCGCTTTGGTCTAGCCGGTAAATGTCCGGTACTGCCTGTCCTGTTCGTTCCTTTCGGTGCCTTTCTCCTTGCATGGAGTTTTTGACGATTTTGTTCGGAACTGCTGTTCTGTTTCGTCTTTTGGGTGCATGTCTTCCTATAGGGAAGATTGGGTGATGTTGTGGACACGTTTGTGTGTGTGACCGCGAGTTTGAGAGTAGCCTGGGAACGTTGGATCTGTTCCTTTCGCCTCCACAATTACTATCGTATTATTTTGCAGTGTTTGTTGACTGTGTTTTATGTTTGGCTTTACGCTACTCGCCCGTTCTTGTGTGTCTTGTGCGCGTATTATTTCTGGCTATTCAGAACCCTGTCCTTGCGCTCTACTTGGCGTGTGACAGTGAGCCGGTTAGCGTCTGTAGTGGTGTTCGTTGTTCGTTGTCTTGTCTCCTCCCTTATCTGCGGGGTATCCCGCCTTAGTGGCCTTAGGGCTTAAGGAATCCCCTTGCTGCGTTTGGCCCCTCCCACCTCACACGTCACGCCCCATTACAGCTAAAAAAAAACAGTTGACATGACGTTCCACTTTTGACAGACATTTTTACAGCAGAAGACCACAACACACCGCAAAGTGCAACAGATGTCGTAAAATGCTAAGCTAACGCTACTGAATGCCGTTATGCCGTCCTCCATTGTATCTGCTGATGCTGACGCATCTCATTTTTATCAAAGTATCTCTGACTGAACATAATTATTGTTTGTCATCTGCAATACTTTTCAACAAAACCTGGAACACAGCATTGGGACAATATGTACTGTCTATTCTCTCTGGGAATGTTTTAATTACTATGCATAAGGCTAATATGTATTGTCCAGCCCTGTCAGCACAACATAGTAGGCTCGACTAATCTATGCTGTTCTTGTAAAGGAGATTATTTGGGCACTGTGACATCCTGGTGTCTTTTGACAGTGTTGACTTGGGAAAACATTGGGGATGAGGGGAGTGGCAGTTGTAGCTGATGTGAAATTGTACACTAAAGTGTCTAGAGACCCTTGACATAGACATTTCTGCCCTCAGCATCCCAATAGCTATGTACCATCCACTTGTGGGGACTGCTAAATTACTTTTTCAGCCAGAAGAGCTTTATGATTTGCTTAGTGTCCACAACCAGTGGTTCTGATACTTCAATCATCTCATTCACTTTTGCACAACTGCACTTCATATATAGTGCATTATAAATATGCACATGGGCAAAACGGGGCCTGTTTGGTCAGCTAATCTTTAGGTAATTAGTAAGTGATAATTCTGGTTAACTGTGATAGCTAAAAGTGTGTAAAATGTGTGCGCGTGTGTTAATGTCGGCAGACGCTTTCTCACCTTTTCTCCGTCCGCCCCTCCTCCCTTTGACGATCCCCCTGAGGAGACTCTCCCTCCTCTGTCTCTGCTCCTGCAGCCTCCCACAGGCTCTGCCCACCTTACTGTCCTCCCAGCTCCTCTCAGCCTCCAGGATCTGCTCCACTGTCTCTGAGCTGAGGACGTCCTGGTGGACACACACACACAAACACACACACACGTGTACACAGGCACGCACGCATGTGCATGCACGCACACACACACACACACACACACACACACAAACAAACACATACACACGTTTGCACACACACACACACACACACACACACAAACACATACACACGTGTGCACGCACACACACACACACACACACACACACACACGCGCATGTGCAGGCACGCACACACAGACACATACACACATGCATGCATGCGCACGCACACAAACAGACACACACGTGTACACAGGCACACACGCATATGCATGCACGCACACAAACACACATGCGTGCACACACACACAAACACACACACACACACACACACGTGTACACAGGCACACATGCACGTGCATGCACGCACACACACACACACACACACACACACACAAACACACACACACACACACACACACACATCAGAAAGCTCTCCAAACGACTATTACACTGGGTGTGCAAGCCATTTTAAAGAGCACACAGAAATGAGACCATGGATGCAATAAAAAGGAGCATTCAGGGCCGTAGCTTCACCAGGGGAATGGAGGAGATCTGCCGGGGTGAAAGAGCGAGCACCAGCCTGCCTGCATGTTCCACTTCACCCACAGTCCAAGATGATGGCTCACTGCAGCACAGAAGGACACAGGCCAGTAAATTACCCAAATGCCACATTAGCTCAATCAGAAACTAATTTCCTGTGAAGAATGAGAAAAGGGTATCTCACCCAAACAGGCCTCTATCCGTGAGAACCCTGGCGACCTCGGTCAGGATGTCCTGCGGCAGGCAGTAACCCTTCAGGTCCTCCAGCCGCAGTCTCAGCGCCTCTCGATTCACCTGCCCGAATGCGTCCCTGTCCAGGAAGGGTAGAAGGGGGCCCAGGAGGTCCAGAGCAGCCCCCAAGATGCTCTCCTCCAGAGTGATACCCTGTGAGAACAGTTCTGTCAGCAGAGTATGCAATTAACTTTTTCATCCACTGGCCAGACCTGGGTCCAAATAGTATTTGTTTTGGATTCAAACAGTTTTCTGTGCTCTATTGTTCTTCCCTGAAGCATTTGAGCCTGATGGGAGGAGCATATGGGCGGGGTTTAATTTGTGCCGATACACCAGACAAGCTTACTCAAATGCAGAAAAGTATTTGAATCCAAAACATACTATTTGAACTCAGGTCTGCCACTGGCCAGAGTGGCTTGTGGATTCTAAAAATCACCAGCCACATTACCTTTTACAATATAACACAACCTGGTTGGCTACCAGCCAAGTGGCTACGTGACTAAAATCTTACCAGTCACAATAAAAATTTTACCAGGATTTGGCTGGTGGCTGGTGTCTTTGCACCCTGTCTGTCAGTGTCGAATCATATTCATAGGTCTGCTGCCTTTCCACAATGCCCTAAAGCACAGGCAAGTCCTCTCAACCAAAGTACGTGCTTCCAGTTGCTTTGTACTCTGCAGTCCACAGGCCAAGGTATATATTCATTATGACAGAAGAATGACCCAATCGACCAGAAGGCTTGCTATTGCTCATCTCCTGAGGGATGGGGTGGAGGAGGGGGGGCCAGAGTAGCTACAAAGCAATTACTATATATAATACTCTTCTTTCAAAAAGAGCAAGATCAAATATATGTTTTAAAAAGAAGTCTCGGTTGTGACTAATTCTGTCTCACACAGATAAAGCAGCTTCAGTCACAGGGGAAAAGAAATTTCAATCACAAAATTCGCTCCATAGGTTTGCATTGTGCACAGTGGGCACAGTGCCTGCTCTCTGTATTAAATAAATTGTTTGGGCATTTTGCCAACACTGACAATTGGAGGCTGAGCTTTGACTTTATGGGGAAACACTGCCCTCACCAGGACAGAGAGCGCCCGATCAGCCAGGGCAGTCTGCTTGTGCCTGGGCAGTCGCAGGAAGGAATCAAAGTTCTGCTGGATGTAGTCCAGGACAGCTGCCAGGGAAGTATTGGAGAGGTTTTCGATCATCTTCACCCTGAGAGACAGCAAAGATATGGCCCTGAGTAACTCTTTTAGAATGTCTAAAAAAAAAACAAGTGAGGCTTGGGTGCGGGAGAAGGATTTCTGCAGGAAAGGTTATCTTACGGTAATCTCGCAGAGAATGATGGGGAGAGAACATTCGTATCTGTCTCTGGTCGCTTTTGCAATTCCTCTGTGACACATTTCCGCTGGAAAGGATGAGTGGAGCATTGTCTAAGCAACGAGAAAACAATCCTTCCCTGCTGTAAAGGTGTTTTTTTTAAAAGTACTCACTCTGGAGAGTCTGAATCACTGCTTGCATACATTCTAATTAGGAATAACTGTGTAATGGAATGCATTTTTAAATAAACCCTGTCGTGCACTGAAATGTCACATTTAAAAATAAATAACTCACTCAATCTGATTATAAGATGTGATTGCTATTCATGAAGCCGAAACATTTAAAGAGAGGGAGAGAAAGTGTGTTTGTGTGTGTGTGTGTGGAGGGGGGGTTCTGACATCCAAACTTGCAAATACTGACCAGAGCTGGTCTAATTTCTCCAGGCAGTTCACTGATGAATTGCACCAATTCAGAAAAGTCAGACTCATTGGCCCACAGCCTTAACCAATCACAGCTCATGCCACCTGCGATGTGCCCTAAGGTTCTGTAATAAAAAAAAAAATAGCAAGGAGAAGATTGTTTTTAAAACGTGTGCTGAAGAGCAGTAGAGGGGTACTTTTTTTATTTTTTATCATTTTTATACATGCATATTTATAGATATATACTTATCTAAAATATATACAGTCAAGCCGGAAAGTCTGCACACTCCTTTCACCTTCTCCACGTTTTATTACATTACAGACTTATACTACAATAGATTGAGTTCATTTTTTGCCTCAAACATCTACACACAATAGCCAATAATGACGAAGTGAAAACAGGTTTTTAGAAAATATGCAATTTTATTTTACTGACAAAAATAGGTTATTTAGGGGGTTACATATCTGTACACACCCTTAGCCTAATACTTGGTTGCTGCACCTTTGGCAGCGATTACAGCTTCAAGGCGTCTTGGGAAAGAAGCTACAAGCTTGGCACACTTGTTTCTGGACATTTTTGCCCATTCCTCTTGGCATATCCTTGCAAGCTCCGTCAGGTTGGATGGGGAGCGTCGGTACACAGCCATTTTCAGCTCTTTCCACAGATGTTCAATTGGATTCAGGTCTGGGCTCTGGCTGGGCCACTCAAGGGCATGCACAGACTTTCTCCGAAGCCACTCTGTGTGCTTCGGGTCGTTGTCATGTTGGAAGCCAGGTGATGAGCGGTGCCTGGTTTCCTCCAGACGTGATGCTTGGTATTCAGGCCAAAAAGTTAAATTTTGGTTTCATCAGACCAGAGAATCTTGATTCTCATGGTTTGAGAGTCCTCTAGGTGCCTTTTGGCAAACTCCAAGCGGGCTGTGATGTGCCTTTTACTAAGGAGGGGCCACTCTACCATAAAGGCCTGATTGGTGGAGTGCTGCCTGGATGGTTGATCTTCTGAAAAGTTCTCCCATCTCCACAAGGATACGCTGGAGCTCTGTCAGAGTGACCCTCGGGTTCCTGCTCACCTCCCTGGCCAAGGCCCGTCTTCCCCGATTGCTCAGTTTGGCCGTGCGGCCAGGTCTAGGAAGATTCTTGGTGGTTCCAAACTTCTTCCATTTACGAATGATGGTGGCCACTGTGCTCTTTGGGACCTGTAAAGCTGCAGAGATTTTTCCGTACCCTTCTCCAGATCTATGCCTTGACACAATCCTGTTTCTGAGGTCTGCAGATAATTCCTTTGACCCCATGGCTTGGAGTTTGCTCTGACATGCACTGTCAACTGTGGGACCTCATATAGGCAGGTGTTGGCAATCCCCAATCATGTCCAATCAATTGAATTTATCACAGGTGGACTCCAATTAAGTTGTAGAAACATCTCAAGCAGTATCAGTGGAAACAAAATGCACCTCAGCTCACTTTTGGGTGTCATATCAAAGGGTGTGCACACTTGTGTAAATATGATATTTTACATTTAGATTTTTAATAAATTAGCACAAATGTCTAAAAACGTGTTTTCACTTTGTCATTATGGGCTATTTTGTGTAGAATTTTGAGACAGAAAATTAACTCAATCTATTGTAGAATATGTCTGTAACGTAATAAAACGTGGAGAAGGTGAAAGGAGTGTGCAGACTTTCCGGCTTGACTTGATATATATAAATTGCTTATAGCTAAGCATACTCAGAGGAGCTCATTCTCCTTTTCATCTTAATCTTTGGAATAATTTATATGTTTGTAATGTTTTAGAATAAAAGTATTATAACAGCTTATTTCTTGATGATGTGCTATCTAAAGTGTGGACAGGCACAGTGGTGAACCTATTAAACAGAGAGGTTAATTATTATCAGACAGTATCTGCACTTATGTTTCCTCCCTCATTAGAGAGCCGAACTTACCCCCCTGACAATGGCTCAGAGCGAAAGTAGACCAGACTCGGTTTCACTTACGCGGCAGTTTCTTTTGTGATGTTTTTGGCCAGAAGGATCTTCTTGAAAAGTAATTGAGCCTGGGTGAAGAAACAGAAAGCCAATGGTGGGTGGGCCACTAGTTATAAGAATTTAATATGCCCTCAGTAGCGACAAAATCTCTTTAAAGCCGGACATTACTAATTCATACAGGCTTTTCGGGCTTATTATACTACAGCAAACCAATTTGTTTGATGGCAACGAGGGATATGGAGTATTGATTTACTGAGTGACTTATTCAAACAACGGCTGGCGCGCGCCTCGAATGCGTCGTGGCGCCATGGGCTTTAGTTTCACCCCTCGCTGAGGACGCTGAGGTGGCATGAGAGCGCGGTTTTTTTTTTTCCCGTCTAAAAGAAAGGAGATTCAGGGACGCTGGCAATGGCGCACCTGCTGAGAGGACCAGGGCAGGTGTTTGTAGAGCGGGAGTTCTCTCAAGACCGTCGCTCCGTCCATCTCCGATGCTAGCCTCCGCAGGGGGACGAAAGGCAGAACGCAGCGAAGCTGAAGAGAGGTGTTCGACGGGGGACGGTCCAGGGCCTTCAAAAACACATTCCGTATAAATCTGACCAAAAAAATCGGCACCGTGCAATTTTCACAAATGAAAAAATCAATAAGATGCCGCGTTATTTTTGCTCGCCAGGGTGACATACTGTACACAGAAGATGTCTGACATAATATCCACTTGTACAGGCTGCAGCTAGGTATTTAGCGAAGTCATTCGAGTGAAGTATCTCATTCAGTGGTGTAAAAGCCGTTTAACCTGTCTGTTAAACACCCCATCTTTAATCGCTATATCACACTGCCACTTGAAGACAGGTTGGGCTACAGTAGCAGAATACCAGATAAGGCCAGTGAGGCATGAAGTGCATTTGAGGTGTAGCGGAAGAGGATCGACCGCGCGGTATCGGGTACCTGCTGCAGTGTGGCGTACAGCATTGCACGGTGGGCTGGCTGGAGGTCCTCCAGCAGGGGGCCCCAGCACTGGCAGAGAGGCCTTTCCCCCCCAGGCTCAGGCCAGGACAGGGCCCTCAGGACTGTGGGAGACAGACCCGAGAGCAGGGGCTTCAACTTGCACAGCGTGTCCACGCTAAGCTGTCGAGCAGAAAAAAAACCGCCGCTTAGGTTACTCAATATATAAATAAACAAAAAAATTTAATATAAATGGCAGCGACACAGCGAGTGTTCTGGTAGGCGCAAGGCTGAAAACTGAAAGTTCACACGCAAATGTCACACTCACTTCAAAATTCATTTTATTTGAATGACTAAATGTGAAAACCCTTAATCGACTAGCATTGTTGTCCTGACAAAGATCCTAGTGGACCTAGTGGTTGTCCTGTGCGTATGTAAATAAAATTAATTATTAACATTGGGCGACCATATATTGGATTTCAAAAAAAGAGGACAGGGGCAGGCGGGCGTTATGAACATAATACTAGGCAATGTGTTTGTTTATATACAGCCTATGGAACAAGCTAAATCTAACCGGGCAAATCCTGCCTGGAATGGATATTTTTGGTCCCAAAAAGAAGAAATGTCCAGGAAAAAGAGGATGTCTGGTCAGCCTAATAAACACAACAGTCCATTGTGGACAATTCTCTATGCTTTCCCCCCTTTCCCTCTCCAGTTTGGAATACCCAATCATCTACGCACTGCGATACTCATCGCAACCTCAGTTGTTGATTCAGAAGAGCACAGATAAACATGTGTTCTGAATCATGTGATGTTGCCACAGCTTATTTTCACACCCTGGCAGACAAGTCAACAACAAACTCAGAGAGGAAGACGACATTTTGTGTGCAACTCAACAGGCGAACCGTGCTTGATTGAACAGTGGGGGGTGTCTGGTGTGCGATGAGACATTGTTCTCCCTGCTGAACGAAACCCTCCCCGTCTGGGTGATGCTAATTATGCACTCAGAAAGAAGAGTAACACACTGTCATATACACTGAACAGTAGGCAGACTGAGTCCCTGAATGATTGATACAGTGTTGTGACAGAATCAGCAGTGGTGTTGTAGCCTGCACTCCCGGGAAGGTCCAGGGCTGTTGACTGGCTGTCTCTCGTCAAATACAAGTCAGGTACAATATAAATCCGATATAGTCTCCCATGCCACGCCTTTGGGTTTGGGTTATAAATACTTGATTTCGTATAAACCATTTCATACATTTTCTGAGGTAAAGTTTCAAAAAGCATCTGGTACAACATTGGTGTGATTTAAAACGCATCGTTACTTACATTAGCATGTTGTGTAATGCTGGACAGTAGTTGAAAGGCCTGGAAGGAAATGGCAAACATCTATTCAGTAACCTTTCACCGTGACATCACACCTTTGGATTGCAATCAGATGGTGTTAAACAAGATATCTTTCAGCGCTCATTACCTCTCCCACTTTTCCCCCTGAAGCAATTCAATTTAAACACTTTGCTCAGGGTAAAGTGGTGTATCATCCAGAGTCACAAACTATAGCACCAAAGTGACAGGAAATGGACCCCAGCCAGTACTCCACACCACAGACATTCAATAAACCTGCCTTCCGTACAATCATTGATGTAGACCTCATAATCTATACAGGTGTGCTTTTCCCATTACTGCAACACAGGACTGCGTAAAATTTACATTGGACACAATTTACACGGCATTTTTTCGTGGGTTAAATAAATGCAAAAGATAATCATGAGCAATGACGTACATGCCCATATTTACCAAACTTACTAAACAACACTTGCGGTAGTTTACAGAAGTCTTTGTAACCCCCCAGTGTGTGTGCGCAAACCAAGGTAAACTGATCCTATGCAAACCAATACCTGCTCTTAGGTCATCAAACAAGGATCTATCCTTCTCAACAAGGAACTGTTCCTACAGCCTGGATAATGTGTGCTGCCCGGGCTGCGGCACGGGGAGGAGCTTGCCTACCTGTGCAGGGGGATACCTGGGCATGCCTGGCTGAGAGAGCAGGTCCAGCACCTGGGGAGAGGGGAACGGCTGCAGGAAAGAGGCTCCCAGAAGGGGCAGGAGCCCACGCAGGGACGTCAGCGCCGGCGAGGACAGGGCACTGGCATTCAGGGGCCTCAAAGCCAGGAGCAGCCAATGGGACAGCTGCGTAGAAGGACATACCAGTGGAAAAACACCGGTACGGAGCTCAGTTTTACAACACGGGCGCAGTTTTTTTATTTTATTTTTATTTATTTTGTTTTCTGATTTTTCCCCTTTTTCTCCCAATTTAGTAGCCAATTGAACCCTATTCTAATTCAATTACCCCGTGTAGCAACCGCTAGAGGATCACCGCAACGCAACCCCGTCAGCCGGCGGTAGGACGGGAGGGCGTCACGTCCTCTTCAGGGCGCGACTCCTCCTAGCTCCTGACCGTGATTCCGGCCCGCCCAGGGCCGCTACGCGTGCAGCGATTCTCTCCGAGCCCCTCCCCCCACCCGGAAGCAGCCGCCAATTGCTGCTCCCACAGGGCGCCGGCCATGCTCGGATCTGGCAGGACCGGGGCGCGAACCCCGATCCTCGGAGCACAACTGCACCGACTGAAAGTCGGCGCTCTTTCCGTTGTACCACCGCAGCGCCCTCGGGCACAGTTTTGAGGAGAAAATGGCAGAAGGAACGCACCCGAGACAGGTGAAAGAGAACGGAGCGAGACCAAGCAGAGGCAGGGACTAACGTGTACGCAGCATTCCCCCTTACCCTGCCCGACGCGCTGGTGAGACCCTCAGATACACACAGAGCCAGGCGCTGCCACAGAGGTTGCGAGAGAGGGTAGGCCAACAGGAGCAGATGCAGTTCCTCTGGCTTCAAATAACACCCTAGAACCCCCAACCTGTGTCAGAAAGCAAAAAACAAACACAAAAAAAAAAAACGGACAAGTCATCAGTTTTATCCCACATTCGTTTGTTTATTCCGTAGACGGCCGCGCTCAAAGCCTTTACCTCAGAAAATCATCTCTGGTGAGGTTCATCTTCTTGCTGAAGACGGTGCGGAGGACGTGGCGACCCCTTATGCCCTCCAAGCTGCTGTTTCCCAATGCCTCCACCAGGGGGCTGAGCTAAAAGCAGGAGAAAAGCCCACATTTAGCCTCCTATGTTTTCTTTCCCCCAGATTTACAACGCAGGAGATAATAACTTGTAAAACAGCCAAGATCTATAAAACTTGTATTTCCATTTAAATGACACCACTAAAAGCCTGTTTCCACTGTAACTATAACAATAAACTATAAATCTTTTTACATCGATGAACACATACACATTTCCTGCAGGTACAAACAGTGCACGCAAGTAATTGGCAAGACGTTTAATTGTTTGTGTTGTAAAAAGCTCTATATTGGAGTGATCCAAACTGTATATCATGACCATTCCGCCTCGTCGTTATTGTTGTAGTGCAGACACTCTCATTCATTTTATAGTCATACTCATACTTATCGTTGTTATTTTTCCCCGGGGGAAATGGGCCTTAACGGCGCCACCTGCCCCTGCCTCGTCACTGACCTGCTGCGATGTGAGCTGCTGGAAATGGCAGACGGGGAGGTGCGGGAGCAGCGGCAGGATGGAACTCAGAAAGTACGGTGGCCAGGAAGGGACTTCCCCCAACACGTGAGACTGCAGGAGCCTTTTCACAAAAGCTTGTTTCTGCTGAGACTTCATGCCGGAGCTATGATCGCGGATGGCCATCAACCTGGAACATCACGGTGGAATCAGTCATATAGATGAGCTGTTGATCTCATATAATGTATGTATCACATCTATCCGAACTGTATGCACTCACACGCTGTCGTTGACCATCAAGGAGGCCGGAAAGCTCATGATGTCAGTGACCGACATGAAGGGGATGAATTGAGAGAGGTCGACAAAGAGGTCAGGGGTGACACGCGGGAACTTGTGGATGAAGGCCGAGGTCATCGTCTCCATGGCCTGCTGTTCCTTCTGGGATGCCTGAGGACAGCATCACGGGTCTGAGAAGAGCATGTTACGCGTGCCAAGAAGCCCGCAAAATCTCCATGCATCTTTCAGACACATTCAACAACAGAAAAACAGTCTTTACCCATTTGTACATCTTATATTCATTTGCTGAATTACATACCATACTGTATGCCTTCATACTCCCATACAATTAATGGAAAGCCCTTCACAAGGCCCTTCGATAGTTTAAATAGAACATTCTGGAGTCATGGGATAATGAGATAATTATACTCGTCACTGTGCCAGCTGCCTGGAGGCATTGATTGAAGAGGACGTAACTGAGGTTATGAGTTGACCATCACAGACACCTTAAAACCCATTGAGGACCTTTGAGACCAAATTTGACCATGATACCTGAGAATATATTTCCAGAAACCTACAAAAGCTCTGGATTGCTGTAAACATAGTATGAGACACACATCCATATGTGTAGTATGATATCCCAATTACATTTTTTGCATGATAAAGCAATAACCTGCCAGGTGAATACTAAACTGAGGCTCTAAAAGTGAGCCTGTGAGGTTGTGTTTTAAAAGAACGCAGGAGGATCATATTCTTTTCAACTGAGGAGTAACATTGCAGTTGTGACACCATGCGTGCGCTTTACCTGAGTAGTCTCCACTTGCAGCTGGTTCCAGCTCTGGTGCATATGTGAAAGGAACCTTTTAACAGCATCTTTTTCTGCTGACATCAGCATTGTGCGGATACTTTCTCTGGGCATCTGAAGGTACTCCTGGACAGACAGACAGACATAAAGACAGACAGGCATCATCACAGTTATCAGGTTAGGCTACTTAACAGGGCGTTGCTGTAAAAGAGCATCTGTGCTCAGTCAACCTACCCTGTATAAATAACGGTTAATGCATAATACATTTCATGCTTAGAGCAAGACAAAAAATCAGACGGACCATACTGACTTTGTCCACATGAGGCAATAGATTTACCCATATTATGGACAATTGAGGCTGTGAGAGTGATCGTGGGAATATGTCCATTTAATTGAATATGCATGTTTGTGTATATGGGTAGCTGCAGGTTTGATTCCCATGTTGGAGAGACCCTGCTGTCCATCTCTCCTTAACCTGACATATGCTGCAGCACTGTTACGATGTATAAATAGATAATATGTACAAAGGTCTGGATGAGGTCTGCAAAGGACATTAATAATGCAACGTGTACCTGGAGCAGGACTCTGAGTGCAGAGGAGTTGTCTTCCTTCTGAATAAGGTCCCATAGTACAGGCTGAGGGGAAGCAGGGAGAGAGCGTTTAAAGCGTACCGCTTAGCACTTTCACAGCATCTTCAAACAGCTAAATTCAAAGCAAAGTGATCAGCAGTTTACGATGATTATCAAATCAGGTTTAATAGTTTATCAAATTCTATTATCATGGACATTGGCTGTTTTGACCATGCTGGTCTTTAAGCCCTAGACCCTGAGCCGACCAGAGGAGGATGGGTTCCCCCCCTTGAGTCTGGTTCCTCCCAAGGTTTCTTCCTAGTTATACCAGGGAGTTTTTCCTTGCCACTGTTGCCTTTGGCTTGCTCTTGTGGGGGGTTTAGGCTGGGTTTTGCTGTGAAGTGCATTGTGACAACTAGTTGTGAAATGCGCTATATAAATAAATATTGATTTGATTTGATTTGATAGTTTAAAAAAAAAAAAAAAAAATGACGACATGACAATTCCCAAACTGTGGGTCAGGTCCCCACTGATGGGTCATGGTAGAGATTGCAATATACGTAGATATGAAAATAATAGCTTGATACCTATTAATACACTTTAACGTGGCATTCACGCCAGTCAGATTTCACACTGATCCTGTAACAGTGCACATGCAGCTGTCTTGACAAATCCCATGTTTGAACATGCACCGGGCTATGTTTTAAATAAAGGGTTGGTCACAGAGAATGTATTCACTCATTGTTATCTGATCAGAAAGTTTTAGCACCACTGATTTTACGCATGTCCACCATCTTGGGATAGTTATGTAACACTTTGATTTCCTGTAGAATATACAGTGCTGTCTAAAAGTATTTGGACAGTGACACATTTTTTGTTGTTTTGGCTCTGTACTGGCTCTGTACTCTGCACATTGGAAGAGTACTGGAAAATAAGATATCAAGAGTCTTTAGACGTTGTTGGGTCACAGACATCAGGACGTCATGGCATGCAAAGGATATGGAACCAAATATTAAATATGATGACTTTATTCTATATATAAATGCAGTTAATTAATATGTTAATTTGTCCAATTACTTCTGGTCGCCTAAAATGAGGGGGCCTATATATAAAAAGGGCAACAATTCCTACATGGTTCACCGGATATGGATGTAAACACGTTCAAATTAAAGCTGAAAGTCTGCACTTTAACCTCATAGTCACAGTTCCATTTCAAATCCAATGTGCTCGAGTACATATCCAAAACAACAAAAAATGTGTCACAGTCCAAATACTTTTGGACTGCACTGTATGTTTGCAACATGAATCTGAAATTTAACCCCTCTTTGGCCCAGTTATATAACCTGAACACACATTTATGTGCAAGCCTTCAGTATCATTACTATCTGTGAGTATTTACTTTGATCACATCCCTCCCTTTGAGAACTTCTGCTTGCAAACATCTATCACAGAATACAATAAAAAATGAAAACCTCTCTTCTGGGGACTGGACTTTTTTAGGTTAAAAAATATTTCTGGAACCAGCTGGATGTGTTCTGTCACCTTTTTCTGAGACACGTCATTTACCTAAATACTAGAGTGTCCAACATTGCATCAAGCCGGGATTTTGAACTCCTGATCTCTGCCTCTATTACATGACCTGGCAAGCTTGACACCTCTGTGTTTTACACCTTTTACCTATTTCCACTTGTGCTTCCTTGTTCTACTGACAGAACTCAAGCTGAAATATTTATTATAGTTCACTTTGTAAAAACCTTTTATGAATGTTAAAAACCCCTTTAGTCTCCTTTTACTAAAATTGAAGAGATTAAGTATCTTAAATCTTTCCTTGTAACTTTCATATTTTATACCAGAAAAGCAATATTAGTTGGCCTTCTCTGTGCTTTTGAGCTTCTATATCTTTCTTGAAGTGTGGTTCCCAGACTACTCTAAATCAGGGGTGTCAAACGCCAGTCCTGGAGGGCCGCAGTGTCTGCAGGTATTTGTGGTTTCCTATCAATCAGCAACCAATTAAGGCCTTGTGAACACGGCGTGTGGACTCTTTAGCCAATCAATGACTTAAATTAATCACTTGTACTGACACACACCGAAAACCAGCAGACACTGCGGCCCTCCAGTACTGGAGTTTGACACCCCAGCTCTAAATGGCCTGACAAAGGCACGAGTTATGAATGACGTAATGCAATGTGACATTAGCCGTGTAAACGGTGGGACACACAGGATACAACACGCACACTGAAGCAGCTCAGGAGATCCTCCTTGAGAGAGGGGTTCTGCTCCTTCTTGAGGAAGACGGCGACCGTTTGGAGCACACTGAGGGACGCGTCGGGCCGGAGGGTGGCCCAGAAAGACGCGTTGTCGAGGAGGCTGGAGAGCAGGATGGCCTGGCCCAGCCCCTGGCGGACCTCGCTCTCGCCCTCCTCCAACCCGGCGGACAGCCCCACCACAAAGTCCAGAACGCGCAGCACGTAGCTCACGGTGCCGAGCCAGCCCACCCGTTCGTCCACCGCCCCCTCGCACTGGCTCAGCCTGTACAGCGCCTCCAGCAGGAAGGGGGCGGGGTTCACACACAGCTGGGAGGTGTCAAAGTCGTAGGGGGCGGGCAGCATGTCGAAAACCCGCTGCAGAAAGCACTTGGCGTCCTCTGGCTCGGCTCCCGGATCAGTGCAGAAGTCTAATAGCCAGTGCTGGGTGGCGACCAGCTGGAGATAGAGCGTGGCGTTGCGACAGATGTGATCCTGCAGCCCCTCTCTGCCCCCGCACAACTTCAAGAGTGTCGAGTTGTTGAAAGCCTCTGGTGCCCAGTTATTGTAGTTACAAACCTCCGCTGAAAGATAGTTGCTGGAGGAATTGTGGAGAACTTTAGAGCAATATTCTTCCACCCAACTCCCTTCTTGGGGTGGTGGGGCAGACTCGTTACCGCACAGGGATGTGATGAGGGCCATGTTACTGGGCAGAAAACACCTCCTGAAGTCCTGGGCACTCAGAGACTGGGCACCCAACTGTGTCAGGCAGTCCTCACTGGCATCAAGACCTGTGCCTCCAGGGACATCACTGGAGATTTGAACACACAGGTCATCAATGCTGGACTGATTGATGTAATGGTAGTCCTTTGCCCTGGCTGCCTAAAAAAAAGCCACAATTTAAAATCTGCATGATAAACAGAGCAGTTAAAGCAGAATAATGCACCAGCTGGCTCATTTTAATACCAGCGATCCTGACACTCTGATTCCTAAAAACAAAATGTATTGCTAGAAAGCTTGGATAAATGACTTGTTTATGCAGGTTAAAGTGTATATAAAGCTGTTTGTATTACCTTTTGGGCTCGCTGGAGCCAGAAGGATGAGTTGGCACAAACGGTGTTGTTGAACTCGTGCGCAAAAAACTCACTGCACACGTGCACCCACAAAAAATCTTCCTCGGCCGCAGAGAGGTACCAAGCGGCGTCGGAGCACGAGGCGTGCAGGTCCGGCCCGACGTGCCCCGCTTCAGAGTCAAGAGTGTCGGCGTGTCCGTCGAAAAGATTGCAGTAGAGGAACACTGTGAAGTTGGAGACCCCGGTGAGCCCCGGGATGGACTCGTTGCAGGCGGCCTCCAGGATCTCGGCCGAGGCCGGGTAGCCAGCCTCGCTCCGGTCCCCGCCCTCCGTCATTAGCAGGTGGGGAAGGAGGGACTTCGATTTGCGAGCGGGAGGCCGGGATCTGGGGACCCTGCCCTCATCGCCGGAGGAGGAGCAGGACATGAAGGGAGGTCTGCTGGGGGGACCCTGCGAGCTGAAACCCAGAGCCTGTGTGTTCCAGGTCAAGTTATGTCTGATCCCCCTGTAGAGACCAGAAAAGATGTACCTCATAATACAGTGCCAGAATATCTTTAATTAATATACAACTGTTGTCTTCTGACAACAGTTGTATTTAGCTTGTTTCATAGCCAAGTACACATACAGTACCAGCTTGTTTTATAGCCAAGTACACAAACAGTACCAGAAGAGCTTTACTTAATATACGACTGTTGTCTTCTGGTATTTAGTACATTTCTATTGTATTTACCTTCTGTGTTGTATTGTTAACTTTGTTTCGTAACTCATACTGAGTATTCCGCAATTTGCAATGTCCTCATACTTTCAAATAAATGTGAGTACTACACTGGTCATATGTTGTTTTATGTATAATCTCTTCCTTTTGTGTGATATTATTTTCTTTAAACACAATGCAATACTGTGATATTCAAGAGTAACAAGTAAGTAAAGAATATCATTACCCTTTACTTTGGTATGACTTTGACTAATGTACCCTACAGAAAATAACAAATAACATAGAAGAAACTGACAATGCTGGCAAAGTCTGGAATCTGGGCCACAGAGTCACGATGTGCAGCTGATGTCACGCACATTTATGCTGTAATTTCACTGACCTACAGTGACGGCAACTGCACGGGATTCAACAAAAATAACTCTAGTGGAGAGACTTACCACAGAATTAATTGTCTCAGGTCACCTTTAGAAAGAAAACAATAAAACAAAAAGAATTGCTTAAAGACGGAAATCACAGGCGGAAGGAAGACATAATAAGGCTAAAAGTTAATTTGTGGAAAAATTAAACACGGGTCTTTGAAAGGTAACAACTGCACTCGATGTAACAGCATAGCTGGGCACACAATGACGAGGGTGTTCGGTTACTGACAGCACTGAAAGAGAAAGACAGATTGGCTTTGCCACTGGATACAGAGTAGCATGTATCTGCTTTCTGAAGAGGGACAATTATGATTTTGAAAGCTTTGACAGTTAAAGTGGACGAACTGATTTAGCTTTTTATTCCATCTCATTAAAGGACAGCACTTCAGTTTCACAATGTACCAAAGGTCGATGCACTTTCTGAGGTTCCTCGAGGTGTTATGTTGCATCATCTGATTGTTTTACTTGTTCCGTACTTTTACCATGACTATTTACTTTCAAAAGGCATTCAGAACATACTTTTAGTGTAAACAAATGAATGAGACCGTTATAAAGACAGAAAAAGTAGACTTGCCCACTGAGCACTTCCCCCGTCGACCACCCTGTTGCACGCCCACGAGGCCAGAGACATCATCCAGCAGTGCCACGGTCACGCGTGACACCTTCCTCCTCAGGTTGCCATACACTGAGCGGCCCAACCTGTGCAGGAGACCCTGCCGCAGAGTGTCCAATCCCTGTAGGAGCGCGGGGTTAGGGTCAACGGCCTGCCCCGCCCTCTCTCCAGCGGCGGACCGTGAGAGTGCCTGAAAGAGGAGGCCCTGCGCGGTGTCCAGATCCTCGGTCTCGGGCTGCGTCCGGTCTGTCGGCAGGTCCTCTTCCTTTAAAGCCCCGGGAATCACGCTGAAGGGCTTCAAGCGCCCGAAAGAAGAAGAGCCTCCTTGCTGGTCTCTGCTCACCCCTGCAGAGTGAAAATTCACCACGGGCTTCCAGTTCCGCGTCTCCAAAAAGCTCATGAGCTGCTGCAGCCAGCCTGTGTTGAATGCGCAGTCACTCCGTCCCTGTAAGACACAGATGAACCCCTGGACACCTGCACTGGCCTGCCCATAGGTTCCACTGATGAGGGCCTGGAGAATAGTCTCCAAAAGGGCTCTCACGGTGTTCCAGTTCTGCGAAAAGAACTCCCGGAAGGGCCTGGGTGGCTGGCGCTCTAAGATGCTAAGAATGGTCTGCATCAATCCAAGCAGTCCATCCCAGTGCGGGCTGCCCCTGAGGGACAGGAAAAAATCTTGGAGGCTAAAGCTGGGCCTGGGTGACATTTTACCATCCCACTGCCCAAGTGTGCTGCCCCCTTCAGGCTGGAGGATAGAGTACAACAGTTTTTCCCAAAACTGAGGCCGATCAAAGGACTGTGGCCTGTCCTCCCACTCTGCTGACGCTCCCTGCAGGTACATGGAGATGTTGTAGAGGAATCCTGACAGCCGGTTGCTGTCCACAGATTTCCCAAGACGAGGGAGGCTTATGCTCTTTGCAGGCAGGAGTCCCAGTGTTTTTAGGCCACCAACAATATTTCTCATTGCGGTGTGGATATTTTGGTCTTGTGTTCTGACCTTGCTGGACTGTTCTCTGGGGGGATACCACCCCCCACCTTTGCGCCAGAGTGAAATTAGCTCTTTCAGGACTGCTTCCCTCTCAACTGTTCTCTCATCTCCTAAAAGAAATCCAGAAATGACATATTGTCTATATTATCTACATATTGAACATGAAATGGTTGGAGAACCAGCTTGCATTATAAAGCACATTCAGGCTCTCACTATATGCTGAAGAAGAGCAGTGCACCATCTCACCTGTATTGACAACTGGGATTCTGAAAAGTAAAATTAAGAGCGGAACGAGAAGCGTGGCCGTTCTCCGTTTGGCCATTCCGAGTGCTTCTTTACACCGCCTGCCAGCAAGCAAGCCAGCGCGGACAATGTCAGGTCCCTCCCTGAGAGCTGCACCAGCTGCAGAGCCCCTCAGCGAGCGGGCTGAGATGAGCACAGGGAGTAAAGTGTCACTCTGCAGAAATGAGCATTCAATGTTAATGACTGGGCACCGCCACTTGGTTACCCAATGACAAAACAAAGCAATCCTACCTAATACCTGAAAACAACTTAACATGTTAGTTGCTGATATTCTCCTTTTTATTTTTTATTCTGTTTGCTTTTTGGTTAAAAAAAAAAAACACACACAATCATTTGTAATACAAAAATGTATATTAGTTCATTACAAATAAAATAAACACATAACAGTTACTACAATACCAAATACAATACCATTCAGAAACTATTTTGGTTTTAGTTCTGATCAAATTAATTTTAGCATGTTTATGATAACACAACACAAAATAAACTTTGGTACTTACTGCCAGCTATGGTCCATTCATGGATTCAAATGTCCTTGTCTAACTGATCGTGGAATTTTACTGGTAAATTTATTTTTACCATCTCATAGTCTCCGAGAGCAATAGTCTGATGAATACACAACAGCGTATCAGATCGGTTGGGCTCTACCTGTACCTCACTCGCTTTCTCTCTCTCTGTTTCCCCGTCTCTCCCCCCCCCCCCCCACCCCCCTCTCTCTCTCTTTCTGGGTCTTTCCCTCCTCCCTGTCTCTGAGATTCAGTTGGATGCACAAAAGACATAGCTTCAGGTTTCAGTGCCATCACACGATAATGTGCCAGCTGGCTGTCTGATTAACTGGTCAAGTAGGGACCAGGTTTGAAGATGAGAAGGGAACAAGTTGAACGTAAGAGTCACAGAGGCCCATATTACTCTCGTAACACACGCAATTACTTCGGCACGCATTCATGAATAATACACCAACACCTTTACAAACTTTCCATTTCCAAATGTCAACAGCTAAGAAGACTAAGAAAGAACACACAATGTTATGAAAATATTAAATGAATAACATTAAATTATTTTATTAAAAATTATTTCAAAGATTGATGAAAATCTGAATCCCTTTCATTACAAGCTGATTAGATTTCCATTCTTTCATCTGCTGACGCCTCCTGTTGATTTGCAGTTGCGACTGTCTCACTGTTGGGACTATGCCTGTAACTTTGCACAGTGTCCTTGGGGAGACTTTTTACACACTGGGAAAGCCAACGGGTCGGGAACTGTCAGGGCACAACTGCATCCCCTTGACACCAGGACTAGACAATCAGGTCCTTGACTGAAATACAGAAATCATCCCTCTATGGTGTCTGTGCACGGTCTGCGGGCCTGAAACTCGAGCAGGTCAAGTGAAAGGACCTCCACTACCCCACCCCCTGGTCCTTTAATCCTGTGTCACTCTTGCCTGCAGCGGAACAATAACTTCCTCTTTTATAATTGATGCCACCGGGAACAGCAGTCACTCACCAGCCTAGGGCTCAGTTGGCTGCGGTAATATTAAATGGGAAACTAAATACCATTGCCTTACTTTCCTCAGTGCACACAGGGCTTCGTAGCTCCACGTCTCCTGTAGGCTCTGCATCACGAGGCGCAATCCGATAAGTAAATGAGCTCCATTTATCAACTCCCAGTAGATGGCAGTATACATCCGATAAACACCAGTTCTGAAAGTTCTTTTTTTCTGAAGGGGGGCTCGGCCTGTCGGCAAGTGATGGGCAGTTCGGCTCTTTTTTCTGAGTCGGCTCGTTCCGTACCGTTCGGTTTGTAGAGTCGGATCGGAGTCGGAGTCGCGGGTTTTTGGTAGGCTACTTCCGGTTAATACATTAGGCGACCGTTCGTTTGTTAGATTATTTCGAGTTACCCGAGCCGCATCTTTTTCTCCCAGCAGCGCGAGCTGGAATTTGAAGCTGTTTCAGACAGCAGGCCACGACTTTCCCATCTCCGTTATTCTAGCAGAAGTTTAAAATATCGCTGTCGGTCATCGACTGTAACGTTAGATATTATATGTAAGAATAGACATTGAATGGTTATATTTGCACAGGCTATAGCTATTTGATTCGTCTATGCAAATATAAATCTTTTTTTATCAGATCCTAGAATCCAGTATCTTACGGAAAATGTGGTGGATGGATGCTGTGGAGGAGAGATAGCCAGCCAAATCTGACAAATTAGGCTGTGTGTGTTTGTGTGTGTGTGTGTGTGTGTGTGTGTGGGCTACAGGAGCCTGTTTCATTTATTACTTTTAAATAGTAGATTTGGTAAAGATTTATTTGGACACCATAAAATATGTTTATTTGAACCATTAGGCTATTTATTTATTCTATTATACAAAATTGTATTTATCTGTTCACTGTTGTTGTTGGTCAAGAGTTCTAAAATACAAATTCCACCACTTTAAATAAGTAGCAGCCTATTTGCTGAACACAATCGCATATTAATTCTGTTTTATGCTGAAATTCGGTTGCAAACAGCCACATGTAGCTTAATAATTTCGTAATAAAAAGTAGGCGTCTCGGACTATCATTAGGCTAGATATAACAGAATACCTTTGTCAATGTTTCTGGTTGATCCAACGCTAAGTAGGCTAAACCCGATTATTAATGGTATAGGCTACAGCATTTGCTCTCTATTAAAACTCGAAAGGACTTTGGTTTGTGTCACGGCTCTGGAACCGTGGGATATTGCTGAGTCGAGTTGATTTCGTGCTGATGAGAGTTGGGTAGGCTAGTAGGCGACTGTAGGGAGCCTACATCTTTTTTTAACAGGTAGCCTAATAATCACTTTGGAATGAGCTGGGGCGATTATCTAATTCACAAAAATGTGTGCAATATTGTTAGATCAAATTAAAATGTATTCGTAAACGATTATAAAACAGATTCCTATTTTGTTGGGCGCATCACTACTGCTGCTCAACCTAGGTTATAACTAGCGACACCGGATCCCGGCTGTAGTAGAAAGCAGGCAAAGTCAAGAGCCAGAGCTAAGAGCCAGAGCCGCGGGTAAGCACGATTCCCTCGAACTGTCGAGTCGACTCAGACGACTCAGCATAAAGAGTCGTTCAAAAATACCGATTCGTTCGCGAACTGCACATCACTACTGTCGGCCATCGAGATGAACGTCGACAGCTTATCCAACGTTCACGCCACAGAACTGTGTTTCACACCACTGAACCCTACTACACTGACATGTTTCTTACAGGAATCAGGCCTACTTGTTAGTGAACAAGAACCACTGTAGGCAAATACATGGTATCTTTTTACGAGCGCAATTTCCACACGTGAGACGTATTTGAAAGTATTCCATTGACAAGCCATCTAATTTTATATTATTTTCATAATAGTTTTGTAAGGTATTTTTCCACACTAGAAGTTCGTTCTTAATTGTCACTTTCAGTTCCCGTTTAGTCGAAGACTGGCATGAATCATTGCTTTGAAGCTTTGATCAGATCGTGGGTCACATGGGATAGTCATGTGGACTGAGAGAGTGCTCCTCTGCTCCTCGCCTCCATAGCCTGCGAGCCGACCGCCGACCAATCCGCAAGTAAAAAGGGAATCTGGACAAGGAAGGCAGCGCAGTCGCAGTATTCCGTGTCTTTTTAGCGTGCGGAGCTGACGGTTGTGCAGGAGTGATTTCCACGCAAGACGTGAACATGCCAACTGAACTAATTGTGTCTGATAGTTAGCTATGGAAACAAAAACACAAGTAGGCTATCTGCAATAGCTAGCTAGCTATAGCTATAATTTACTACGTTCTACACATTTCGAGCGTTTATTTAGATAACGTACAAACAATAGTTATCTCTCGATAGCTAGTTAGCAGTCGTAGTGTTTTGAGTCGTTTTGTTAAATAAAGGTGGGCGCTAGCCTTTCAGTGACTAATAGCGTGTTGCGTGGTTTAGCAGCTCGAGATGAAATACCTGTTGCAGGTAAAGGTGGGCGCACTCGTGGGCTTACTGGCGCTCACCCTGTTTTTTGGATTCATTCCTGTCCGGATGAAATGGTTCAGGGAAACGAGCGGTACAGGTAAGCAAGCAGTCACATGATACAGAAGAACAAACGTATTTTTGTTTCGGGTTTTTAAGTAGATCTAATCAAGTTTTCAAGTTGTTTTACAGCAGAGGACTAGCATAAGGCAGATTTAGGAGTAACGTTACTTTCATCAACTGCATGGTCAACAAATATTGAGATTCGTGGCTTGAATTTTGAGCCTAGTACTAGTAGTGGAATGTATTGTTTCCTGTAACTATTTAAAAATACAATAGTGTAATATTAAAATACTATTAATATAAGCTGGAATTAAATTTTTATATCACTATTGTGCTTTATTTCTCGGTTATAAGGTAAGGCTTCGCCATGTCCAAAAGTTGTGACGGAAATCACATCTAACTGAACGATTGCAGTTCTGTGCTGGGGACTGGTGACTGTATTCTACGCGTATGTTCGCTGACAATCTTAATGACGTCACATGTTCTTGGAGGGATAAGAGAAACGGTAATGTA
Organism: Synaphobranchus kaupii; assembly: GCA_029718625.1. NCBI lineage: Eukaryota > Metazoa > Chordata > Actinopteri > Anguilliformes > Synaphobranchidae > Synaphobranchus > Synaphobranchus kaupii. Next base: position 17,875,660 of record CM056391.1, read on the forward strand.
AAATGTGCCTGCAAGGATTTAGCTGTTATTTTAAAGCCTGGAATCATTAACTGGATACCAGAAAAGTCACTGACACTCAATGCAATTGAAGCATAGAGGACTTAATCTGGTTTGAGTGGATTAATAATAGAATTGGAACCTTAAATTTGAGCACCAGTGATGTGATTAGGTTTACCTATTCCCTGAACGAGCTCTCAGGGGTAAGTCACCTGATTTGGATAAAAACTAAATTCACCCCTAGTCACAGAAGAGGCCTATCAGTAAGAGTCTAGGAAGGTCACGCATTCAAACAAACCCGCAGATAACAGAACAATGTGTACTTTGCTACTTCTGATATTACTGAAGTATGTGTGGTTGAAATAGCCTTTTTCTTCCATTATAGCATGCATGTGTGCCATATTTTTTTATCTTTTAGACAGGAGTCTACATAAATAATATATAAATATTAGATAAATATTGCACTCTTAAAGGGCATTTTTACAGCTACCCTATTTTATCATGAAAAAAGCATTTTCAGTTCTGTATTTTCTGAGCTGTATATCTACAACTTCCCTCCCTGTGTTTATCGTCTTTACTAAGTAATTATGGATTTGCTTGGTTGTTCTTTGTTACTTTCACATAAATGAAACGTGCTGAAAAAAGGTTTTATGACCAGTGCCAAATCTTTAATGTCTATCTTTTTTCTGATATTGTTTTATTTTGTATGAATCAAATATTTTAAGTCATTGAGGATCTAATTCCCTCATACCAGCCTCCAACGTTAGTCATCACACCATTTCCTATTCTATTCTGCACACCCAACTTCAACACCAGTTTCAGTTGTATGCCAATTACTGTCATTACTTACCAAACACATAGGCCTATTTAACACGTGGAGCAATTCTTTACAATTAAAATACAAATGCTGAGGGGGGCTTTTTAATTTTATTTTTCCTCATCTTACGACGTGAAACACCGTACACAAACTAAGCAACATCAATAAAACCACAAATTATACAATAACACATTTCCGATAAAACGGTTACAAACATCAGTTTTTAAGGTCTCCAACAGTCCTTCTGGAGCTGCTTGCAGGACCATGGGGCATAATGACTAAAAGCAGTCTCACCAAATTCTGTGGAAGGGCAAGGCAGGCTTTGTGAACGCAAGTTGTAAGAACTCGTGTTCCATTTAAAATGGCAGTTTAAATAATTAGGGAGTTGCCCAATGATGGCGTTGTAAATAAAAATGTGCCAATGAAACCATCTACGGTAAACTAAAGATGGCAGGCCTGCTCTTTCATACAAAAGACAATGATGAGTAAGCGATTTGGCATTGGTAATGAAACATTCGGCAGATCGGCACCATGATACACTGTCAATAGCCGACAGGGTAGAAGCAGAGGCATGCATGTATAGAACATCACCATATTCGATCATTGGAAGAAAGGTGGCTTGGACCAATTTGTTTCTAGCCGCAAAATTTGAGTATTGTCTATTTCTAAAATAAAACCCTGGTTTAACCTGCAGCTTTTTAACAAGGTTTTCAACGTGCATGTTAAACCTAAGCTTATCATGCAGCCAAAGTCCCAGATATTTGTAGGCGGACACTACTCAGTAAAGCCCTCGCCACAAGAAAAAACTTTATAGAGGGGGAGTCCATCTTCTGCTGGCCAGTAGTTACAGGGTAAATGCCAATAGGGAGGTAATGGGGAATCTTTTGGAGCAAATAGTCATAGTGACTGGGCAGGTTATAGCCTGAAGTATTAATCTTGACGGTAAAATAGATAGTCCACGCAAATAGGTGTATGTTAATAGGCAGATCGGAATAGCAAGTCAATTCATCTAGGCCTTCTGGAAATAGAGATGGGTTAGGAAGTCAATAATTACGATGTTAAGTGTTGTTGCATGTATGGAGGCCTGACTGTAATATGGAAAAGCCCCAGGGTGCTATGCTTGTGGCAGAATATCTAAAAGATTTGAAGAAAGGGGGTGTACACAACCACGAGAGTGATCCTGGACTGACAGCACCTCAACGCAGCACAGAATGCAGGCCAGAGCACTCACACGCAGTGACAGAGAGACGACACTCAGTTCAGCTCACCTGACAGCTCTATAGCCCTGATTTACCCTTCCCACACATCCAACTCCAGGATTGACTAAAAATTTGCATTTTCAAATGTGCGAGAGTCATTCTACACTTAATTCTACGCTCAAAATCAGAGTGTGTGTCTGAAGCACAAAATGTAAGAAGGGAGATTACTCCATAAGACAAGAGCTCTGTAGGAGAAAGCTTTGCCTCCCATTGTAATTTTAGTTATTCTTGGAACTTTCAAGTAGCTAAAACCTTGTGAACGGAGCGATCGTGGTAGAGGGTAAAGGATAAGTGATCCACTAAGATGCTCTGGAGCAAGACCATTTAAAGCCTTAAGGTTCCTTGGGTTACTGCTATTATAACAGGTGCCGACAGGTCAGAGCTGCTGTCAAATTGGCACTAGCAAAAATGTGAAAAGGGCATAGTGGTTAGCACGTCTAATTTTATTCATAGAGGTGTGACTTTCCCGGGAGGCATCTCGTAAATTACAGTATTTTGTAACAATCGTGGTGGTCATGTGTTAGTCCCAATGCGCCTTGTGAATGAGGTAGTAATTATGGATCACGGTCTTACTAACTGGCTTACTAGTCTTACTTACTACATTGATTGTGACCCATTTAGTTGATAGAATGATCAATTATTGAATTAACTCAGGATTTATTATGCATAAGATAATCAGTTTTCTCAGTGCTTTTGAATTTTTATTTTAAAATCAGCATTATGTTTTTTCTTCGCACGCATATTTGATTACTTTTAGAAAGTTTATGTCAATGAAATGAGATGCATGTAATGGAAAGCATGGCGTTCTCTCTTTTTTCAACATTATCACAGGGCAAGAACAATGCCCTTAATCATGGGATTGCGACAGGGCAGGAATTGAATATGCTGACCTTGTCAAACGTATTTCCTGCAGAAACCCATAAAATGGTGCTGAGCTTCATCAGCTGTTTTGCGGGAGGCGTCTTTCTCTCCGCCTGTTTTCTTGACATCATTCCAGACTACCTGGAAGACATTGGGGCAGTGCTGGGTGCACAAGGAGTGAATGTGAGTGGCCCCCTTTCTGCAGGCACTGACACACAAATTCACAAAACACTATATTTATGAGGACCGCAGTTCCACTGTATTGTTACCAGTCCACCTCCCATTTACAATAGTTTACATTGTCTTCATTCAGACAGGACTTTAATAATTTACAACAGGAGGAAGTTTTTAACTGCACTCATAGTTTGTTTTAAGTGAACACATACACATTCCAATAACTAACTTTTTTTTGAACAGACCACCTTCCCTCTGCAAGAGTTCATCATTGCAGCTGGGTTCTTCATGGTGCTGATCCTAGAGCGCATTGTGTTGAACTATACTAGCCGGAGTGGAGAGGAGAGTGCCCCTCTCCTTCCCCCCACAGGCCACGGGCACGACCACAGGCACAACAGCTCAAGTGATCTGGAGGGCAGCGGCCACCACATCCACGTCGACTTGCAGGCCCACTCCTCCTTCCGTTCCTTCATGCTCTTCCTCTCCCTCTCCCTCCACTCTGTGTTTGAGGGCCTGGCCATTGGGCTCCAGACCACAGATTCCAAGGTAGGGACATTTAGCATTAGCACAGATAAGCTAAATATGCATTGCCTTGACAGCTCCGGCTGATTTTTGGGTGTGTACAGAACATCAAGAGTGACCACATTATATTCTTAAACTGGCAGGATCAGAGGTGTACAATACCTGTCAACATCTGCCGTTATAGTGATGCATGATAATATCGGGGTTGTGTTGGTGTTGGCTGATAATGGCTTGAAACAAACTTATCAGTGTTGTCCCATGAGCTAATATTATGGTTATATTATTATGATATGATGATGCAACATATATGCGCTAGAGCGGTGCAGCATTTGATGCACTGCTGGTGCTGTAAACTAATTAATATATGATTAACTTTGATTATCCTACGACCGAATCACAGCTGTGCTGATGTACAGTATAACAGCACTCCCTCTCGTGTGATATTGCTTTTATACAACTTTTATTCTACTAGCCTATAAAATATTTATCAAGTAATGATTGAGACAACAGATTATCATTTTGTTGTTTATTTGGCTCCACCAACAAATATAGTTCCTTCAGTATTCCATTTTAAAAAATGCTTCTTTTTTTTTCCAACAATGTATCAACTGGAATGTAAACAGAGCAGAGTGATTCAGTGATGAGGTCGGAGTGATACTGTATATTAGCACTCATGGAATGCGTCTCGGCCAATCACAATGCACGGTCGGAACTAGCTGTTGTATAAATGTTGTCGTCCTCAGAAATCAGCCTAATCATAGTCATCTGAACCACTTTTACAGTTGAAGTCGGAAGTTTACACACACGTAGGTTGAAGTCATTAAAACTCGTTTTTAACCACTCCACAGATTTCATGTTGGCAAACTAGTGTTGACAAGTCAGTTAGGACATCTACTTTGTGCATGACAAGTAATTTTTCCAACAATTGTTTACAGATTATTTCACTTTGAATTCACTATATCACAATTCCAGTGGGTCAGCAGTTTACATACACTAAGTTGACTGTGCCTTTAAATTTTTAATATCCTTTGTATGCCATGACTTAAAATAAAATGACGTAAAATGGCTGTAAGTCATCAAGGGTCTGAGGTGTCAAACGAGCCTCAAACCATCACTCTGTTGCCAGATATGCAGTAGATATGGATGGATCACTTTAAGGGTTGTTTTCTCCTGACAAATTTTCCTATTGAACTCTATGGAAAAATAAGTCAGGAGAAGAAACACTTCAAGTTATCCATCCATATCTACTGTATTTCTGGCAGCAGAGTGATGATTTAAGGCTTGTTTGATACGTCAGACCCTTGATGACTTACAGCCATTTAGCCAACCATGTGCTCAATACTGTTCCAGTGTAATTTACAGCTAAATCTAGTCCCACCCCCCAATTCCCATAGAGATCCATTCAAATGCAGAGACGTTATAGTATCGCTTGTAAGAGTACCAGAAAATAAGATATCAAGAGTCTTTTGATGTTGTTGGGTCACAGACATCAGGAAGTCATGGCATGCAAAGGATAGGCAACCAAATATTAAAAATTTAAAGGCACAGTCAACTTAGTGTATGTAAACTTCTGACCCACTGGAATTGTGATATAGTAAATTAAAAGTGAAATAATCTGTCTGTAAACAATTGTTGGAAATATTACTTGTGTCATGCACAAAGTAGATGTCCTAACTGACTTGCCAACACTATAGTTTGCTAACATGAAATCTGTGGAGTGGTTAAAAATTAGTTTTAATGACTTCAACCTAAGTGTATGTAAACTTCCGACTTCAACTGTATGTATTTATTTTTTGGTTTATTGTTTTTAAAAGGTAGGCAAACTCATAAGGAAAGCTATTCAAAGCTAGACTCACTCTGTTTAATAGCAATGTAAGCAAAGCTTAAAAAAAAGCTTTGGCCAATACATCCAGTCAAATATTAGTTAATGATATTGGCCCCAAAATTTCCATATTGTGCACCCCTATGTAGGTTCAAACCTGAAAACACTTTTGCAATGAACGAGGAAAAGGAGGAACGCTGCCTTGGCTTACTTGAGTGAACCGGAGAGGTGATCAATGTGACATGGGGTGCCGATCCATAAGAAAAAACAATGTAGGCTTCAGAAGCTCTACCAGAAGTCTGCACGGCACTCAAATCTCTGTTGTAAAAATTAAAAAGCCATTATTTCATGGCTGCAGGATAAACCAATGCGTGTCGGCAACAAAGCCTTCCTCTGATCTACCTTCAGATCTACCCCGGGGAAGGCTTTGTTGCTGACATGCATTGGTTTATCCTGCAGCCATGAAATACAGGCTTTTTAATTTTTACAACGGAGATTTGAGTGCCGTGCAGACTTCCTGTACAGCTTCTCTAGCCTACATTGTTTTTTCTTGAAAACACTTTTATTTTATCTTGATAAGGAAATTTCATGAGCAGAGCACTTAATCTATCAACCCATTGGTCATTTTAAGTATCGTGTGCCATTTTTGTTATTGGTGTAAGGATTAGTTTTTAGGAATTGCTAAGTGAAAAAAACAACCTTTTGTCTGCCTAGGTACTAGAAATCTGCATTGCCATCCTGATCCATAAAAGCATAATTGTCTTCAGCCTGTCCGTGAAGCTGGTGCAGAGTGCGGTCAAGCCTCTTTGGGTGGCGGCCTACGTGGGCATTTTTTCAGTGATGTCACCTCTCGGCATCGCCGTGGGCATCAGTGTGATGGAAGCACAGCTGGAATCGGGCACCGTCATCCAGGCCGTGCTGGAGGGCCTTGCTGCAGGAACCTTTGTCTACATCACCTTCATGGAGATCCTGCCCCATGAGCTGAACTCTCCTGAGAGACCGCTGCTCAAAGTGCTCTTCATCCTGCTGGGCTTCAGTGTCATGGCTGGACTCACATTTGTGGACTAAAAAGGCCCCTGCAAGAGAAACGGACTCAACAGTAGCTGTGGCACAGGGCAGCCCAGTGGGATGGGCCCCTTTTGCACTTCAGTGAGATATCATACTTTATGCATTTTATCTGATTATTGAAAACAAAATGTGCTGTGGACAACCTCAGCTCCTAGATGCTTTAGTTAAGCCCTTTTTGTTGTTGTTTTAACAATGCACAATGCACAATTTTATGGCTTTTAACAATTAAGTGCCCATCTGTTTAATTTCAAAATGACTGTTTTTTCATTTCAATTTATCTTTCATTCAAATAGCATTTTTAAAAAAAAACTACTTAATTTTAATCTGCTCGCTTCTAACTGACTAACTTAAATGTAGGAGCCGTTAATTGTTTTATTCCCTTTGGAATGCCAGTATTTGTAATGGTAAGTGTTCCGGCTGAGAGACTTTTTATGTTCACCCCTTAAATGCCAAAGGTTTTTACAATTGTGTTAAGGGGAACTCAAGTCAAAGTCTGCCATTAGATTTATAATATACAATCAAGCCGGAAAGTCTGAACACTACTTTCACCTATCCACGTTTTATTACGTTACAGACATATTCTACAATAGATTGAGTTCATTTTTTGCCTCAAACATCTACACACAATAGCCAATAATGACAAAGTGAAAACAGGTTTTTAGAAAATATGCAATTTTATTTTACTGACAAAAATAGGTTATTTAGGGGTTACATATCTGTACACACCCTTAGCCTAATACTTGGTTGCTGCACCTTTGGCAGCGATTACAGCTTCAAGGCGTCTTGGGAAAGAAGCTACGAGCTTGGCACACTTGTTTCTGGACATTTTTGCCCATTCCTCTTGGCATATCCTTGCAAGCTCCATCAGGTTGGATGGGGAACATCGGTACACAACCATTTTCAGCTCTTTCCACAGATGTTCAATTGGATTCAGGTCTGGGCTCTGGCTGGGCCACTCAAGGACATGCACAGGCTTTCTCCGAAGCCACTCCTTTGTTCTCTTGGCTGTGTGCTTCGGGTCGTTGTCATGTTGGAAGGTAAACCTTCGCCCCAGTCTGAGGTCCAGAGCGCTCTGGAGCAGGTTTTCTTCAAGGATCTCGGTGTACTTAGCTGCATTCATCTTTCCCTCTATCAGGACTAGTCGCCCCGTTCCCGCTGCTGCAAAACATCCCCACATCATGATGCTGCCACCGCCATGCTTCACTGTAGGGATGGTATTAGCCAGGTGATGAGCGGTGCCTGGTTTCCTCCAGACGTGACGCTTGGTATTCAGGCCAAAAAGTTCAATTTTGGTTTCATCAGACCGGAGAATCTTGATTCTCATGGTTTGAGAGTCCTCTAGGTGCCTTTTGGCAAACTCCAAGCGGGCTGTGATGTGCCTTTTATTAAGGAGGGGCTTCCGTCTGGCCACTCTACCATAAAGACCTGATTGGTGGAGTGCTGCCTGGATGGTTGATCTTCTGAAAGGTTCTCCCATCTCCACAAGGATATGCTGGAGCTCTGTCAGAGTGACCCTCTGGTTCCTGCTCACCTCCCTGGCCGAGGCCCATCTTCCCCGATTGCTCAGTTTGGCCGGGCGGCCAGGTCTAGGAAGATTCTTGGTGGTTCCAAACTTCTTCCATTTACGAATGATGGTGGCCACTGTGCTCTTTGGGACCTGTAAAGCTGCAGAGATTTTTCCGTACCCTTCTCCAGATCTATGCCTTGACACAATCCTGTTTCTGAGGTCTGCGGATAATTCCTTTGACCCCATGGCTTGGAGTTTGCTCTGACATGCACTGTCAACTGTGGGACCTTATATAGGCAGGTGTTGGCAATCCCCAATCATGTCCAATCAATTGAATTTATCACAAGTGGACTCCAATTAAGTTGTAGAAACATCTCAAGCAGTATCAGTGGAAACAAAATGCACCTCAGCTCACTTTTGGGTGTCATATCAAAGGGTGTGCACACTTGTGTACATATTATATTTTACATTTAGATTTTTAATAAATTAGCACAAATGTCTAAAAACCGGTTTTCACTTTGTCATTATGGGCTATTTTGTGTGGAATTTTGCGACAAAAAATGAACTCAATCTATTGTAGAATATGTCTGTAACGTTAATAAAATGTGGATAGGTGAAAGGAGTGTTCAGACTTTCCGGCTTGACTGTATCTGGATCTGTATGAAGGGTTCACACGCATCTTAAAACATTCTTTTTTTAGTTCAACTATCCACATATTTTGCTTCAAAACTTATTTTTGCAGTGTCCACACTCACTGCCTTCAGATATGGACTAAATGACTCCTGCTCAGTGAAATTATCAAAGGTATCGATGCTTAGTTTTGTAACTGTGGGAGTGCACAGCACAGTTGTAGGAAATAATGAAGATGAGCGGTCTCAATCTACGGAAGTATCATCAGTGAGAACAATGGCATCGATTTGGCCAATGAGGATGTGAGCACTTTGGTGTTTGTAGGCTGAAACTGACATTCAGAGTAGGCTTAAGAAGGCTCAGAAAACAAAAAGTTGTGTTTATTTTTAGTTGGACTGAGCTTACGTAGGTCTCACTCACTGTTTTCTGTGGCAACTATGGTATTTAAGATGGGCAATATTCAACAGTTTGTAATGCACGTGTGTACTAATACACAGTCATTGTGAGTGATGGGGTAAATTAAAACCATACGTTACCAAAATGTTTTAAGTGTGTACAGAGGCGAAGCCACTCTTTACATACCAGGACTTTGTAATACATACTTTTCTTTGGCAGAAAAGCAATGAATTCATACTGTGCATATCCATGTATGTCGTATATCGCAAATCATATTTCATTGTATATTTTGTTCATAGTTCAAATTTTTAGTAAATATTTTGGCACATGACTGTTTTAGACTACTGGATACAACAGGTTGTGCAAATTGCCTTGCACCTTAACTGAATATATGTTTGTTAATTGTCAAATCGGGTTGAGACCGGAATACCTCAGTGTCTGTGCTGATAATGTGTATCGTCTTTGTAAGTGTTTACATGCTTTCTGCTGTACTAGACTGTTTGTTTTTGTATCTGTATAAAGAAATGCATATACATGAATGTGCATAGACATATCTGCCCAGCGGAAATTTTTTTATTTTATTTATATATATATATTGTTTTTTACATGTCATGTCATTTTAAACCGCAGATAGTGGAGACAACTACTAATGGCTACTCATTTTTTGAACAAGATAACCCTAACATCTTAACAATGTCTTAATTTTTAGGAATTCATATTACCCAGTGCTTTTCACCAGCATGCAGTGTAAAAATACCAGGAAGAATAATGAAAGTTTTCTTTCAGATATGGAAAAGTATGAGTGGCGATTCATTTTTATCCAGCAGTCATAGTAATTTAAGAAACCGTGAACAGACATTCTAGATGGAGTTCAGCCATTCAGTTTATGGAATGGCTTTAATCTGCAGGTACCCTGGAGGATTGTGGGAGTGTCCACAGTTTGAGTGATCCGAGCCTTGATTATCAGCCAGGTGTGCATGTCACCTGTCTGGTGACAGTCCAGCGTGTTGAACTGAGAAGTATGCAGTGACTACAGGAGCACTGCTTTTAACCACTGGTCCCTTATGTAACAACCCCCACCTCCCCCCTCCCACTGTTACCTTTGATCAGGTAACGCAACTGCTGTGTGTCACTGCCTTGGCCTTTGTGCCCGAGCTATCTCAGTGTCGAGCGAGCATGGTTGCCACCAGCCATGTTGTCAGGCTTGAAGAATAAACAATACATGTCTATGGCTTCATTGACATAATTTTGAGTTCTGTGGAATCGGAGAGAAACAAAAAAGGGAAGATCTAAAAATCAAAACTGAAAAGAAACAGGGCAATAAAGTGACAAAGAATAATGGCAGATACCCTGGTGAGTTTTGAAACCGATACATTATCCTTTGCACTCCTATAGACAAAGAAAAACAGTAACCCAGTGTTTGAAAGTGTATTTTACAGCAACTTCCTCTTGCCAGGGTATTACCATTTGTACTGCAATAACTCAGAGTACCTGAAGAGGGAGTACTTTGGCAAAATCGCATTCCCTCCCCTTCCTGCATTACCAGTGTCCAACACCACCAATGTCACATTTTACTGGGTGACACAAAGTACTGTGACCTTCCATGCCTTGTGGCCTGTTCTTACCTCTGCCTTCTTTCATTTTTGTGTCATGTTTTGTAGGTGTGTTTTTGTCTCGAGCCTCTGTTGGTGCTTGATTGGATAACACCCTTTCCTGTGCGTTTGATTTGGGCCATTCACTAATGACTCATCATTGCCCTCTGCTGATTGGCTTATCTGAACTGTGGCGCTTGTAATCTTCACATAATACGGTACAGTAAAGTCTGGCCTATTTCCTCTTTAGGTAAATATGTTTAATTTTGCTCTATTAAACAAATTTGCATTCCATCTAAAAGCTGTCATGCATTTTACTAGATATGAATCTTTTTAAAAATGTGCCGTGTATCCCAAACGTTGATTTAAACATGCTTTTATACATTTCCAGGTCATCAGTATTTTATTTTATACACTTTTGAACAATGATTAATACTGTCCAAGACATATCTGTAAATTATCTTTTAATATAGGTCAATTTCAGATCTGTTGGCTGGGCTGCAACATTCAGTAAAACAATGAGAGGTGGTGCAACAGACAGAGGTTTATAACAGACAGACACAAGGGATATATTTATTTATTTATTTATTTCGGCATGTGTATGATCACATTGCATCACATTTCTGAAATATTCATTTAACAAATACATTTCCTGCCGAAAAGGGATACGGGAAAAAAGCAGCCTGCTTATCAATGTCCCGCCCCACTTCCCTCACGATTTTAAATGTTCATATTATACATTTGATTAAAACTGATATTTTTAGTATCACAACAGCATAGCTAAGTTTTCTTTATAGCAAAATTGATCAAGAAGGAAAGAAAAAATAAAATAAAATAAAATACTCTAAAGTAAAACAAACCGGATTTTTAAAGTCAGATTATTAAAGTCCAATTAAGTAGGTTTAAATGTGCATGGCATACATTGGTCAAACAATTTGTTTCAATGTTCATATTATACATTTGATTAAAACAGATATTTTTAGTATCATAACATCATAGCTGAGTTTTCTTTATAGCGAAACTGATCAGGAAGGAAAGAAAAATAAAATAAAATAAACTACTCTAAAGTAAAATAAACCAGATTGTTAAAATCAGATTATTAAATACCAAAATAGTAGGTTTAAATGTGCATGTCATACTTTGGTCAAAACAATTTGTTTCAGTTCCACGTCCAACATTCTCAAATTTTGTTCAGCTAATGTCCAAATTAAACGTGTCCGTTTCTACGTTTTTATGATGTTCTGTTGTCCCCTATAAATTCCGTGCATTTAGCCTGAGTTGGTATGATTGCCAGATCTCGGATTTCATTACCCCTTGCTATTTTCTGCACTGTCCTCCGGTGGCTTGGTGATTTCTGCCTGCATTATGGCTATTTTTCCCTTGATTTTGTTGATGTCCGAGATCAGTAATTCCCTGTTTCCAGAGACGTCACACCCCATTTTTCTCAGCTGTCGGTACATCACGTACTGGCCAAATCCTAGGCCGATTAGACCAACCATCATGAATCCAAGCAGGTACACATCTTCCACATCTTCTATATCTAGTACTGCCAGACACACTACACGCCATTTGTCCCACCCATCCATGATGTATCCTGCCAGAAAGGTCCCATCTGGACATGACGGCTCTCCAGTGCCCACACGCCTTGTCGAGAATATTTTGTCAATAGCGTTAAATGACCAGTTTAGAAGCTCCATCCTGAGAGTTTGTGCGACCAATGTCTGTTGTCTTTTGTTGCAGGGTCCAGGATCCTGTGTGAACCGCATGCTGTGTTTTTTTAAATTTTTTTATTTTTTATTTTTTTTAAAATGTTTTTTAAAGTAAAGTACATCATGACATTGTTTTCATTTCATGATAACCCCCTATTTTTCAGACTTGATAGTTTTCTACCATCTTGCATTTTATCTTACCCTTGAAAGTCTTTAAATTTGTAGACATTTTAATCTCATCATGTAAACTGTTCCAAAGTTTAACCCCCACAATGGATAATGAATGACCTCTGGATGTTGACTTTATAGATTTTTGTTTATAAATCATATTTCCTCTTAGGTTATGTATGTCATCTCTCTTTAGAAACAGTTTCTGTATATTTATGGGTAAGAGGTTTTTGGAGGTAAGGGATATTGGTGATATTACTCAGAGAAGAGTTTAAAAAATAAACTAAGCTAAAGTGCTTTGCTTAGCAAGTACTTCAACAGACTACCCAAATTCTATGTACACTCAAAATTATATTTGTTACAAATTGTCATTACTTGAAAGCCAAAAATGAATGTAACATGCAGGATAAAACTAATCTTATGCAAACATGCTGCCTGAGAGGTAAATTAATGCATAAAGGTGTTGATTGATTTTTTCTTTCTGTACTGTGCATATTTCACAATGATCAGGTGCTGAACCTACTGATAAGTGGGTAGTGTGAATAACATTTGCTTAAATGTATGTGGTGGTCCACAGTAGTGGCGTGGTTCAGGTGAATCTTCTGGTATCTTTTAGGCAAACCCATGATGAATTGGATCAGCTACATTAACGTAGATGAGCATACATTTCAGTATACACTATTGTAACTGAAACACAAAAAATCTAAAACAATGTGTCGCTTCTAGAACTGGGCTGACTACACCTAGTATACTTATTGTGTAGTGTTTAAGCACCGGCATTGTACCCCACACAATATGATGCTGGGCTCTGTCCACCAATGGAAAAGGAGAGTGGACATGCATACAGAGGTGACTGACCATTTGCTTCTAATCTACCTCAGTGTGCTTGAATATTGACAAACTGGGATAGCCTTGACAGAAACAAGGATTGGTTAAGTGCAAAGGGGGGTTGCCGATGGCTTATCAGAAGACAAAATGAGGACAGACCCACATACAGTGGCGACAGTGATCATTTGGTTCGCCTGCCATCTGATTGGTGGATAGAACCCAGAATTCTATTGAATTTATTTATTACTTTGTTCATAGATTTTTATTAATAAAATTGTGGAACTACAAGGTTTAATTCCAACACCTGGGACCAATCACACTGACTACACATGACTATATGCTGCAGAGTGCTATATGCTCACTTTTGTATTTTAATACCAAAATGTGAAAAATGTTAACTAAAGTCACACAGGAAAAGCTACTGGATTAAAATGTATTCCTGAACATGCTAAAAACCACACAAACTTTAAAAACCTGGTCAGTCAAAACAATGTCTCATGTGCACCAGCCAATCCTACAGAGGCTTGTCAGCGCATTCTACGACATTCTTCATAGTGACATCAAACCTTTAATCACAGCTAATGGAAATGCACAGTAACAGGCTTAGCTACTATCATACTGTGCAGCCAGATCTGGACACGTCAATCAAGTTGGGATATTACTGTACTCTTTCTTAGCTTGTTTTACAATACGCTGTAACATATGAACCAAATATGCTTCCACTGATTTAAAATCATCAGGAAAAGCACCTGGGTGCATTTTGCACATGATGAAAACGAGACACTTTCACATTGTGTGTAGACGCGAGACTGCAACATCCTCTCTTATAAACGCAAAATAGTTTTTTTGAAATACAGATTCAGGTCATTCTAAAATTAACTGTATTGGAATCTCAATGTGGGATTTTTTTGATAGGTGCACTGTGACCCTACTAATAATGTTTAGAAGCGTAACATTGACGTGTTTACTTGAACAAGACAAAGCCAGGTGATGGTACCCGGGTAAATTTACACGTTATGCAAGGTTTTTCCGCAAGTCTATTAATACTAAATTGCTCAAAAAGGGACGCAAGAGAAAATGAACCTACAACATGAAACGAAGCGTCAGTATGATTACTTTTCACTACTGTCCTGGACAGCATTTAACCAGGAAGTGGTGTGTGCTGTTCGTGGCTCTGATTGGCTGACTAAGAGAGTATGACGTTGTTAAAAACCCAATGGTGAGGTGCCACACTTTAGTTACTTCAGGAAACCCGGTATTGAACATCCTTTTCATTACAAAACCTCCCTTTCCTTACGCGATCATTGTTAGCGCCACATTGGGCCTCAATCGGAACTCTTGCTGTATGAATACAGAGGAGGAGTACAGAAATAAGTGGCCATAGACAGTTTAATAATATATTTTTTTACTCCTTTAATATTGTTTTCTATAACGTTAGCTTTGCTTGTAGCTAGCCAAGTCACAACACGCAATGTTTAAATTGCTTTTCTTAGCTGTTCTCGCCAAGGCTGCATGGGCCAGTGATGTGATCGAGTTAACAGATGACGACTTTGACAGCAAAATTGGCGACCATGAAATGATTCTCGTGGAGTTCTTCGCACCGTGGTAAGTATGCATATTGTTTCGTTGTTAGGCAGACTTGCTAAGTAACGGTTAACTAATACTTAGTTAGGAAACAATGGCCAACTAACGACTTACCAGTAGCCAGCGCGTAGACATTTCTCAGCAGGCCAACTTTTCTATTTTAGAAAACGAAACCCTGAAGGTAAGCTATTTGAGTCTATTCAAATGACTGTAAATTAGCGATCTGAGTGGAATTGCGTGTATCCTGGAAAGTTAGTTATCTAGCTGATGATTCGATGGCTAGCCAGTCAGCTTGCCATCTAACGTTAACTTAACGTTAACTTAGCGGAACTCATTTGCTAACATTAACTGACTAGTGATACACGTGAACGTCGCAATATAGTCAGTAACCTCAACACGACGCTTAATTAACGTTAGCTGGTTAACTGTCGAGGAAAATATAACGTTAATGACATGATATAACACAAGCTAACTTTCTATATTCTACGAGTCAATGTCCATTTTTAATCATTGAGATGAAAATCAGTTGGCTAACTTGGCTAGGTCGCCATCCCCTTATAATTTATAGCTAGCAGGCTGGTCAATAAAAACTGCCCGGCTACTTATCGAAAGCTAACAAGACAATGAAATGTTAACATTTTTACTGATGGTCATGGTGTGGTATACCTTGGTAGCTTGCACGTACATTTACTACATTGGCTGGAAATGCGGTGAAATTAACTCATTAAGCTAGCTAACTCTGACGTTAGCTAACATTAGAACTAAATTAGGGACTCTCACTTTCCATCGGGTAGAGTTGGTGGAATGTTGATGTTTTTCAAATGCGATTATTGTATAACTTATGTTGCCGTCTTAACACATCGGCTATAACTTTAAAACGTGCTATATGGAAGGGAAACGCTATTTTACAGATAGGATTTTCGCTCGCCGAGGTTGCTAAGGAAGTAAGGGGCGTGGCCAGATTGTTGTCATGTTGTGATTCGCTAGTTAAGTGTGCTGTCCATATCTGATTGGTCGCTATAAGAAGTTGCCTTGTTCAACTGATCTCATTCTCTATAAAAACCAGTCTTTCATGAGGTTCAGATTTCAGAACTTGTCAAAAGAAATATTATTGTCACTTCTCCATTTGAAGGTCGACCGTGACGGCAATATGCCAGTGAAATTGCCAGTTAAAGTTCTTCTTGAACAGAACCAGAGAAACATTTTTTAGGAGATATACGGTCGACTCTTCTGTTTCTTTTAGTTTCAGTTTAATTGTGAAAGTTTCACGCCCACCAGAAAACACAATGTTTCTGTCCTTGGTCCCCAGATGCAAGACTGTAAATTCCTGGATTTTGATTGACGGCATTTCTGAAGTTTTGTAAGAATTGTAGGGAAATATGTGCATAAACTAAAATCTAGTTTTTCTAAAGCAAACTACTGTTGTGCTTCAATTGAAGTGGATCTCCATAGCACCTTTATTACCTCCAAAAATGGCATAAATCTTACCATAAGAATGCGTAAACATTATGACCAAGTTATAGCAACTGATATAAGGTTATGAAGAGCATTACGATGAGCATTATGTCATATCATATGAAAGCCATTTGGTATAAGATGGTTATAATATTCCAATATCCTCATGACGGAGTTTGATTAATTATTTTGCACTTAAAGGTGTGAATGCTTATTATGACAGGTAAATTACAAATATAGGCTACTGCATCTTGTTGAATTAACCCATTCAATACAAAGAATTTTTACAAATCTAAAAATCTTATATTAATATGCAGTGGATGCCAGAAAATATGTTTAGGTGTAATACATTTTCACAAAAGGGTTGCAACACAATTGAATTGCAGTTTTGAGATCAATTCCATGTTAAAGGGATAGATCGGAATTTTGGACATAATGTCTCAATTACGACTTACCCATGATGTAGTTTATTGATGGAAACCATTTTCAGCTAATTCCATGCTGTCCCTTCTTTTGGACATACACACGTTGCTAATGCTAGCGCAACTCTATGGTAACCGTAGCATCCACTTCCAAACGCAGTTAAACACTCCACAGTGCACCCAAAGCAAATAAAATACGACGACAGTCTATCTGGGTTATTTTGAGTGTTTATACCATCATTTTTGAAGTCAAACTATCGTTGAATCCTTTACTTTGTGCTGACATTTTGTGGACTGTCTAAACTTTTCTGAACCTCACACACCTCGCTCCCTATACAATGAAAGCAAATGGCCAACCGGTCTGCAAGTAAATCCGAATTTCGGCTGAAATTGAGATGATTTGACCTCTGAGTAACCAACCGTGACACGTATCGCTTAATTTCAACACAGTTTGCATAAGGCAGTGTGTCTGTGCGTGCGTCTCATTTGTGCTGTCTCTCTCTCCTTCTCTCACTCTCTGATTCCTATATGTTTGAGGGAGGGAGAGTTGACGCGTTCTCTGTGTCTTATAGGTGTGGCCACTGTAAACGTCTGGCTCCAGAGTATGAAGTAGCTGCCACGCGTCTGAAAGGCATCGTCTCATTGGCAAAGGTGAGTTCATTTCCAAGTTCGAATGTCTCACACAGGCTATATGCTAAAAATGGTTTTGGATTAAGCCCATTGTATGACATCATTGTAATGTCATGTCAACAGCTTGTTCTTGTTCATTGAGGTGCTCGTTTCATATATTGCTCAATACATTTTGTTGAGTTGCCTATTTGACCTACATCCAGGATTGGGAATTTATTGTTTATTACCCTGTAATAAGACGAGGAAATTCCTTCAATTGTCTTGTTGTAGGAATTGTAATAAAAAAGACAGAGAGCAGTGGTTTTTAGACTCTGTTCCGGGGGACCAATAGTTGCTGGTTTTCGTTGCTGCCACAATTGCAATCCCAGAATTTTATCCAGATGTTATTTTTTCTTAATTAGGTGCTTTTCATTTTAGAGGGATTATTTAGCCTGTTAAACTACATTATGCTAGAAATAGCTATGCATGCCATGAAGAATTAAAGTCCCATATTCACATTGTGCTATATTGCAAACCATTACAAAAAAAGAGGTGGTAAAAGTTTTTAACTGATCAGATTAATGACTCAGTGTGCTCCTAATTAAGTTACTGAACACATATTCTTTTATAACTTTTTCCTTAAACTTAACACAATGCAGGTTTGGCTCATTATCATTTTCTTTGTCTTTGAGTTTCTCATTATTTACTAATTAGTTTTGTGGCCATGCGTCCACACTTTCACGAATTAGGAGCCTATTTATGCAACTCTGTCTTTAATTTGATCAATTCATTTTTTTACCTCTATGTAATCGTTTACAATATAGCGCAATGTGAATGTGACTTATTCTTCATGGCCTGCATAGCTATTTCTGACAATGCACGTCTTGGAAAAATTTAAATCTTGTTAAAATTCTGGGATTGCAATTATGGTTGCAATGAAAACCAGCATACGCTAGTGTGAAAATCACTGACCCAGAGTGTTAAAAACTGCTATAAATATCTCATTTAATTCTTGAGTTTTAGAAATTAACCTGAATTTTATTTATGGTCCTAGGTTGACTGTACTGCCAATACAAATGTGTGTGGCAAGTATGGAGTGAGCGGGTACCCAACCCTGAAAATTTTCAGAGATGGAGAAGACTCTGGGGGTTATGATGGCCCCCGAACTGCTGGTATTTCCAAAATTCATTACTCTTTAATAAAAATGGTATTCCTGTATAAACCCATTTGCATTTCCACTCGGGGTTGAATGATTTGTGTATCCCCTGTCCGTAGACGGGATTGTGAGCCACCTGAAGAAGCAGGCAGGTCCCGCCTCTGTGGAAATCAAGACTATGGCTGAATTTGAGAAGTATGTCGGAAACCGCGACGCAAGTGTTATAGGCAAGTCCTTTTTAATTTCCTGAATATCTGAGTGACGTTTGTGGATATTTGGAGATTCGCGGAGTGGCTAAAATCTCTCCTTGATCTGTTCCCCACAGGGTTCTTCGCCGATGGCGGGAGCTCAGCCCAGCAGGAGTTCCTGAAGTCGGCCAATTCCCTGAGAGAGTCTTACCGTTTCGCGCACACCAACGCTGAGGAGCTTCTGAAGAAACACGACATTGAGGGAGAGTACGTTGACCCTCTCACCGGTGCACTTCAACACATGCGTATGCGACAGCGGTTCCCATGACCTGGTTTGTTCATCTCCGTTACAGAGGGATCGTTCTGTTCCGGCCCCCACGCCTCAGCAACAAATTTGAGGAGAGCAGTGTGAGGTTTAGCGAGGACAAGACCACCAGTGGAAAGATCAAGAAGTTCATCCAGGATAACGTGTGAGATTTTGTTTGTTTTCTTTAAATATCCTTGCCTATATGTACAGTGAGCACCATAACTAATTGGACAATGACTACTTTATTCTACATTGTTAAACTGTCCAATATTTGTTGATGCCCTAAAATGGGGGGGGGGGGGAGAAACTATGTACAAACGGTTCTATGATTTCTAAACGGTTCATCCAATATGGATGAAAATACCCTCAAATTAAAGCTGACAGTCTGCACTTCAACCTCATTGTATCCTTTAAAACTCAGTGTTAGAGTACAGAAATAACAAAAAGTGCCACTGTCCAATGAATTATGGTGCTCACTGTATATATACAAGTTGCATTAGGAATTAAGCATTATCAACAATTGTATGAAAATATTCATTCCTGCTGTTTTTTGTGCCATTATCTCCATTACTAGGTTGATGAGTTTTGACTGCACACATTGTGGAATGTTTTGTTTTTAAATGTTCACCCACCTTCCATTTCAGCTTTGGAATGTGTGCCCACATGACCGAGGACAACAAGGAACAGCTGAAGGGTAAAGACCTGCTGGTGGCCTACTATGATGTGGACTACGAGAAGAACCCTAAAGGCTCAAACTACTGGAGGAACAGGTAAGGTCTTAGACAATGAATGGAAGAACAGATTTCAGATTCAGATTTTTTGCCATTTGTACTTCTTTTTTTGATTTCTTTTTGACAAGTGTTCTCATTCATTTTTCTTCAGGGTAATGAAGGTGGCCAAGGGATTTCTGGACCAGGGAAAGAACTTGGCCTTCGCGGTGGCTAATAAGAACAGCTTTAGCCATGATATTTCAGAACTTGGCCTAGACGCAAGTTCTGGGGAGTTGCCAGTTGTTGGCGTCCGCACTTCCAAGGGAGACAAATACGTCATGCAGGAGGAGTTCTCGTGAGTCTCTCTCTTCTGGGGTTTATTTCCGTTTGGTAAAACTTTTTTTCTACTCTTTATGATGAATACAAGGAGTGATCTGAGTATTCAGGAAATCTTCAATGTTATGAGCCATTTCAACCAGAAGGTGTGGATTTCACTGATGGCGAAGCTAGATGAGGATGATGACACGGTAAAACTGGTTTCTCCGTGTTCTTGTGCTTTACTGATACGCGTTTACTTCTGTCACACAGGCGAGATGGCAAAGCACTGGAGCGATTCCTGCAGGATTACTTTGATGGGAAGCTGAAGCGCTATCTCAAGTCTGAGCCCGTCCCTGAAAGCAATGATGGGCCAGTCAAGGTGATGTTGTCAATTCAGAAGTGAGAAAATAGTTGTTACAACCATAGGAAAGGTGGGATGTGTTGGCAGCGTTTTTCTAACAGCTTCTTTTTTTTTTCCACTGCACACTGCAGGTTTTGGTGGCTGAGAACTTTGAAGAAATTGTGAACGACGACAGCAAGGATGTTCTGATTGAGTTCTATGCACCATGGTGTGGCCACTGCAAGAGCTTGGAGCCCAAATACAAGGAACTAGGAGAGAAGGTGAGAACTTTATGCAATTTGGCAGTTACCTAAAATATATTCTACCAATGTGTGCATTTTAAACATGAACCTTTCTCTTCACCCCTCAGCTTTTGGATGACCCCAACATTGTCATTGCTAAAATGGACGCCACAGCCAATGACGTTCCCTCACCGTATGAAGTCAGAGGGTAAGAAACACAATTTCGTCGGGGGGGTTGGCGAAGTCAAACTTTGTCCCGAATGATTTCTAAGGCAAATCTCTTGTGTGCAGTAAATGCACTTTGCTGATCACATTTCCTGACCTGTTACAGGTTCCCCACAATCTACTTCTCTCCTGCTGGCAAGAAGCAGAGTCCAAAGAAATATGAGGTTTGTGGGATGTGACGTTTTGCATGCATACAAATTGATGCCACAAGGCTAACTGCATAATGTGTAATGCATAATGCCGCGGCTACTGACTGTTGCTTGTTTTGCAGGGAGGCCGGGAGGTCAGCGACTTCATCTCCTACTTAAACAAAGAAGCGGCCAGTCCCCCCATCGTCAAAGAGGAGAAAAAGTCCAAAAAGTCGGAGTTGTAAAGCCCTTCAGTTCGCGCACTCTCAGAAGGAAACTTAAAGGAGCGTTAAATATAATTCCAATCTTTAGTGTACTGCAGAACCATCTAGTCCGACTCGTGACGCCCCTGTTTCGGACAAGCTGCCCTGGGATTACGGGCGTGCAGAAAGTCGTGATGGCCAGAGATTGTCAATGATAAATGGCTTGAGGGCGGGGGGGGGGGGCACTTGAGAATTTCAGTTATTTTCCCCTTTTCTGACCCTCGAATAGATGCACTTGTATTTTTTTGGGACCCATTCCAGTTACAGATCGTGTTGTTTAATGGGGTAGGGGGGGGGGGGGTGATTATGTGGTGTATTATTTCTCTTTAAATTCTTTTTTTTTTTTTTTTTTTTTTGTACCACAAATTTCTTTTGTACATTTGGAAGAATTTAAAGAAATAAAGGCCCTTAAACCAGCTGGTTTACTTTGTGTAGTGCTCTATGCATTGTGCATGTATCGCCACCTGTGTAAATGAAGCGCATTTTGTTATGTAGGGATCGCTCTACTTCTGTTTAAAAGTGATCCCTACTGTTCACACTGCCCTGTTCTCCTGCAGTACTGCACAGCCGTGGTGTCAGAGGACCGCATTACCTCTGCAGTTGGCAAAGGCACACTAGGTATCGTAGAGACCAGAGGAGTCTATTGAGCTATGAGACAAAGGATATCCAGCCTTTTGGAACGAATACGCTTGATTCTGTGGCCAGTTATGCAGGGCACCGCTTGACTCCTAGCAGCATTCGATTTGATCTAATCCACAGGCTTAATTATTGGAGTTATTTGGTTCAACCCCATACGGTGAAAGAGCCAGATTTTGAAACTAGTGTCTTTGAAAAATGTAGACCTTACACTGAAGCTTATTTGTATTTATTTTAACAACATAAAACCAAAAAAACAGTCAATCGAACTGGGTATTATGAATTTATATTAAATGTATAAAAATTTAAATGAGTTGTGGATTATAAATGAGTAATGTGCGTCACTTGAAATGTCAAGGTTAAAAGAAAGGAAATATGTAATTATGTAAAGAATATTGATTGATCTTTGGGGCAGGCGGGCTTCCACTATAATGATGGCTCACACCTATATATGTGCCACAGCTTAACGTAGGAATAAGAGAACAATGCACACTAGATTTTATGCTGTTAAATTAATACAAGTACATTTCTGTGTGTAGCTGGCATTTTTCATCAGTTTGTAATTATAATTGAGAACGGCACCAGTAGCCTAATCTTTTGTATGGGTGGGCGCTTCTGGTTTTTAAAGGAGTATGATTATAATATTATTGTTAGAAGAACTGACTGATGACTGACAATGGCTTCTCTGTGTTTGTGTTCTGGGATAATTATCAACATTACAGAAATATTGTTTGTAAAATCTGTTAATTCTTCAGTTATATGAAGGAGCAGACAGAATTTTATTGAAGTTTCATTCACCTTTGTATTTCCTACTGCATAGTTACCTACTAGAGAAAATAAAACCAGTAATGAGTTTCTTAAAAAGAAAAAAAAAACCCTCTGCTCCACTCCAAATAAATTAGTTTCATTTTAATGAAAAGACATTTGAGGTCATATCTGAAAGGGTTTATAAGAAGTAATTCCCCCTCGCTTCTCCAGTGCTTAACAAGGTTCCTCTTGTTTTTCTGCCTCAAGGCCCTGCTGTTCCTAAGCTTGTTATGGAAATAGTTTGCTAGTCTTTCCATAATGCAACATTTCCTGGGCTACTCTGAGCAGTTTTTTTCCCCTCTTTTTTTTCATTCATTGTCTTTTTTTTTTTTGGCCTATATGCAGTGTCAATTTTGTGCCACCAGGGGGAAGTGGTGTCAATTAGAACCTCCGTTGAATTAATTGATCAATTCCATTCCTCAACCCTTTTGGGCTATTTGCCGTTTGTTTCTTCGTCATAGAATGAGATATTATTTACCATTAAGTTTTATAGAATTAATTTTAAAAAACATTTCGTTTTATAGAGTTAAACAAGCCAGATATGCAGTAGATATGCACCTGCCAGATATGCAGTAGATATGGATGGATCACTTTAAGGTTTGTTTCTCCTGACAAATTTTCCTATTGAACTCTATGGAAAAATAAGTCAGGAGAAGAAACCCTTCAAGTTATCCATCCATATCTACTGCATATCTGGCAGCAGAGTGGTGGTTTAAGGCTTGTTTGATACGTCAGACCCTTGATGACTTAGAGCCATTTAGCCAACCATGTGTTCCATACTGTTCCAGTGTAATTTACAGCTAAATCTAGTCCCACCCCCCAATTCCCATAGAGATCCATTCAAATGCAGAGAAGTTATAGTATCGCTTGTAAGAGTACCAGAAAATAAGATATCAAGAGTCTTTTGATATTGTTGGGTCACAGACATCAGGAAGTCATGGCATGCAAAGGATATGCGACCAAATATTAAAAAGTATTACTTCATTCTACATTGTTAAACTGTCCAATATTTTTTGATGCCCGAAAATGGGGGGGACGGACTATGTACAAAAGGTTCTATAATTTCTAATCGGTTCATCTGATATGGATGAAAATACCCTCAAATTAAAGCTGACAGTCTGCACTTCAACCGCATTGTCATTGTATCCTTTCAAACGCAAAGTGCTGGAGCACAGAACCAAAATAACAAAAAATGTGTCACTGTCCAATTAATTATGCTGCTCACTGTATATCATGAGAATTGTGCGGTAGTATAGTCACGGCCAAGATTGGATCCACCTTTGTCCTATGGCATCCATCTGTTGAATACAGGGATAAATTATTTCTATTTTCAAACTAGGTCTACTTCCTTTGTGCTCATTTTTAATATTTATTATAAAAAATAAGTTTGTTTTTGATACAGAAAGATGGCTCCCCAGCAGTGGCTGCTGAATGTCAGGTTTGCATATATGGAACTAGATCATAATCCGCACTGTCCTATCCACTTTAAAGCTGAGTTTACAATAAAAATGATCTTTGTCAGTGTAGCATTCCTTAGTATTGGCATTCCATGTCATTTTATCAATGTGCCAAGGCACTTATATTCTGATATCGACTCTATGTCACTGCCATTAATTGTCACCGGTGCTATAGTGTGCTATAAATTCAATACTGTTTTTGTTAATCTCACCAAAGAGGATATTCTCCTCTATTTGAATCATACAGTAAAAGAGTTTCTTGTCTTCTGCTCTGTTTCTCGGCGATTGTGACATTGAACTAGTTATTTAGAATGGACCGTGATCTCATATAAACACCCTAGGGTGTTAAATGTACACCAGCAATGTTAGATTTACACTGGGATTTTTGCTGTACAGGAAAGCAGAGCATTTCAGGTGGGAAAGTTTTGATTTCATTGGAATTAGCCGAGAGACCTTTTGGAAAAAGCTGTATCTTGTAATACAATCTGAAAATTTGTCTGTTCCATATCTTTTTTCTGATCGGGACTGGACTCCTCTGTCACTGTGGAAAAAAAAAAAAATCGCAAAGACGAGTGAACGCTAATGAGAGTGTTTGGTGGAAGCGTAATGTCATGTATCCTGGAAGCCAAGGTCGTTACTGGAGATCTTTTTTTGGGGGGGGGGGGGGGGCAGGGGCCATTTGTCTGGGTTCAACAGAGCAGCAGGAGCCTGGTGGGGACCCACCCTGCCCCCATTCCACAGAGCTCATTAACCACTTCTCGCTCAGCTGCGTTCGCCCTTCACGGGAGAAGACTGGCATCCCAGTGGCCACCGGCACACTTGTTTTCCCTCGCCAGGGCGAGCGGGCGAAAGGTGGCAGCAATCAGGCCGTCTTCTGCCCATCAGTTTGACTGAAAAAGTGAATGTCCTTGCTGTATATGAGTGAATTAAATGAATGGAGAGGGTGATGAGGGTCACCATTATGTGATAATAAGCTTTTCACTGCATGCTGCTCTGAGGAGATAAGGGCTTTTGTGCGCTCCAATTCACAGCTCATTGTTTTTGTTACATTAAATATGGGACCCAAGGCTGGTAATCAGGCAAAGAGCATTTTGATCAAGTGTTACATCATAGGACACACTCAACTGACTTTCCTAAGCCCTGTGAAAGTTCACATTATTAGTGATCGTTAAGCATTGAGTATGAACAGGCACAAAGCACACACTGTTATAAAATAAAATCATTAAGCATTGAGTATGAACAGGCACAAAGCACACACTGTTATAAAATACAATCATTAAGCATTGAGTATGAACAGGCACAAAGCACACACTGTTATAAAATAAAATCATTAAGCATTGAGTATGAACAGGCACAAAGCACACACTGTTATAAAATACAATCATTAAGCATTGAGTATGAACAGCACAAAAGCACACACTGTTATAAAATACAATCATTAAGCATTGAGTATGAACAGACACAAAGCACACACTGTTATAAAATACAATCATTAAGCATTGAGTATGAACAGGCACAAAAGCACACACTGTTATAAAATACAATCATTAAGCATTGAGTATGAACAGGCACAAAGCACACACTGTTATAAAATAAAATCATTAAGCATTGAGTATGAACAGCACAAAAGCACACACTGTTATAAAATACAATCATTAAGCATTGAGTATGAACAGGCACAAAGCACACACTGTTATAAAATAAAATCATTAAGCATTGAGTATGAACAGACACAAAGCACACACTGTTATAAAATAAAATCATTAAGCATTGAGTATGAACAGGCACAAAGCACACACTGTTATAAAATAAAATCATTAAGCATTGAGTATGAACAGGCACAAAGCACACACTGTTATAAAATAAAATCATTAAGCATTGAGTATGAACAGCACAAAAGCACACACTGTTATAAAATAAAATCATTAAGCATTGAGTATGAACAGCACAAAGCACACACTGTTATAAAATAAAATCATTAAGCATTGAGTATGAACAGCACAAAAGCACACACTGTTATAAAATAAAATCATTAAGCATTGAGTATGAACAGCACAAAGCACACACTGTTATAAAATAAAATCATTAAGCATTGAGTATGAACAGCACAAAGCACACACTGTTATAAAATAAAATCATTAAGCATTGAGTATGAACAGCACAAAAGCACACACTGTTATAAAATACAATCATTAAGCATTGAGTATGAACAGGCACAAAGCACACACTGTTATAAAATAAAATCATTAAGCATTGAGTATGAACAGCACAAAGCACACACTGTTATAAAATAAAATCATTAAGCATTGAGTATGAACAGGCACAAAGCACACACTGTTATAAAATAAAATCATTAAGCATTGAGTATGAACAGCACAAAGCACACACTGTTATAAAATAAAATCATTAAGCATTGAGTATGAACAGCACAAAGCACACACTGTTATAAAATACAATCATTAAGCATTGAGTATGAACAGCACAAAAGCACACACTGTTATAAAATAAAATCATTAAGCATTGAGTATGAACAGGCACAAAGCACACACTGTTATAAAATAAAATCATTAAGCATTGAGTATGAACAGCACAAAGCACACACTGTTATAAAATACAATCATTAAGCATTGAGTATGAACAGCACAAAGCACACACTGTTATAAAATACAATCATTAAGCATTGAGTATGAACAGGCACAAAGCACACACTGTTATAAAATACAATCATTAAGCATTGAGTATGAACAGGCACAAAGCACACACTGTTATAAAATACAATCATTAAGCATTGAGTATGAACAGCACAAAAGCACACACTGTTATAAAATACAATCATTAAGCATTGAGTATGAACAGCACAAAGCACACACTGTTATAAAATACAATCATTAAGCATTGAGTATGAACAGGCACAAAGCACACACTGTTATAAAATACAATCATTAAGCATTGAGTATGAACAGGCACAAAGCACACACTGTTATAAAATACAATCATTAAGCATTGAGTATGAACAGCACAAAAGCACACACTGTTATAAAATACAATCATTAAGCATTGAGTATGAACAGCACAAAGCACACACTGTTATAAAATACAATCATTAAGCATTGAGTATGAACAGCACAAAGCACACACTGTTATAAAATACAATCATTAAGCATTGAGTATGAACAGGCACAAAGCACACACTGTTATAAAATAAAATCATTAAGCATTGAGTATGAACAGCACAAAAGCACACACTGTTATAAAATACAATCATTAAGCATTGAGTATGAACAGCACAAAAGCACACACTGTTATAAAATACAATCATTAAGCATTGAGTATGAACAGCACAAAAGCACACACTGTTATAAAATACAATCATTAAGCATTGAGTATGAACAGGCACAAAGCACACACTGTTATAAAATAAAATCATTAAGCATTGAGTATGAACAGCACAAAAGCACACACTGTTATAAAATACAATCATTAAGCATTGAGTATGAACAGCACAAAAGCACACACTGTTATAAAATACAATCATTAAGCATTGAGTATGAACAGCACAAAAGCACACACTGTTATAAAATAAAATCATTAAGCATTGAGTATGAACAGCACAAAGCACACACTGTTATAAAATACAATCATTAAGCATTGAGTATGAACAGGCACAAAGCACACACTGTTATAAAATACAATCATTAAGCATTGAGTATGAACAGGCACAAAGCACACACTGTTATAAAATAAAATCATTAAGCATTGAGTATGAACAGCACAAAAGCACACACTGTTATAAAATACAATCATTAAGCATTGAGTATGAACAGCACAAAGCACACACTGTTATAAAATACAATCATTAAGCATTGAGTATGAACAGCACAAAAGCACACACTGTTATAAAATACAATCATTAAGCATTGAGTATGAACAGCACAAAAGCACACACTGTTATAAAATACAATCATTAAGCATTGAGTATGAACAGGCACAAAGCACACACTGTTATAAAATAAAATCATTAAGCATTGAGTATGAACAGGCACAAAGCACACACTGTTATAAAATACAATCATTAAGCATTGAGTATGAACAGGCACAAAGCACACACTGTTATAAAATACAATCATTAAGCATTGAGTATGAACAGCACAAAAGCACACACTGTTATAAAATACAATCATTAAGCATTGAGTATGAACAGCACAAAAGCACACACTGTTATAAAATACAATCATTAAGCATTGAGTATGAACAGCACAAAAGCACACACTGTTATAAAATAAAATCATTAAGCATTGAGTATGAACAGACACAAAGCACACACTGTTATAAAATACAATCATTAAGCATTGAGTATGAACAGGCACAAAGCACACACTGTTATAAAATACAATCATTAAGCATTGAGTATGAACAGCACAAAAGCACACACTGTTATAAAATACAATCATTAAGCATTGAGTATGAACAGCACAAAAGCACACACTGTTATAAAATACAATCATTAAGCATTGAGTATGAACAGGCACAAAGCACACACTGTTATAAAATACAATCATTAAGCATTGAGTATGAACAGGCACAAAGCACACACTGTTATAAAATACAATCATTAAGCATTGAGTATGAACAGCACAAAGCACACACTGTTATAAAATAAAATCATTAAGCATTGAGTATGAACAGCACAAAGCACACACTGTTATAAAATACAATCATTAAGCATTGAGTATGAACAGCACAAAAGCACACACTGTTATAAAATAAAATCATTAAGCATTGAGTATGAACAGGCACAAAGCACACACTGTTATAAAATACAATCATTAAGCATTGAGTATGAACAGGCACAAAGCACACACTGTTATAAAATAAAATCATTAAGCATTGAGTATGAACAGGCACAAAGCACACACTGTTATAAAATACAATCATTAAGCATTGAGTATGAACAGCACAAAAGCCCACACTGTTATAAAATACAATCATTAAGCATTGAGTATGAACAGGCACAAAGCACACACTGTTATAAAATACAATCATTAAGCATTGAGTATGAACAGCACAAAAGCACACACTGTTATAAAATAAAATCATTAAGCATTGAGTATGAACAGGCACAAAGCACACACTGTTATAAAATAAAATCAGCAAAGCTCTCGGGTAACTCCAGGCAGCAATTAATGTTACTCAGTTTAAAGCCTGTCTTTGAGAATTGGATTCTCAAATCCACATTTTATCACCAGTTCTTAATTTAAATATTTTGTAGATATTCTGTGAATTCATAAATGAGAACAGGTGTTGAGCTTCCGTAGAGCTTTTGACGAGAAGGCGAGATTAGAACATTGGTTGAAAGCTCACTTGGACTGAAATCGTGTTTGCCTTAATTGCAGCTAAATTGCTGCAAATAGCGGATGTGCCCAGTTGAGGATAAACTGCCGCGGAACAGGGGGCAAGTTCTTCGACAGACTCCGTTAGGACTGAATCAAAATGGCCTCCAAAGGTCACAATTCATTTTGTGAGTCTGGGCAACTTTCCGGGGAAGGAACGATCCAAAGGTCCTTGTTTGGCAGGGGGCACTGACAGTTATGGAGCTCATTATAATCACAGTCTGTGTCTGTGGCTGCGTCTGTGGCTGTGTCTGCGGCTTGGTGGTTCTGGTGGTCCCTCCTCACGCATAAATTGCCCCCAGCAGGGGCAGTACCTCAGGTCTCCGGTCCGCTGAGGTTTAGCCTCATTCGGTACTCATGGGAGGACCAGCTGGGGGTGACCCTAGAAACACAGGTATTGTGCTGCCACCGCAGCTACTTCCAGAAAAGTGAACGCCTCATCGAGTAGATTAAGCCCTTATCTATGGTTGCTCTTGGCTGCAACTGTAATAAATGTGTAGAGTTAATGTGACAGTAGAGGCAACCCAGAGAAAAGGTGTTACTTTCTACTGGTCATCTGCAGGCCTGTGAGCCCAACTGCAAGAAATACGATCATACTATGAGACTTTCACCCCCACTCAGTCACTTGTTATCACAATCATTCTCTTTCCCCAGTCATTTGCTTACTTGGAACCATGTTTTCTTAACTGTAATTTATTCATCAAAAACCACCCTGTCATAAACAATGACCTTTCCCACTGCGGGCCATGAGAGTCGTGGTTGGTTTGGCAGCTGCGTTGAAGTGCATTCATGGATAAGGAAGTTTTTTCTCTCGTCTAAATCTCTGCCGTGTGCTGGAGTAGCAGAAGCAGGGAGAGCTGATAGGAAGGGAACAGAGTGCTTCTGGGTAGCCGTTACCTTGGCCTCAATGGGAAGGAAAGCATGAGAACACCAGGTAAGATACAAGACCCAGGCCACAAGAAAACCTTTCACTTTCTAAAAGAAATCTCCTCAAGCCTTAGAGCCACAGTTTAACGAACATCCCTCCATATGCGAGAGGTGCACCTCGAATTCAAAGGGTCTCCCCCCCTCCATTGTTCACACTGAAAGAGCGGAAGAGCACAATAACGGATATCACAATTACTTCACGCATACCACAAACTACCCCTTTGCCTCCAATTGCCAGCTTCCCTGACCACCGCGTCTCTAGCTGCTCTGCCATTGGTCGGGGTTAATTCCGACTTCCCCCTCCCCTTCCTCTCTTCGGCCTGCCATTTTTATGTTGATTAGATGGAAACTGTACTCTGAGTAATACTGTGTGACGGGCTTATCCCACAGCGGGGGCCGCTGCAAATCATTCCGCCCCGGCTGCTCCGAAACCGCGCAGGTTCTTTCTTCTCCTCTCGCGCTCCGCAGTGCTCTTCCCCGCAGTCTGTCACTCCTTCTCTCTCTCTCACACCCTCCTGGCCGGCGCGGCATCCCCAACTCCCCCAAGGTAAGCACTGGCCTCCGTCGGCTCGGCTGGGCCCGGCCCGGCACGCAGGCATTGCTGATGCCATAGTCAGTCAAAAGTGTTTTGATCAGATGTTCTTGTTAGTCAAAGTAAGGGGGGGGGGGGGTAGTTTTTTATTGGTTCCTCTCATCTTGGCAAAGTGATATAGAAAGAAATCGTAGTTTAAAAAAAATTTGTGGTTAGTCTTAGCCAGTGCAAACCAATGGAGTAGGTTTAATCACAAGCTGCTGAAAATAATTTAACTGCCCGCATATGTTAATGGAAGTGCATCCTAACGTGAGGAGGGGTGTTGTGAGTTACTAATAAAACTAATAAAATATGAATGATCTTAAAGGAAACTGATAACTGGAGCTCACTACAGTGTGTTCAGTTAGAAGGTGCTAGAAGGTGCCTGAACCCTTGATCTTTACTACTGCTCCCAGAGCCAGTGAAGAATAAGATGAATATTCAGAACCACTCCAACTGACATACTCACCCACCTCTACGCAGAATCTCTGGCGCTGTAATGACGTGGATTTTAAATGAGGACATAATTGTCTTAGTGTATAAGGGGTGGTGTGTTCAGAAAGATATTCTGTGCTCTGTATTTTCTACCAATTCTTGGTGGTGTTGTCATAGGTTTGAGCTGTTTGATTCCTGCCGAGAGGGCTTGTGTGTCGATGTGTTTCTGATGGTGTTGTCATAGGTTTGAGCTGTTTGATTCCTGCCGAGAGGGCTTGTGTGTTGATGTGTTTCTGATGGTGATGAGAAAGAGTCACCAGAAGCACAGAGAAATGACTGGACTGCACCGGACAGGTGGACTGTTGGCGTGCTACTGCCCTTGATGTACTATGATTTGAAGCGTACTGCCTATACGGAGGGGTGCCGTACCTTCCGCACTACATCTTTGAAGGGGTAGTATGGTCTAGTGGCTACATCTGCAGGGCGCTATGGTGTCACATGCCTGGCTTGTAGGGCACTTTAATGTACTGGATTATTACAGAGCTATAATGATTTTAGAACATAACGTTTCTGTTATTTTTCATGAAAAAGTTTTGTCCCCTGATCAAATGGGGGTCTCCACTTTTTATTATCTATGGAAAATGTCCGTCTTTGAAGCAGTGTGTGACAGTCGCATTGTTAAAGATACTATAGAAAATAAAGATAGTTGGATTGATTGATTAATTGATGATGAAGGACTCATCTGAGGTCCTCTGAAGATTTGAATGAATCATTTAGAACTCAGTACAATGCCATTTCATATCAAATCCGTATCATTCTACAGCAGGATCATAAGAAATGTCAAGGGCAAACGTCATTATTATTTTAATTTTAAATAATTCAAAACTACTCATTTTGTCTGTATACCATATGGCTAGTTGGCTCTATGTGCCGGTTTAGGATATATACATCTGTCATCACAGTCGGCATACAACATTCATGTTTGACAAGTGAATGGTGATAATATTGTTTTGCAAAGAGACTACCATTACCCATGAACATCAGAGTGGATCCCTTTAACAGGATTTCGACAGAGCTGAACCCATGACCATAGAAAATGAAGGGTTCTGATTGTTTTTACCGCGGTGAAGGACCCCACTGTGCTGGATATGTATTAAATATAAAGCAAAAACAAGGCTATTGCGATTCAGCACTAGTACAATAACCAAGCTGTTTTGTACAGTCAACGCAACTGTTCCTGAAAATAACATCTCTTCATTGCTACCACAGTTTGTGAAGCTGTTGTAAGAATCTGAAGAAATGGCTGCTGTTGTAAGTACGTTTTAAATATGTTTTACAATTTATTTAACCAACTTGTTTAAAAATACATGAAAATGTGTAAAGCAAACAAGTGACATATATATCAATTACAGTCATTGTGAAATCTTTGTAAGGGAAGACACTGTATATAATGTGATAAAATGTGAGAGAGGCTATTATGTAACCTGCTGCACAAATTTGAGGTGGCGGGTTTGGTCTTCCTCATTGGGGGTGCATTTGAACCTCCGTGAACCCAAAACCCTGCTGTTTACTCCCAAGGTGGTTCAGTTCTCAGTTAGATCAATGCACGTGTGTCCATTCTCTTAAATATTGCTGCTCTTGCTCCACAGAAGTCATAACTGAATTTTCCATGGCGCGCAAATAATCTTTTTGGCTTTGATGCTGCTGTTAGGCGCAAGATGAAGTCACAACAATTACCTCGTAATCTCTGTTTTCGGAGAGGGCTTTAGCCTACCTTGCTTTCTCAGACTCATGTGAGTGAGATTACTGCGGTCTCTCACCGTGGAGCTCATTGATCTGCGTGGAAAGGGGGCCCAGCCTTCGGCCCGGCCTAGGGATTAGGTTGTTTTTCGGCTGCGATGATTTTCATTCTGGCGAGGCATTTGCTCATTAGCGCTCCTCAGCTTCTCACGAGCCTGGCTGCCTGTTTCTGCCCAGACCGGAACGTACCGTATGGTGTCAGAGGAGGAGCAGGCCCTCCGGGGCAAGCTGGAGCATCTCACTGTCAAGGACCACGGGCCTGTGTTTGGACCCTGTGCAAAGCTGCCAGACCACACTGTGCAAAAGGTATATGTTTCAGTTTAGACTTGACTCCACATCCCACTGCACACATGCACTCATTGTACTCAGTGTTATATTGAAAGATGTAAAACTGCCTGATAGAAATTGGAATTAGCGGTAGGCTAATGAAAAGGAGCAATTATGTATGTGACACCAACGCACACATGCAATGATGTTATAAAAAAAGTAAGCCTTTAGATATTAACGGTAGGCTATAGCTGAAGTAGCCTAATAATAACGTTTGCAAATTTTATTTTATTCATATGTTATTTTGCTCAACTTTTCATCCTATATGTCAGCTTATTCTTCCTCGTTGTTATGTCACCCTTTACACTGTTTGTACAGCGCAGAAGTGGTTCTTTTCTTCTTATTTTAACACCTGACAGTGTTTGCCTTTCGCCGACTGCAGGCGAAGGACGAGCTTAACGAGACTGACGAGAAGCGCGCATTTTCCGTAAAAGAGCTGCGCGCCATCATCAAAGAAAATTCGGACGCTGACGAGTTGACAAAAGGCGTGCAGGATACTTTTGGGGACAAACCCGACTCTCTGCTCCTGAGGTTCATCCGCGCCCGTAAATACGACGTGGCCAGGTCCTACGAGCTCATGAAGGGTACGTAGCCACCTAACGCCCTGCAGCTATAGTTTGTTTACACGAATAGCCGACCACTGCCATGGACCGCAAACACGAACATTACAAAAAAATTATATTGGACATATTTATGTGCCCCCGGAATTACCCAGATTTAACTGTTTTATTCAACTGTTCCTCTTCTAAAAAAAATGAGGTTGGTCTTCACCATATGCTTAACACACAAAAGGTATTTGCCATGCCGTGTGTGTGATTCAGGAGCAATTGTGTAAATACAAAAGAATCTCTTCTGTGTTCTATTTTGCATCCTGACATTCTGCCCGTCTCATGGAAAGGAGAAAAAAAAGTATTGTTCACTAATTGAGGCTTTTTAAAAACTCAGAGTGTTGTATACTACATTGTGGTGACAACAAAGGAGGTCTTTGTAGACAAACAGGGCAGGTTATGTTCGCGAGGGCCTGACAGGGACTTCAGGGAGCAGAGAGACAAGGTCTGCTTTGAGCCCCCTGGATTTCCACAAACTCTCAAATCACAGGAACAACTGTAACCCCCCGTGCATTTACGCTCAGTTCCGGGGGGTATGACGGCTAGGCTTGTTCACATCAGTGAGCTTTGCCAACATGAAATTGGGACCTCAATGCAGAGAGGGGAATGGCATGTGAAAACACTCAGCTAATTGGTCCTTCAGCGTGGAAGGCTGTCTGCAGACACTGAATAGCAACAGGCCAAAAACAAGGGAGACAGCGATGCCATTGTGCTTGTCCACCATGCGAAAAACGTACTGCAGTAAAGTAACAGACTGGCCTAAATACTGTGGTTAGGTTTTTTTTTTGGAACGGGGAGGGGGGAGTTCACAGAGGCCCCCCCATGACCCGTTATTTCTGTGGTCACTGTGCCCCACCCCCCTGCAGGTTATGTGCGCTTCAGGCAGCATTATCCCGAGCTGTTTGAAGACCTGACGCCCGAAGCCGTGCGCAGCACCATCGAAGCGGGGTACCCCGGCATCCTACCCACCAGGGACAAGCACGGCCGCGTGGTGCTGCTCTTCAACATCGAGAACTGGGACTATGAGGAGATCACCTTCGACGAGGTAGAGCGCCTGACGTCAAGCTTTGGCGGTCTCTTTTCGCAAGCACGTCAACGACAAATAGCTTCGTGAACGTTTTAAGATGGCTGGTTGGAGTCGCATGGATCACAGAGATGCATGTGCCCGCTAGACATGGGTGAATCTTTCTGATATTGCATGGAAGCACACGTTTTCGTTTCCTTGCAGGTGGGAATTTATTAATGTATGTAAGTGTCTGTGCATGTGACTGTAGTCTCACTGCAGGAGACTGTGTGTGAGGGAGCGTGTGTGTGTGTGTGTGAGGGAGCATGTGTGTCTGTGTGTGTGTGAGAGATAGAGGGAAAGGTGTATGTATGTACGCCTATATGTACAGTACTGTGCAAAAGTCTTAGGCACATGTAAAAAAAATTATAATAATAAAATAAAATCTAAAGCAAAGATGCTTTTAAAAAGAATGAAATTAAAAGTTTCTAAATATCAAACAATTGACTATAAAGAGCAGTAAACAGTAAAAACTAAATCAGATCAATATTTGGTGTGACCACCCTTTGCCTTTAAAACTGCATCAGTACTCTTAGGTACACTGTCGTGCAGTTTTATAAGAAACTCAGCTGGTAGGTTGTTCCAAGCATCTTGGAGAACTTTCCATAGTTCTTCTGCAGACGTCTGCTGTCTGGTTTGCTTCTGTCTGTCTAGGTAATCCCAGACAGCCTCGATGATGTTTAGATCAGGGCTCTGTGGAGGCCATACCATCTGTTGCAGAACTCCTTGTTCTTCTTTTCGCATAATTTCTTTGGAAAATTAATGATTGGAAATCTAAAATTATCTAGTTTCTACTGACACACTAATGCAGAACAAAATAAACATTAATAAAAAAATATATATAAAAAATCTAGCGTGCCTAAGACTTTTGCACAGTACTGTATGTATAGTTGTATATATACAATCATATTGTTCTGTTTATTGAATGTTTCATGTTTCTTGCCATGCTTTGGCAATACAAATGCAAATTTTGTCATGTAAAGCACTTTGAATTAGAAAATTGAGAGAATGAGTCTGTGCAGATTCCCTGAATGTCCAAGCCTGAATGTCCCGCAGATCCTGCGTGCTTACTGTGTCATCCTCGAGAAGCTTCTAGAGAACGAGGAGACTCAGATCAACGGCTTCTGCATCATCGAGAACTTCAAGGGCTTCACCGTGCAGCAGGCCTCTGGCATCAAACCCACTGAGCTCAAGAAAATGGTGGACATGCTGCAGGTGAGGCCGCGGAACTCCTCACGCCGTTATGACAACAGATAGACAACGTTGTAACAACAGATCTTTAAGGTGATGCGTTCGCCCTGCCTGAGCTCTATGGAGACTAATGAAAGAGATGTGTGCTTTCAGGACTCCTTCCCAGCCCGTTTCAAGGCAGTGCATTTCATCCATCAGCCCTGGTACTTCACCACCACCTTCAACGCAGCCAAACCCCTCATGAAGAGCAAACTGCTGGATAGGGTGAGCGGGGAAGAGTTTGAACACCAACACAGTTAGCACTATTAAACCATCATAATTTGAAACAATGCTAATTAGCCAAATAAGCTAAATAAGCTTTTCACGTGCCCTTGTTTCTAGATGTTCATTCACGGTGAGGAGCTGGAAAGCTATTTTAAGGAGTTTGAGGTCGATATCCTGCCGGCTGAGTTCGATGGGAAGGCCCCCAATTATGACGGCAAGGCAATAGCGCTGAAGCTATTTGGCTCTGAGGACACCGCCCTCTAAACAATGTCTCCACAAAACAATGCTGTGACACAGACTCTGGGGGGGGGGGGGGGGGGGACAAAAAAAAATGTAGAGCAGGAGTACTCAACCCTGGTCCTGGAGAGCCTCTGACAGAGAACATTCCGGATCGAGGCTCCCCAGGACCAGACCTGAGCAGCTCACAGTTTAGATGGTGTTTTATGTAAGTATTCAAGACGCCTTGTTGTTTTAAGAGGTTCATTTACCTGAGTAACCCTTAATAGAGGCTCTACTGTCTCTCCAAAATGGGGCCTACACATGGAAAAAGACAAAGGGACCTGGATCTGGGAGTGTTGGGTAGTAGGAAAGATGGCAGGCACTCAAGTATCTACAGACGGGTGACAAATTAAAGGAAAAACCAACATAAAGTGTCTTCATAAGGTGTTGGGCCACCACGAGCCACCAGAACAGCTTCAATGCGGCTTGGCATAGATTCTAGTCTCTGGAACTCTACTGGAGGGATGGAACACAATTCTTCCAAAAGATATTCCCTCATTTGGTGTTTTGATGATGGCGGTGGAGAGCCGTCTAACACGTCAGTCCAAAATCTCCCATAGGTGTTTAATTGGGTTGAGATCTGGTGACTGCGAAGGCCATAGGATATAATTCACATAATTTTCATACTCATCAAACCATTCAGTGACCCCTCGTGCCCTGTGGATGGGGGCATTGTCATCCTGGAAGAGACCACTCCTATCAGGATAGAAAAAGGTGATCACTCAGAATAACTTTGTATTGATTTGCAGTGACCCTTCCCTCTAAGAGGACAAGTGGACCCAAACCATGCCAGGAAAATGTCCCCGGCATCATAACAGAGCCACCGGACCCCCTCACTGTAGGGGTCTTTCCTTTAATTTGTCACCAGTCTGTATACTTCTCTACAATATTGTCCTGTAGTATTATTTCAGTGTGAAGTGACACGACACAATGAGACCTCTTGCCCACCCTTTAATAAAACAAAAGTCAGTTATGTTAGCATGGATCATAGACATGTCAGAGACGCCACCATGCTGGCAGTGCCTAGCTATGGCTGCTGAAGAGGGAGTTTAGCACAGCAATACAAGAAAAGTAGTGCATCTGTGGACAGTAGGGAATGTCCAAATCTGTGTAACAGTGCAATTGTCTGTAGTAAGATTAAGCCTCACCGCAGGTTGGTTCTGATATAATCCTAGCAGAGTTGGAAGTCTTGTGTTGGGACTCCTCTGTTCTTGTGTAATTCACTTTGAATGTGCACCTCTGACCTGCCACCCCTCCCCCCACTGCTTGTTTTGGTGGAATGTGGCAGTCCCACCCTTCAGCTGGACCAGTGCCCCCTACACCGTAACATCATGCTACATACAGTGAGCACCATAATTCATTGGACAGTGACACATTTTTTTGTTATTTTGGTTCTGTACTCTAGCACTTTGAGTTTTAAAGGATACAATGAGGTTGAAGTGCAGACTGTCAGCTTTAATTTGAGGGCATTTTCATCCATATCGGATGAACTGTTTAGAAATTCTAGAACCTTTTGTACATACCCCCCCCCCCCATTTTTGGGCATCAAAAAATATTGGACAGTTTAACAATGTAGAAATTCCATAATTTCTAAACGGTTCATCCGATATGGATGAAAATACCCTTGAATTAAAGCTGACAGTCTGCACTTCAACCTCATTGTATCCTTTAAAACTCAGTGCTAGAATACAGAACCAAAATAACAAAGAAATGTGTCACTGTCCATGCGCAAAAGGAATGCAAAGAAGGAAATTGTCATTTGTAATTTCAACTTCTTTTTAAATTGGTAACACGAAAGCAGTATTACCAGTTGTATTTTATGTAGTCTTAGGAGTGTGATATTTAAAAAATTTAATAATAAAAAAAATGTCACAGACACAATGTTTACAATAAACTTTATATAAAACCTGGTTATCTGTATTTAGCGTATATGTTGAATTTCATTCGTTTGCAATTTTCTTATGTTGAAGGTTATCATTTAAATAATTTAAAGGTTATCATTTAAATATCAGATCGTATTATTGTTATCATTTAATTATCTTAATTAATCACGTAGTAGCCTAGTTAATTATCCGCAATTAGAGCTGTAGTCAGAAA
This sequence comes from Synaphobranchus kaupii, assembly GCA_029718625.1. Classification (NCBI taxonomy): domain Eukaryota; kingdom Metazoa; phylum Chordata; class Actinopteri; order Anguilliformes; family Synaphobranchidae; genus Synaphobranchus; species Synaphobranchus kaupii. Next base: position 17,914,809 of record CM056391.1, read on the forward strand.
CAGTAGATTTGTGTAGGGCGTTTTCAGTATTCCATCATTAATCACGTTGCATTGTATCACAGCATATGTGTATCTATCCATAGTTATATATAGTATGAGTGTGTGGGAGCTAAGGGACAGTTGGCAAGGTAATGTTAATTGCCAACTATATTCAAAAGCAGGATCTTGGTTGGATTTTAGTGTCCATAACGACGGTAATTATTATTCATCCCATATTTAAAAAGAAATCACATTTCTTGCCTACTTTTGCAAGCCTGCTAAGAATTCCCCATAAATACAATGAATCATTATCTTGCATAATAGACTGAAAGACAATGGTCTTTTCAACCAACAATCCTGTACTGCAGAGCAATGGTTTGAAATGAGGGCATTTCCACTGAGTTTAGCGGTCATTCCTCATTTCGGCCACCAGAGGGCTCTGGTCAATTTGTTTTGGGTAGTACACACAAAATGTATTAAAAAAAGCAGAAATTCCTTTCATCACATTACAAATGAGTGGTTTTTTTTTCCTTCTTTTTTTGCCAGAATAAAAATACAAGTGACACAAACATACAAGAAAATAATTTATTTTGGAACACAAATTTTTTTTTCTTCCTTAAAATATTACATCACTCGCCCCCCCCAACAAAAGCACACAAGTGATCTGAATTGTACTGTAATGGTTACATCAGAGTGTAAAATTATATTTTTATGACCTAATAATGAAGCATAGGTTTATATGTATTGTAAACACAAAAAAAATAAAGCCATGAATGTTAACATGAGCATACAATGATGAAATAAATCACTGTTAAATTCTGAGGAAAAAAAATCCTTTCCATGTCCAGGACAGTGCAGAAGGATTTTTTATTTTATTTATTTATTTTTTAAAGTGCCCTCTTCTTTCTTTTTAAAATGGGTCAATTTTCCCTTCCACTAAAATAGACCTGCGACTCATCTCAACCTCCAGCTGGTGATAAGAGTGGGGTTTGTCAAGTGCTAGCAAGAAGCTTATAAATCACATCAAAGCACTTAGTTTTCAGATTGAAGTAAACCAGATGCTATACTATAGCGAACACTCCCTCTAGTTCCCTGGCTACCTAAAATGGGACAGTCCAATCATTTGGTTATCAAACATAAAATGGTTTGTATGAAATACCAGACAGCACTGTGGAATACATTTTGAATTATGGTCCCTTGGATAAAATTCCAGTTCAATAATGTGGTGGTAAAGTTAAGAAAAGGCTTTGCACCACTTTCACATGTTAATTGTAACATAGTATCACACAACTATCGGTAAAGTACAATTTTTCAGAAACTGAAAAAACATTTCAGAAACCACATATGCATGAAGGAAATAAAACTGCATGTATTTTACGTTTTCAATGTTACTTGTATACTACAATTTGCTATTCTGCTGTTAAGGTTTGAGTCAAGATGTTTCCACAATATTTGTCCCCAGTAACAGTTTCCTTTAGATTATTATTTTTAAGAAATCTATTTAACAATATTATCCACAATCACCAATACACTGCCTCTGGTCCCCAATATACATGTTCACTGAGTATTTACCAAGTTCCAAAATTCCCATTTTTCCACAGTATGGTGACTATTTACCTTTAATTCAATAACTATGAGTGATGATACGATGCAAACATAGACCCACATTTGTTTGCACTCACACTCCAAAGCATACACGTATACAATAAAATAACAATCATAATAAAATATAAAAACCATACAAAAATTAAGTCTGAGGACTTTGTTGGAACTAGCCTGAAGCAGAGACATACATCCAACATTTGCATTTTTGTGCAAAGTTGAATGAAAAAAGGCAATGCTTTTCTCTCTTACAGGAAGTACAGGAAAGCCTTGCTTTGTGCTGGTATGTGAGCAAGAAAGTTTTAATCTGCTTGGTCATTTCAGAGCCATACTATGAAATGTCAAATAAAATTACCTCACTGAGAGACTGTGGTTATTTGGTTTACAAACTGAAAGCATATTTTAATTAAGTTTGGATAGTCAAACTTGGGTTTGAAAACCTGGGCCCTGGCAATAGTCTATATGCCACTAGGAGGCAGCAGACAACGCTGAAAATTCTGTCAACAGTTCCACTACTTGCCAGCAGAGGGTGGCGCTGCTACACAGATTAAGTGAAGAACACCGTCTATTGTGGCGAATGCAGCAGTGTGAGAGTAGAAATTAAGCAGCACAGTAACCTAAAGCAAAATATGATGATATAATTATGCAAGATTCAAACATCCTGACAGTGAGACAGGAATTGGGCTGTCAGTCAGGCCAAGCAGATTAATGGTAAGAGATGAGAAGCTGGCTGCTCCTTACAGCAGATCCATATCTGCTTTAAAAATTCTCCCCAACTGTCCCAGAAATCATCATTTTACCAAAGTGCATTGTTGTTACTGTTGCCACATTGAAGTATGATGTAGATATTATTGTACTTTGTGGATCATTGCTGTAAACTGAATAGTTTTATTTATCTTTAATATACAAAGTGAAAAATGCTATATTACATTTACATAAACCATTCTGTTCACAGACAGCCGTTAGAACTCCACAGTAGAGAATCGAGGACCTTTACTAATCTGTCTACAAGCCAGAAATACCTTTTTTTTTTTTTTTGGTTTTACACAATGGATTGTCAAAGTGCTTATCACTGTTCTTCTTCAGACACAACAGACCTAACATGGCGCATTTGACGTGTGTGAGGGAGGAGTAAAGGTACAATAAAGTCAACCTTTTTACATATACGTGAAACAAAATAAAGCATTAAGACACGGTACGTAATGCACACGGCGATCTCGCCACAAAACAACCTGGGAGCCAACGTCCGCAGGGACGAAGCGTTGGAGACGCCGGCAGAACACGGCCCGCCCCTGCCGTTACCATTCAGGCTTTCCGAGGAGAATTACGTTTCGCAAAACCAGGACACAGCACGAGAGTAAAGCCACAGGGGGGAAGAACAGCGCGGTTTCTACATACCTCGCCGCTAACATTTTAACTCCGATAACTAAATGCGCGGCCCTCAAGCTCAGCACTCAGCCAACTGCTGCGCCTCGAGTTTAGGCTTGGATCCATTGCTAATTCGTTTACTAAACTGATGGAAATGCTCTCCCGTAACAACATTCAAATAGCATTAGTCTCTCTCTCATTATCACTAATGGACATTCGGATCCATGCTGAAACAACCTAATGCAAAATAGACAGAGTTTGTCACATGCATTCCACACGAACACAAAAAGTTCGGTTTTCTGAAGGATTTGGAATTATAACTTCAGGGCCATTTTCTGGGGTGCTTTATTTTATAGTTATTTAAAAGAAATGTATGGCTATGGCCAAAATAGGCAATTTCCTTCTCCCCTCAGACAGTTACTTTTTAAGCGCTCAAAATATTGTACAGCTTATACTAAGTTTTTCCAATATGATCCCTGTTAAAAATGTTTATCCTCAAAAGGGAACTAATCTAATTCAGCCATTTTAGTTGGTAACACAAGGTTAGGTCAAATGTGGGATTACATCTTAGTGATGCATCTAAAACCAGTGCCTCCATGCAAGAGACAGATGTTGGTTCAGGAAGAGACCAACGCTGCTGGTTCAAATCGAGCGGCCCTCCATCATCAACCACACCCCACGCTGTTCATAACGTCTGACTGTAAACGAACAGTCTGCCAGCGATTAAACTAATCATAGTCATATTTATTTTCCCTACAGAGAATCCCTCCCTTTGACAGTTTTCACTGAGTTCCATGTTGACTGCAGTGAGCTGAGGATCGACACACCACTCCTGTTCCATAAGACAGAGAGCAGAGCTGGATGTTGGATGGTACTCCCGAGTCCTTATGCGCAAAAAAGAGGAGTTTCTAACAGGGAGGAAAAAAAAAAAAAAAAAAAAAGGTTTCAGGAAAATTTGATGCAATTGTCTATGGGAGGACAAGGGGACCACCGCAGTGATTAAACTCACTTGGGTTTAAGACCCCTCTCCATCTTGCTCGTTCTCCAAATCACATCAACTTTACTACTGCAAGCTGAACTCTAAGTAAAAAAAATCCCCCAAGAAATAATAGAGGGAAAAATAAACAAAAGGTTTTCCAATTTTTATAAAACAAAAGTGTGCATGTAAAGTAAAAATGTGGCATATAAAGTATAAAGTGCATTTTTTTTTTAATTTTTTTTTTTTTTTTTAAACGTGATCTGCCATTTGGAACAGACTGTAGTGAGAGATGGCTCGTGGATCCGGTTAACTGGGAGGCCAGTTCAGGCCTGGGAAACCACGGTAATCTATCCTCCCGTTGTTCCAAGCCACGGGGAGGCGGAGCCTTCACCTCAGAGTCCAAATGGACAGGTGTTTGTGCAGGGTCAATTACCTGTCAATTTGAAAATCTACATAATTGCTCATCCATAATTAAGAGCAAGTACAGGGCTAACAGTCTTCTCATGGAAAAAGTCCCTCCCTCCCTCCCTCCCTCCCTCCCCCCCAGTCGTAGGCCTTGTGAGGCTTAGGTAATGACCCTATAGTTAGCACTTAAACCCTGAACGGAACTGTGCAAAACAAACAAACAGCAGAACTGCTGCGCAAGCCACAAAAAGGAGGTAAACTAACGAACGCCAAAAGGGCCATTTACCCGCTCAATGACCAACATTAAGTTGAACGGTTTCAAACGGGGGTAGGCCCGTTCGAGTCCAGGATTATGAACGGTGCCGTTTCACCCCTCCTTTGGATCTGCTTTATCATTTTGGACAGGAAGTGAACTTATCTGCAGGTTCCTGACCTTCGAGGGCTAGGGCCCGGTCACGGTCAGATGACACTTGTGCCGGGTCCACTAGATCTTTCCTGCTGTCTGTGTGTATTACATAAAGGGCAATGAAGAGGAGCTCTATACCGCTGACTCAATAGACAGGCTTCATGTTAGCAGTGAAGAGCCTTCCAGTCGGTCATACATTATGTAAGACGTTCTCCTGCTCTCGTATTATCCTAGGCCAGGCCTAATACAACTGACTGTAGTAGAATGCCGTGTCAAAAACCGACAACCAAAAATTCCGACCATGTGTTACTCCCCTTTTCATTTTTAACAAATTAAGAGCTCTTAGGTTGCCCGTATCACTTTGTACATGTGTTCGAGGCAGAGGTTTTCCATGATCCAGAAAAACAGAACAAAACAAACAGAGGCGAATACAGACCGCTGCAGTTCCTTGCTCATAGGCTGAGTGTTAGGAGAAGGCGGAGCCGGTGTGGGGAGTGACGTGTTGCGCGCGAGAGGGGGAGGGGGAGGGTGGGGGGGGGGGGGAGGCGGGGTTAAGGTTTGTCCTCCGGACACGGCTTCTCCAGCTGGGTCGCGCTTTGGCACGGCGGTTTCTGTCTCTCCCATTGGCAGATGGCGTTGGCGTAGCCCACGATCACTTTGTCCATCCAGGTGAGGGGCTGGGGGAACAGCACCGCCCCCTCGAAGAAGCCCAGGTGGCCCCCGTGCAGCGTCAGCGCAAAAATCGGTGTTCGGCTTCTTTTCTGCAGGGGGGGGGGGGGGGGGGGGGGGGGCAAGTGGAGGCAGGGGTCACTTCCACGGGCAAAGTCTCATCATCAGCTGGGGATCCTGCTGAATCAGGAAGCCCAGCTACCCGCATCTCCCGTCTTGATGCAAAGGTGACGGGTGTGACTACGAAAGCTGACACTGTGCCCATACGATCAGCACAAACCACCCAGTCCACCTGACACCCAATAACTCTTTCACTGCACGAATGTCCTTTTCTCACCGTCTGGTTAATTACCACAGATAAAGTCAAGCAGCTCAGCTGTGCATTTCTGGCCTTGCAGGACCTCCAGTCAGCTCTCCAATGCAATGGCCTTGCATTCTCTCACTAGCTTGCAGCACCATCATCCACATTTTCTCACATTTTCTCTCACTGGCTTACAGCACCATCATCCACCCAGTTTCCATAGTATTTTCTTTGTGGTTTTGTTCACTTGAAGTGACCATAAATTGTCCTTGAAGGTCATAAAAAGTAATAGAATTTTTCCCCTAGCTTGTGAAAGAAAAATTCAATTACTTTTTATGACCTTCAAAGACAATTTTCAAAAATTTCAAGTAAACTACCTGTAATTAATTAAATAAACTCACACTAAACCCAGTTTATTAATGGGAGACTATGATTTGGAAAACCGATGTCACTGAATTCACTCGAGTTTGTCTTTTCATTATTGTGGTATGTATAGCTTTGGAAAATAGTCATTTGTGTAAAACAAACCACTGAATACACCAGCAGAAAAGTCAATCACCTCCAAGTACACCTGCATGATTCAAGCCCTTTCCCCAATGCTGAAATTTCCAGCATTCAAAATCCAGTGCTTTCAAAACCTCCGGCACTTCCCATGTACCCGTGGGAGCCCCGACATTTTCCCTCCCTTTTTCCCGGACCGTCCGTGACGTGAGCTCAGAACCCAAACTCCGCGTAAACTGGGCTAGTGGGAAAAGTGCGACAGCCGCCCTGCGATCGCCGCCTCCTACGGCCTTCGTTTCGCTCGCTGCGTACGACAGAACTGGCACACAAAGACAGCTGGCGCGCAGAGAGATCTGAGCTTTCAGCCCCCGCCGCCGCCAGTGACAGATGTGGCCAATGGCTTCAGCTGGGAGGGCCGACAGAATAAAGTGGACCAGAGCGAATGCAACGGGAAAATCTGTGGTTTATGGCAGAAATGACACCGTCTAATTATAGCTGCAGTCAATGCTCTTACACAAGCTTCCCTTTCGAGGCGTCACGCTGTCGTAACAAGCTCCACCAGATCACAACAACAATGATGTAATCGTTAGTATGGCCCAAGGAATTCTGCTGCAGAAGTGCATATAAAAAAAAATTGTATTGGTTAAAAATAATAGTTATTTGCCAGTGTCAAAGGCGATGTCTCAAGCGCAGTAAAGGGATGCAAACGCCTCAGACGTTGGGCCCCCGATTGTAAGAGCCCCTTTGGGGAGGAGCCGACAGCACGCAGACTCCGCCCACCAGCGCACAGGCCACTTTGAGGAAGGAATCGCAGGTGACTCTGTCCTCGAACAGAACGTTCAACTTCTATAAATATCTCCGCTCGGGTGGTGTCACATGGCCTCGAAAATGAAAGACGTTACATTGGCCAAACAAGGGGCTCCCTTTTCTGACATCGAAAATAAAAGCGGGAGCGACAGAGGAAGACGGCAGAGCAGGAAAGAGAGATTAGCACTTCTCTAAGAGTGCTGAAGGGCTGCTCCGCCCTGCCCGCCCTTTCAGTACACAAAGAAACCGCTGTGTTTACCCTTCTACTCCTGCTCAAAGTCTATCTGTGAGCTGCTCAAGGCCCCAGAAAACTCATTAGTCACAGCTACATACATGGGCATGAGGCATTTGGCTGGGTAGGAATCCAGTGTGGGATGCGTGGAGACTTCCCGGCATCTTGAGTGCCTGGGTGGGGCTGGGAGGGGAGGGGGGGGGTGGGGAAACATGCAGGCGTCGGAGGCCGGTTTTTTCCCTGTTTGTTTCTAACGCCCTGTGACCCACTGCGGTGCGACTGGAGGAGGCCCTTACTGACACGTGCAGTACGGTTAGTACCGTACTCAACACCGAGGGGGAAAAAAACATTCCTTCGGTTCAGACGAGTCACGCTACAAATTCCTACCCAGCGGAACGGCTCCGGGCTCACACGCGCACATTCTATTTCCCGCCCTCTGACCTAATGACAGCCGAGCAGAGAGGAACAGAGGGTCAACCGTCGTTCATGCTCTCCTGCCTCGGTGCATCTAAGCCTCTACCACCTCTTTGTTTTTTTTATTTTTTTAAATTTGCCACCCAACCCGGGGCTGTATATATCCAATTCCCACCCCGATCTGGAACGTCCAATAGTCTGCAACCACAGCCGCGTTCCACGTGTGAACCGCCCTGCCTGTTCGGGAGAACTGGGACGTCCGCGGTGTTCCTTCGAAACACGTGCCGTTTCTCTGAAACACCTGCTTCTCTCACACGGCAGCTCAGGCGTGCAGTCCTACGAGCGCCCTCATCGGCCAGTGGGGGTCGCCGAAGAGCGACGCGACACCCGATCCCTGTCCAACTGAATCCTACGTACCCTATGAACCCTACGAACCCATACCCGGGGCGACACAGGCGCCGACTGCGCGCCGCCAGCCGGAGCCGGGACGGTCTGTATTCTACCCGAGGTCGTGAGGCTCATCCATGCACGACAGCCTGTAAGCCATAATCACCCCCCCTCTCCCACGTCTTTAACTTTTCCCTGTTTAAGTGGTTACTTTTATCCCACCGTCCTACAACACACGGCAGAGTAAATCACTTCATTACTAAGGATAAGGACAGAAATAAGAACACGGTACCTGAGAGCGTGCGAGGTATAGTCAGCAAGGACTGATGCACCAGTGGGTCATCGGCAGAGTTCACCAGTAGCAGTGGCACATTAACCTGTGACAAATGTACACATATTACATTGTAATACGCTCAACACATTACCGTTACAGTTCCATTTTGACGCATACAAAATAAGCAGTACTTCTACAGGATAAAAAAGCTAATCTAAACAGGGAAGACGAATTTCTCCAGTTCTCAGCTTCCCAAGTCAAAGCTCTGAGTAGGACCTGCAACATTACATGCAATGTGAAAATGTCTGTAGACTAGCGTAGCTTCACTACAGTAAACGCAAAGGGACGATACCCACACTGCCGAAATAATGGTGTGATAATGCGCAAGTTCTACTCACATTATGGATATAATGCACGCAGCTTTCCTTCTCGTAGTATTCTTTCAGGGAGCCATGGCCGTGGAATTTTCTAGCGGACAGATTTTTAGGTAGATTAGTACACAGAAAACCGCTCGGCAGTAGGGAGAGAGACCTGTTGTTTAAACTATGCAAATTGTTCGTCGGGACAAGTGCCAACAGTAGCCTTGCAAAAGGCAAATACCTGCTGTTCTGTGGATATACAATACATAAATATGCAGAGAAAGTGGGAGAGGGTGTGTGTGTGTGTGTGTGTGTGTGTGTGTGTGTGCGTGTGCATGGAATGCTTACAGAGAAGAGAAATTCATTCTCACTACCTTCTAAACGTGAACCCTCCTATCATGCTGAAATTTACGACGCCCTTTATGACCCAACAAGTTTAAACCCACACAAATTATTGACACTTTGTGTATCACCTTCTTAAAGTCTCAACTGACTAGCCTTTTATCCCTAATATTAAAAATCTGCGATAAACTTTTCATTTTAGAGGTAAATGAATGTTTGTGAAGTTTAAAACCTGTGTCTGAAAGTACCCAAATCACCCACAGAAAAAAAAATCTGAAAAAATAAAAATAAAAATAAAAGATTGTATATTTTCTCATGCTTTCTCCAGCTACAGAGCCTGGGGTCAAACGGACCCAGCACAACACCCTTGCATACAAAGTTGGTGCAGGACTTTTGAAAACAACATTGTTTATTGTTGCATGTTTAGTATTTATTCCCACCAAATTAGGAAAAGACATTCAAGATTATCTGGTTTTTAAGAGACGTCAAACACTGAATGGGGTCAAAGTGACCCAAATATAAGCGGAGGGTTAAAACATCCAGAAAGGTTAGTGGCAATCTACAAGCTGAACACTGGTGTTAGCGCTAACAGCGCTAAATAGAGACAAAGGCGATGTCTTATCTTCCTGGCGCGGCTCTTACCTCATGATGTTGTCGTCGATCTGCATGAGGGAGGTGGCGGTGTAGAGCCGACTCAGATCAGCATCCTGCATCTTGCTCGAGCTGGTCCCAAACAGGGTCCCCCTGTCAGACACAGAGAACCCGCTGATGACCCTCCAGCGCACACACAAGAGTCTTCACACAAAGAGAGCGCTGTGCTCTGTGGTTTCGGTCTCACGAGCTTGCGCGCGCGCGTGCATTTTTACCGCCTCGACACTTTAAACATCCAAATTTTAAATTCCCTATCGCCGCCGAAGCGACTAGCTAATCGGTTCGGAGATTCAGTGTGTGGGGCGGCAGTGTAGTATGATGGTTAAGGAACTGGGCTTGAAACCGAAAAAACTTCACCTGCAACGCTTCAGTATATACGTATGTATCCAGCTGTAGAAATGGATACTATGTAAAAATTATTTTAAAATGCAGACGCTGTGCAAGTTGCTCAGGATAAGAGTGTCCGATAAATGCCTGTCATGAGTGAGATCCGTATCATGTTTTCCCCCCCACTCTCCCACCTGGGAGAGGGCTATGGGGGAGGGGAGGTTTGTGTTGACTTGCGTCTCCTAGGCTGCAGGTAAAGGGCAGAGCTACCTGTGCGAGAGGATGATCTTCTTCATGTTGTCTGCCATGAGGAAGTTGTAGAACCTTCGGCACTGGTCCCACTGCAGAAAGGTCTCCTGGGCCCTGAGCCACAACACAAAAACAGGAAGCCGACAGTGAGCGTTCTGCTCCGCCCACAACGCCCGATGATCCCGCGTTTCCAACCTGACGGGGGCTTGTGAGCGTTAGCGCAAGGCTGTGCGAGGCAGAAATGGGGAGTTTGGCCTTCTGTGCAGTTCTGTCAGAGACTTAGACCATAAAAATGACGACTGAATCCAGATTATAATGAGTTTAATTTTTTGCACATACAAAGCATTTTTATTTAAAATGGCCTGCTGAAGTAATGCAATGTTGGCTAAAAGTTCCCAGCATAACAAGTAAATATTCATACACCTGTGTGTTTGGTGAGAGATATGACCAAGCGACAGCTAAATCTAGGGATGTAATAGTGTGTCTGTACAGCCCTGAATCAGATTCAACAGATGGTGCTGACAACGACGACGACTGATAGAAGGGGGGGGAAAAAATAAAAAAAATAAAAAATAATAATAGGATTGCTTTTGCGGTGGCCTACATAGAGTAAATATAAACCCAGGGGTGGAGCAGAAAATGGTTGGTGCTTCTGCTCTTCTAACACACAGCCTGCCCTGGTCTGCTGACACTCTGGAGAGACTGTTCCACATTCCTGCCCAGAGTGGGAGGGGAGACAGACTGTGACCGGTCTGTTCAGGCTGTGGAGGCGTGGCATCCAGACAGACACGGCTTAATACCGAACCCGTAACGTCTGGTGGTGCCCGCCCCAAGATAGGACGCTTTTTTTTCGCCCTTTATTTTTTTTTGCTTCCAGATTAAAAATGGCTGTGTCATGCTGCATTTCTGTGAGCTTGTATTAAAGATAAAACAGGTCATCAAATCCAGTGAGTATTTATTTTTTGGGTGGCAATAGGTTTGTTTAAAAATCAACTCCTATAAAGAGTTATCGGGTGAAATCATATGCAAATCCACACAAAAATGAATGGCTTTATTTACCTTACCATATTCCATTTGAGCGTCTTACAAAACTAACTGCTCATGAGAACCTTAGTAATGGCACTATTCAAAAACCAAAACATTCATTTGATTAAAACAAAGTACTTCTACTCTGCTGCAGCTTTCAGTCTAATAAAAACAATGATTAGCCGAGAGAAATTTGTGCCTATGGCAACGACAGAACTTTTCATGTTATGATAAATAGTAACAAAACACTGCAGTTCACATGAGATTCTGTACTCTCCCGCGCATAGGCCTGAAGCACACTGAAAACAAATATTAATGGCAGAGAACACCATTTGAACAGAGCTGAGGAAAAACAGACAAAGTTAAACACTAAACACTTCAACAGAACAGCATGCACGTCTGACAGCCGTATCTGGAACTCATGGATTTCATTCTGTCCATACGTACCCCTTTTGGTCCCGCCCCTCATCGCGATGTAGCCAATGACATGAGAACATATTTTTGTGCACATAATGTTCTTACACATTTCATGTAACCTTAAGTGGGGCACGAACGGTTTGATTTCACCGTCTAGAATATTTCATAGGCGTAGCAACGGCATGCATAGCCAGTCAAATCACTGCCATAGCCCTACCCTTCCCGTAAGGAAGAGGAGAAAACCATAGTTAACCGTGTAGCCGCAGGAACCAAAACTGATCATTGAACCAGCAGTTTATGGAACGGAAGAGATATAAAATTTTTTTTTTTTTTAAATATCAATTATAAAAAATCGAGTTTTGGGTTTTAATTCTCCAATTAAACTTTTCAATAATAATATTTTTAAATGTACATTTCCTGTCAAACAGACAAAAACACAGCCGACCACCTGCACTTCCTTCCTTCACTTCCTCCTGAGCCCCCCTGGTCATGCACAGATTGAACATACGTGTCCTTCGTCAGCCTATCGTTTTAATTACTTTAGTACCCATGTTCTGGTCGGCAAGGGGCACCGAGAATCAACATGGCCCCTCTCCTGGCAGATGGGCCTTGCCCCAGTGGTCCAGCTCTGGTGGGCACTGCTAAAGGGCACTGCACAGCAATCATTTGCTGTTATAATCTGCATTTTATTTACAGATCTTATTTATTTTAGTTTTTATTTGATTTTCTATTTATTTTAACATTTTAAATTGTGCCCTTTTTTCTTTTTCATCTCTGTTAAGCACTTTGTAACTTTTTTTTGGATGAGTACTATATAAATACTCATTTATTATTATTCATTAAAATGCTTTTTTTAAAAATTTTATTTGCTTGTGAAACAGCTTTATACAGCGCAACCTACACGTTACACACACACACACACACACACACACACACACACACACACACACACACACACACACACACACACACACACACACACACACACACACACACACACACACACACACACACACACACACACACACACACACACACACACACACACACACACACACACACACACCTGAATATGGGCCGAAATGATTCAGCTGCGCTCGGGAGCCGGCCCACAAGTCTCTGGGCTACAGGTTTGGTTTGTGGCATGTCGGAGGAGGCGCATGTCGGAGGAGGCGCAGCGGCCCGGGGGGCTCACCTCAGCGCGCTGTAGCCCTGGCACATGCTCACGCAGCACAGCACTCGCTCCTGGTTGCTGCGGTTCTCGCCCAGGAACTTGCAGACGATGTTTCCGCCCAGGCTGAAGCCCACCACGATGAGCTGGGTCTGGGGGTACATCTTCTTAATGTAGCCCACCATGGCCGCAAACTCCCACGTGCAGCCTGCGGGGGGAGAGGGACGGGGGGCGGGGCGTCAGACACTGCTGCTCGCATCCCCTCCCTCGCAGAGAGGGGGCGCTTCACTGGCTTTTTTTAAAAAGGCACCGCCATCGACACGCTCCTCTGAAACGCACATTTTTATATGACCTCCGCCAGACGTATTTCAGAGGGTAGCAGCGTCATTTGGGATCAATACTGGTAGATACTGATTAAACTGAATGGATAAACAAAGGTGTGCTTAATTTTAATGCGTAACACCAGAACATACCATTTTTCCTTTATTGGTTTCCAGGCAATACTACAGGAATAAAGAGCAAGCTAGCAGCCTTCGCAGGCTAGTCGCATCTCCATTGTGTTGGATTTAAACAATATGTATTCCTTCACGTGACACGCACAGTTTCTAAGCAGTTTGGTAACGGTACATGATTGTGATAACAAATGGAACAAGTAAAACCAATGAGGTGGAGGTCCTACCGTAAGTGAACATTCGAGGGGAGGTGAGCTCGATGTTGGGCAAAGCTCCCAGGTGATTTAAAACTGCACATCTGTAGCCCTGCTTCTGGGAGTAGTCCACAAACGTGCGGATGTAATGCTTCTCACTGTGGTTACCGATTCCAGGACATATTACCATGGTAACATCGTCTGAAAAGGGAAACATGTCACGGTGACCAACTGTACGGCAAGGAATTTGCAAGTAGCCAAATCATTCAAACAGAGCTCTACACACTACCAAAGACACGCTCAGGTTCTCCTGAGGAACACTACATGTGGGTATGCAAATGCTCTGCCATAAACTAAGTCAGTAAGTAACCTTAGGAAGAGGTTAAAATACAGCTGTAATAACTGGTTTTGAGACTCGTAAAATGGCTCACACGTGACTCGATCAATAAAAAGCATTTAGCATTAGCACAGACTGAGCCCTATAGCTTTGACACTGCTAGTCCACGTCTGGGCTGGGCCATTCATTGACTATGACCAGGAGTCCAGAGTGGCAAAACACAATTGGCTTTGTTCCTCTGGATATACGGTTACTCCCATTTAGCGTTTTCTAGCTTTTCAACTTCTGCTAGCATTTGCCCAGGTGCTACAGGTTACCAGCTGCTGCCTGAGACAAACACGCCTTCCTTCCTTCATTCATTCTGATCAGTGTTCATTCCCCTGCAGTAGACTGTGTGGCTCATAGCGTGTTAAATCATCTTTGGCTGCGGGCCGACTGCACTGAAGGAGTGGCACATTGGTGAGGTGAGAACACCACGCGATATGGGAAAGAATGAGGATGAAACCGTCAATATTGAGTTAATGTGTTTGCACACGTTACAACGCCTGGGCATGCCTGCAAGACAAGTCGTATTACCTGGAAGCAAAGGAGTAACATTTAAAAAATTATAATAATAAAAAAACCCTAGCCTTGCCATACTCTGCTAGGCATATGTACACTTACATATACAGACTTAGCAGTCATACGTGAATTTTCTATGCATATACGTTCACAAATCCTCCTTACCTCCTGTTTGATGATCCCCAATTGGTTCGAAGAGGTCAAAGGTTGCTGTGGCCCCATCCTGCATGGGCAAGTACTTCCTCAGCCCATATGGGTGTGGGGAACTGACCCGGCCCATCTTCCCATACAGAGCTGTCTGTAAGTGTCCACTTTTGCCCCATAATAGTGGAGGAATGTACCTACAACAAGCACAAAATGGTGCTGCTCATGTATGTAGATGAGGGTATTGTGCTTACAGGTATCCTGACTGCAAAGACACGACCAGAAATACATTAGCGCAAATTAATAAGGTCAGGCTCATTCCAAATAGATATTTGCATTCTCATGCGGGCATTTTAGTTCCTGAAGATTAAACAACAGGCATTTTGTCTGAAAGCAGGAAAGGGGCACTGACATTTCTACGGGTCCTGAGAGGGGACAAATCGCTTGGCTAACCACTTGGCAGATCACGGTCTATGCGACGGCTCTGTTCAAAGATCGAAGTTACAGTATGACAGGAATGCTGACAAACTGAACCAATAAGCCTGACCTTTAAGCAAAAGAAAAATTCCAAGTTCACAACCATGTCACGGGGAAGGGGGGTAAAAAAATTTTTTTTTAAAACCCAAAACAAACATTAACTACCAAGCCTAACGACCGCTGGGACTTACGAGCACCTATGGAGTCATGCAAAGGTGGGCCGCTCTAGAAACTGGCATAGCTCCTTTAGGCCACGCATCACAGCACACGCCGCCCCCCCCCCCCCCCCCCTCCTCATCTTTGCCCAGCTTCGTCACACATTTCACAGAAATTGTTCTGTCAGACGATTGGCCGCCGCTTTAGAATGGCCGGCAGATAAATTATTGGGATTTGCATTAGCATGCGTAACCCCAACCGTCAGCTTTCTGCTCTCCCTCGCCTTCAAATACGTATGCAGGGTAGAGCGCTTCTCTCGCGTCGTGATAATTATTTTAAAAGCATGCGGCGCGGCCTCGAAAATCTCGGTATAATTGTCCGACTGATCTCGCTTTGCGAATCGCCACGCGCAACAATGCGAAGCTGAGGCTTTCCATGAAAACGCGCTCAACAAAATAATAACAATAAAAGGCGAGGTTCGGGGCCGTTCGCATTGGAAGGGGTGGCCAAGGGCAACCTGAACCAACAGAGGACGCCTGGTACAGGCCGTGACGGTAAACAGTTACAGAGCGCAAAGTGCATGGATACGCCAACTGTTACGCAAACCTTCACATCACCTCATCTTCCCCTATTTTGCTAAGCTGCGACCGCACTACCTGAGCCCTGCCTCTCTTATCTATGTGGACATTTCCTAACCGCACCTTTCAGGCCATGCCTTTTGCTCTACCATTGCCGAGGACAATACAGCGGGGCGTGAATGTTGCACCCGGGCGGCAATTTGCAGCAGTTTGGGGTTATGAATATCATGCATCAATGTCATGAATCGGGCAGGGCTATGTAACTCAACGAAACAGGCCAACAGAATCAACTATACAAAACAGACTGGTCGACAGGAAACTGCCGTTTGCGGTGACAAGTTCACACGTACTGCGACGGCTTAAGAATTCTTAGAAACCCGTCTTTTCCTGACTGAAACCGCCAATCAGCCAAGAAAAGTGAACGGACAACAGTCGAGACAATTTGGTAAGAATTATATGTAATCAGTTGGGCGACCAGACAGGACGCGAGAGGATCCGCGCTTTAATTAAATCATTACAAGGAAGGCAAGATTAGAACCAACCAGAAAGCCCAATTCTGCTCGGCGAGACAGATGAGACCGATGTAACGAGATTTTCTTTTCATGTACTCTTCGAAGAAATGAAAAGGTTAACGGCGAAGCTTGGACATTCTGGGATCCGGAACATTCTACGGTGTACATTAAAGGACGAGACGATATCTGGCATGGCTGGCTTATATCGAGCTGCTGCAAGTGCTTAGTGGAGGCGACTGCTGAACCTCTGTGTTCTCAGCTCTTCCCTCTGAGAACAGGAAACAGACTCCGCCACAGCTGGCTCAGACTGACACACCTTGATCGGAGCCAGAGAATAAAACCTAGTTGGAGGCCTGTCTGGTGGCAGCATGTTGATTTAAAAAAAATAAATGAATAAAAAAGTGACGTGGCTCCCAATCTTTGTATCCAGGATGTCTGCTCGGCCTTGCCCAGAAACGTTCCGTTTCAATATTTTGTCAGGAGGCGGCACCGAGAAACAGCAGATACATATTCAGTGTGTAATCTGCTAATCCACCCTGTATTCTCTGGGGGAAAGAACAGATAAGAGAAGAGTTCTGTTGAAGGCACCTCTTCGGAGCCAGTTTAATATCTTGGCACCGGAAAAAGGAGACTTGTCGCAATCACTTCTGCAAATCATCCCACAGCCTGCGATGTTGCAACTGTGCTGGGAACAATGACGTTGCATAATAGAGCCTTGTGTCACTTTAAACAGGGGGGGAGCACTACCGCAAAAGAGCTACACAGGACATGGTTTAAATAGCCACACCTGTTTGTGCTCATGTCACTGCTCTGAAACAGCCAAAGGTTTAACAATAAGGACGAGTACCGAGTGCCATCCTTCAAAAATGTTTGTGGTGACAAATTCCTTAAAATATGCCCTTTACCTTCATCAGTCATCAACTGTATTTGTAGAGAGCGCTTTATTTCAAACTCAGTGATAAAAATGAGGAATGCTGTCCAGCAACTTTACATAGATGTATCCAAAACTGGAACATTCCAAGTCTCCTGCTCAATGGCGATCACTCATTCGCTATAAATACACGCTGCACCAACTTTGCGTTAGACTGATATGATAAACGCAGTCGGGGAAAACGTCGTTTAGATTGCCAGGGGAAAGACTGCCTTTTGTAAAGGACCATGAGTCACACTTCAAAAGTATCAGAACAAACAGGGTGATGTGACAAACTGAAGGAGGTCTCCAAAGACATCCACAGCATGCAAGAACCACAAGGGAGCCCATTAAGGAGTGCAGGCCAAATTAAATCACATTCACCGTCTTCACACTAATCTGAGTCTATATTTTTCATTCAAACCCTTTATAGGGGGAGAAATAGGTTTGGAATAAGCTAATTTTTCCATCACATCTTCAAAAGTGCCTCGTTTTCCTCTCAAAACAAGTATATTTTTCAGCAATTGACCGGTCCCTTCTTTGGGAAGTTGGAAAATCGAAGGCTGTGCTACGCCGCTTGAGGGCCAATCAGACGGTGCTTACTCTTTGGTCAGGAGAGGACAGGACTTCAAGAGGAAGCGGGCCAGGGGGGTGTCCTGGTACGTGAGCTCGGGGGGAGCCGTGGGACTCTTCAGGTTTAGGCAGCGCACGACGATGTAGAGGACCGTGGCCACCGCCGCCATCTTCACCCCGTCGAACATGGCGGGCAGCTCGGGGGCTATGGTGTGCACCTCGCCTTCGTGTGAACTCATGGCGGATCTGAGAGACGGGAAAGGAAAGCGTCGCGGTAAACGATCAATGGCTGAACAAAGCAAGCGGAGAACAATGGCAAAGCAAAACAAAATGGGAAATGATGTTCTCAAAACAATCCCAAATCCATATCCAGGAAAGGGAAGGCAATTGGCAAAGAACTGCTCTAGGCTATATAAATCGCTACATATATAAAACAGCTGTGTGTACGGGAATAATGTACATATCAAACATGTTACTAAGAAGCTACAAGCAGACGTACGCCACAGATATAACAGGACTTGGCTCACCTCGTGGCTCAACTTCCTGTGTATAAAAATATGACCTTATCTCATCCACAGTCTTGAGCTGTGCAAAGTTTCTGAGTCACAGTGATCTGGTCAAATCTGAAAAACAAAGACAAATTTTGGTCCTGTTAAATTTAAGCAAAAAGAGACATTTAATGAAGAGAAGTGTATGTCAAAAATATGCTCCACTTTAGATTCTGGATACAAACCCTTCTATGAAATCACCCTCTTAAAACAGTGAGATCTGATCCATGAGTAAACACTTGGTTGAAGACTCACCCGTTCTAATCCTACTTCCACAAAGTTGAGAATTTGACCCGAATCTGACAAATGCAAATGCATTGGGGAACAACCCTTTTCCAAACTGCTGCTAAGCAGAGTTCCCAAGAACCTATTCTCTATCCACTTTGTTAAACGGCATTGGCGGTTGATCGAGTGGGCCTAATTCTGTAAGATGAGCTCAGCCGATCATTTTAAGGAGACTCCAAAACAAATGCCCTCGTGCACCCCTTGCTGCACCGTGCTGATAATTGAGTGCTGAAAAAGGTCCCCAGTGCTGCAAACGTCTGATAACAAAAGGTGTCTATCCTGCCAATGGTCCCGTCACACAGTTAATACCATTAGTCACTAGTTACCGGGCACCATCTGCTCAGAACAACATCATTGAAATTCCATTGCAAAGTACCCTTGAACAAACGGCAACAAATCAAAACCAAGAACAAATTGGCACCAATAAATGAAACAGCTGGGGCCCACTACACTCTGTTGGGTGTGAAACAGCTGGGGCCCACTACACTCTGTTGGGAGTTCTTGTGTCTCAGAGTTACCCAAAATGCATTTCATATTCATTACTCTGAGAGGAGTACTCTACACAGACATGCTAAACCACGCCCTCGTCGCCTACGTTTTCCGTCAAATAAATTCCATGGAACAATGTCAATGAAGCAATGGGAAAGAAATCGTTTCCTGTGCCATTATGCAAACCTGGCATTGCCGCCTGGCCTGGTCAAGAAAATGGGCAAACTTACATATTTTAAGGTAAGTTTGCTACACTTTCAGTACGTACACTTTTTTCTCTTGGTAGAAACAAAAGTGTCAAAAGGCATGAACACAAAAATGGTAAACTTCAGACAAGTCACACGAGTTTTAAAATAATTATCTATAGGTTTAAAAAGCCACCATAACCCTCTTGCCCAGTATACAGCATGGTCTAATCTCCCTGGCAATACAATCTTCAAACAGTATTTCCAAGTAATGCCATTTCATGTAAAATTAAAAAAAAATTTATTAAGCTAGGCCTATCTTTCGAGGACAGCCAGCTAGGCTACATTTTCGAAGACCTCTAGGGTAGATGGTGAAATAATTGAGATTCAAACATTTTAAAAAGGCCAATCTGCCATTAAATTAAAAAATTACGTTAAAAAAAAAAGAATCAACCAAAATGTTCTGACCCAACACCAACTTTGCAGCAGTCATGCTACCATCTACCAAGACCCCTACAGTCCTAGTGACTTAAAAGGATCATTATCAATGCTTTTTATTGTGTCTTCAATGAGCTATGAATCCAAATAATTTTCTTCAAAAGCCAAACTAGATGCTACATACTTAAATTAAATAAACAGCATGCCTTCTCCTCACACTACACACTACACAAAACACAGTTGACTCCTATTGTTCTGCAGTGCCACACTCCATTAGACACAGGTCTTAACCAGTTACCTCACAGGAAGAACAGCATACAGTAATACCATCAACCATTTTCGAACTTGAATACAATTAAAAAATGTCAACGTTGCAAGACATTTACAGGAAAATGAGATCTTTCTGACCACCTCTTAAGGAGAAAGCAGTGAGCGAAGTGGACACATTTATTGTTCAAGAGCCTCGTCTCCGTTTAGTCCTTGAATTTGTTTTGGCGCAGCACGGACATGAATGCAATGTGTGAAGTGAATGTTGCAGTTGAGGGAATCACTTGGTAGACTTACATATAGATAATGGCTTATCTGGATCATCGGTGCTGTCTATCAATAATGTGAGCAAGAATGTGCGCATTTCAAACACAGATACTGGTTGAGTGACACATATCTGTATTAAATCACAGTACAAATACAATTTCCTCTTCACGAGAGGGGGGGGACATAAATAACACAGATCTACACTAGCAAGTGCATATCTACAGATGATAACCATCATAACCACAACAAAAACTCCAGGACACATGGTGCATGTGGAAAATTATAACCAAGTTCTTTCGTTTCAGTTGAGTATACCATGACCATTTGCTCTTTATGAAAAGAGTACACACACCACTCCCCAAAATACTTACTTTTCATACGGTATCAATCACTGGGATTGATAGCAGTATCAGTAGCCCTGGCTATGTCATTTTAGCAATCGGTGAAAAGCGAGATAAAACAAATAAAAGGAAAAATCGAGCAATGAAATTGAAGTACATTTCAGGACAATCACGTTTTTAAGATACATTTATGATAACTCGCAACAGAAAATCGAACAATTTCCTTATCCGAATTTGGAACATTTTACTGAGAACGTAAATGACAGATGATCATCACGTGCTAATATACCTATATCCATATATATAGAACCATGGTTCTATATCTATACCTATATCCACCAGAATAGAAAAGACTCATATTGATAGCACCGCCAAAATACAGCTCCCAGCATCTGAATCATGTTTCAGTAATGATTGCTCTGTATAGTAACCTCAAAACAAGCCCTGTCGTGCACATGACAAGATTTTCGCTTCCGTTTCTCTAACAAAAATCGTACTTCTGACAGATCTCTCTTAAAAGCGCTATACAAATAAAATTTTGTTGAACTGACCATAAGACTCTAGGACTAACGTCAAGAAATAGCACATACTCGGAAAAGTTTCTCAGGTGAACTTTACTAGACCACTGATACGACAGATGTGAAATTTGCAAAGAAGACTTAACTTAAGTGGCCTCCAGTAGTTGCCGATAAAACGACGTACCTGGATGTTAAAGGTGGCTAGCAAGCTTACAGAAATGGCCTCCGGGATCTTTGGCGACACACCTCGAACTGTCAAAATCACACAGGAAACCAATGCTTCTAAGCGTCTGGAGGCGTAACGTTAACCCGCCTCTTGTTTGTGTTCAGCTAACAAAATCATGTGGGGTTTGTAGCTATAGCTACCAATTTACAGTAACGTTTTAAACAGTCGCTCCCTGTTGTAACGTTATTTTGCGCTGTCATTTCCCCTACTATGTAAATGAGGTGACTGGCTTTGACCAGTTCAAGAAAATACTAGATTAATATTACTTGTATTGCCAATGCCCCCAATAGAATCTATTCAGAGGTGGAAATCAAGGGGACAAAGTAAAAGTCCTATCATGTGTTTATTCCACCCATAGAATCAGCCAGCTGATTTCACTAATTAGTTCTACCTCCTCGCTGAAGAATTATGTTAATTAGCAAGTCCAGGTGATTGGAGCAAAACACTGGGGAGGACCTTTTACTTTATGTCCCCTGGATTTCCACCTCAGAATCTATTAAACGACATAAACACGACCACTCAACTATAAACAAGTAGCTTAACCAACTGAAATACGTTATAACGTTCGTCAACTAACGTTAGCGAATTCATAAATCACAGCCTTTGCAAGCAAGCCAAGTTAACTTAGCTAACGTTGAGTTGAATTTAGCACTAACGTTAACCGTGGCGTGTAACGTTAAATTAGTAGCTAACGTTACGTTAACATAGCTAACTCGCTAGCAAATCCAATGTGCGTTTTCTTTTTCAACTGGATAGCGGAAATAGCCAACTCGCTAACTTAACTGCATTCATTCAAAGAATATGTAGCTAACGTTAGCTAGCAAGCTAGTAGCTAAGGAAAATTGTTAGCAAAAAAAAGAAGCTCTGGCTGGCATGCTAATTGACGCTAGCCGACGTCTAGGCAGAATTCAATTCGCTATGTAGCTAACTTAACTTAGCTACAATAATTATAATTAGCGGTACAGAAAAACACTATTGGATATTATGTCATTCATCAGAAAGGGCCCAAAGCTAATATTATAATATTTAACTAATATTAGCTAACCATACAGAGAAAACACTGCTAGCAAACTAGCAACACAAGCTCACCGTTATTCATGAAATTCACCACTGCTTCATAAGTTAGCCACCTAAATAATGTATACACGTTTTGTGCGTTGGCTAACATATGTAGCCAATTTAAAACCAATCATGCTGAACCAATTATCTAATATGAAGAAAATGAAAAGGATAACATTTGAACATCAGCACATTAACAGGGCTTCAGATAACGTAGCTAACGTTATCGTACAGAAAGGGAAATAACATTCGCTAGCTAACGTAACTAGCTTGCTAACATTAGTTAGTTCGCAGATCCGCTCCGAGTGCATCAGGGTACTAAAATACACCCACACAAAAACATACCGTGTTCTCTTTCACAGATTTCAGACCTAGCTCCGTGTCTTTCCATGCGTTTTTCTTACTTGTGTTCTTCTAGTCATTGTGTGCATTTCTAGATTCCAGGATTGTGTCCTCTCAATTTGCGGAGACATGCAGGTACATGATGCAGCTACCTGCTAGTGCTAACTACGACCTCTCCCATTCTGAAGAGTAGACGAGCCGTTTTACATGTACGCTTCTATTGGTCTATGGTCACCTACGTCATTTTGAGGCGTTTCTTTATTATTTACCGTCCCGCCCCACTTAAAAATTTTCCACTGCGGTTGGTTAAGAAAGAGAGACGCGTTTGCTGGTCCCTCCTTCAGGAACAAGACGGTCACGTTTTTGCGATGCTCTGGAACCATATATCTCGATGTCTGGAGCACTTTAAGATCCCAAGTCTTTAAAAAGCAACATGTTTGTACTGGATGTGTTACGTACTCCCACTAATAAAATAATTACAGTTTCCTTGTCGCACTTATTGACATCATGGCTATTTTATAGAAAAAAATAAGCCCCAAGTTAGGCCAAATTCTGTACATGTTGCTAAAATTTTATTTGAGTAACCTTAATTTATTTTTCAATACTGCTCATTTGTGAATTTGTTTGCAATTGTATAATTTGCTGTTGGTCAATGCACAGAACAAATTTTAAAAAATTTCAGTAGGCTATATTTTTTGGTTGTTAGCCCATTTTCAAAAATGAGTTCCACACACACACCACTTCTTTCCCCATTCTAATTACCACATGAAACTATTGCAATTTAGGGTATTTACATCCATATCTAGTAAGCCATGTAGGAATTACACCCGGTTTTATTCATAGTCCCCATTTTAGACCAAACTAATATAATTAACACAATTGAACAAATTAACATAATTTAAACAAAGGCTTCATGTTTAGTACATAGTTGCAATTTTGCAATTCCTTTGCATTCAATGGCTGCCTGAAGTCTGTGGCCCACAGACATTGCCAGACACTGGATTTTTCCCCTGGTGATGATCTGCCAGGTCTGTTAAGCAGCCATCTTCAGTTCTTGTTTGTTTAACCCTTTCATGCATGAATTATTACAAAACAGAGCAATATTTTTTTCACATCAAACTCCACGTTTCACCTGCCTAGGTCACAGAAATGTGCCCCAAATGGCCCCTTGAAAACATAGACCACACATGCAGATTACAATTCTTAATGCATGATGTCTACTTCAGTGGACAGAAGGTTTTTCATATACAATACAAGAACTACGGTAATTTTTTGTTACAAATATAACTAATTCTGCTCCTTGCATCTTCCCTAATAAGAATATATTTTTTAAACATGCTCTGTTCTAGAGGAATAGAAGGTTTTCACAGATACACCAGAGGGAGTTTGTATGTTTCTACCTCCACCTGCCATTTTGACCTTCACTGTATCAAAACTAGAAAAGCCAATAAAATGTAACAAGATGGAGCATATCAAAATTTAGGCAAGGTGCAAGGAATCTGCTCTGATATATTTTGGAGCTCACAAATGTTTTTGACTATGTTAAAATAGACTTTGAAAAGCCTGTCCACTGTAGTGGACTCCATGCATGAAAGGGTTAAGGGGATTTTTACTTTTGGTTTTGTTTTCAACAAGTTAAACGCATGTTTTGTGGCATATGGTTGGAACTAACCACCTAAATAATGTAGATTATTCTTCAGTCAACCACGAGTACAGTGGTATTCCCATGGCCTACTGGGTTGTTTGTTATTTCTGAGCTCACCAGTGTGTTCTTGCTTCAACAAACTACCACAACGGTTTTGATTTTGACACATCCAATGTTTCATCTATGTTTCTGATCAATGTATCATTATTTTCACCCCATGGCCTGCTTTACTGGCATTGACACTTCTTTGGTCCTCATGTTGAGAGACAACAGCAACAGACTCCAAATGCGAATGCCATACAGATAAACTATAGCTTTCTTGTGCATTAGCACAATTGGCCAATTACCTTTTTTCCCCTAAAGTGGGGGGGACTATGTATAAAAAAAGGCTGCAATTCCTACATGGTTCACCCAATATGGATATAATTACCTACAAAATTAAAGCTGAGAGGTCTGCACTTGTTTAATATCAAATCCAATGGTGCTGGAAGTACAGAGCCAAAAACAACAAAAATTGTATCACTGTTATAGCCTAATTTTCGTTTTAAATTAGGCAATAACGTTTCATCACACACTGCACTGACTCCACTATACCAAAATCTACTTTTTTTTTTTACCTTCACAGCCTTGAATCAACAATTTAGATGACAATTTGAGAACTAATATTGCCTTAGTATCCTCAGCATTGAATTTTGTTTACAGTTATTGGCAGGAAGTTTTTGAAAGGATTTATTAAATGTAGCTGCTGATATCAAAATATTTTGCCATGTTATGTTCAGATTTGCTTTGAGGTACAACAGATATTTGGTTCTCAATCTGTTTTTCACCTCTAATAAGAAACGTGTAAATAAAGGGCCACTACAGATGTTGATTGTCATATGTGACAGTTACCTGCCCCAACAATGGCAATGAAATAATTTAATTCTGTCAACATTACAACATTATGAGTCTTGGCTGCTGGTTACAAATATAGGCCCATATATTCAAAGACAAGTGAGTACTATGATGACCAACCCATGGAAGAACCAATCATGCTTTTTTCTCTCTACATATAGTCATTCTGTTGAAAGTATTAAAGATATATAAAGTAAAAGCATTTGTATTTTATGAATATAGCTCGCATAAAAATAACCCACCCCCCCCCCTCCCCCCCCCCCCCCCCCCTCCAGCAGAGGTTTGCTGCCCATAATGTGAGTATTCAGCCACAATCAGATAATAAATTTAATGAACACTACAGAAATGGAATCTTCTAAAAACATAATTTTCACAAGTAATACTTTTATTAGTTGGCTACACAGGTATTTTAAAGCTGTTGGAAGAGCAACCTCGAATTATAACATGTTTGAAGTAGCCTACATACAGTATGCTACTTGCACAACTATATCACATAATAAAGTCGAGAAGTGAGCTAAACGCTTTGTCCAATGAGGTTTTAATGTAATTGTGTAATGTAATTATAGAAAACAAACATTAATGTTTGCTTAGAATCTCATATGCCAGACCATAACGTTGTTCCTGTCTATTTAAAGCAAATACCAATTCAATTATTTAGTATAATCTGTGACCATTTGTAATGTTAATTTACTCGTGGATTTTTGCAAATGAACAATGTTGCTGTATTCTACGTGGTTATATAATGTCACGTTATTTACGTATGGGAAGTGGACGTCCGTTGCGTTGCACGACGTAGTAACTCTTTTCTCAGTTCGACTGGTGGTATGATAACAAGGAACCGTCCACATGGAGGCGACATTCATTTGTAAATAATGTAGCCTACTGTGCATTTGTGGACACTAGGATAAGTTTTTTTTTAAGTCAAGTAAGATGTAGAATTAGCTTTAGAGCGGTATGAAAGATTTGATTTAACTCTAAATAATATGACCATTTTTGAATAACATAATACATATTTATTTAGTTTTATTCTAACATTTTATCGTTTTAACACATGTGCGCACCGCACACACACTCCAGTGCTTTAAAATACAGCGGAAAATCTTTCTTAAACCCCTTTTAATTTCGTTTAAATTAGGCTATAACGTTTCATCACACACTGTAATCTAGAAAGAAAAACCATTTCACTGAACCATTTCAACCATTACTACTAAATTAGCAGTAAATGGCAGTAAATTGTAGTCTGTTTAAATACTTATACGCCTGGATTACGCCCAAAATAAACATTCAACCTTTAGAATCATTTTACAAGGCGTGTAAGGTGTATAATGTAAAAGCATTTCACAAAGTATAGCCTACTATGAACTGTCAATTTATTTAATTTCATTCTTCAATAAAGTACAGATTCCTTGATACAGATACAGTTCACAATGAATGTATTGCCCCTTGATTACAGTATACTTTCTGACAATTCAATCCTCTTTTAGTCTTGAGATCCAAGCACATTTACTGTACATTAACAGAACAGACGTAATGGTAAATAGAAAATCACGATTGATTTTCAAGAGGGACGTTTACACACAACTCCCTCAGTTCAGTAATTAAAATAATTCAGAACAATAGTTGTGGGGAAAAAAATGTTCTTCAAAGCAATTTTTAAAGATCGTGATGAAAGAAATGGACAAAATAGTAACTCAATTCCACCTCTGCAAATAACAATGCTAATGTGGAGCGTGTTACAATGGGACTGACAACATACTGAAATCCTCTGCCAACATTGGACCTGTTTCTAGATATCAAGAAGGACTTTTGTTTGTAACTACTGCCAAAATGCAGATTTAAAAACATCAGCTTCAGGTAAGCATTTAAGTTTGAGTGTACACTGTAATCACATTGCCTGTTAGGGAGGACACATTATTGATTTTCCAAAAATGCAATGATCATAAATTCCTGTTTCTAAATTATCTTATTTCGTCATCATGAAACATCTGCTTAATTGGGGTTTCTTCTGTTTAAACATCACCATAGTTTTATTTTTGCAGCGATCTAATGAATAAAAACACACAGAATAGTTCCTGTGGTTTCACATTACATCAGCAGGCTACCATCCTGACATATACACAAAGCTGAATATCTTCCTCTGACCCTACAGTCATCCATTTAAATGAAGGGCCATACACAAATCTGGAAAGTTCACAGCAGAGGAATTGTACTTCATCTGAAAATCTGTCACCTGATTTAAAGCCACTAAATTTAAACACTCAATTAAAGCATTTGTAGGCTACATGCCAGGGGTGCACAACACCATTCCTTGGGGAGCTGGTGTGCTTTTTTTTTTAACCTAAACCAATTATTCTGGCTTAATTTTCAAAACAGTTGTCTTCTCCAGTGCGGGTTCGCTCTTATATCAGATCACAGCAAACCATTTCCACGAGGTGCGGTCTGCATCTATAGACATACTTTTTGAGTAACTGAACACTTAGTCAAAAAAACAAAAACAATGGTCAAAATTAATTAATACCCACACATTTTAGAAAATGAAAATACATTTTTTTATAGTCATCTGGAAAAGACTGTCAAATGTTTTCTTAAGAGTCTATTTATACCTGGGGTACCAGATGTACTGTATATAATGTATATCCCAGGATAAAGTGCAACAATGCAATACAAAACTTAATAATGGAGTAAGCTGAAACATGCAGTCTACAGAGTAATACTGGCTAATTCTGAATCAAATGCCAAACCACTCAAATCACAGGGTATTCCCATATCACACGCATATATGAACGTGCTGCTGTACATGTTGAGATGTCATTGCTCATGCCTTCTTCACGATGTTGTATTTTGTATTCCTGATACTGGCGCTGACGTTCTCCACTTTCTTATGTCGCTCCAGATAAGTGTTTGCTAAGTGATTATAATGTGATGTAATGTCTATGCCCAAAAAACAGACAATGTCTTACTATATAGTGCTCGCATGGACTCATATAAGTAAACATTTTTAAGAATCGGGCAATGTTAAATCCTGCCAAATTGTTTGTTTCCTGACAAACAAGCTAAACAATTGACTGTTTCTGGGACGACCATACACATAACAACTTGCAAAATATACATCTTCCCGTATGTTTTCAAGGATCATATCCTCATTTCAATGAAACCCTAGCCATAACTGGAATAGCCATGGGGCAATGTGGGTAAACACCCCACATTGGATTACTATGACAAAACCAAGCTCTCTCCAACACTGTTTTTAGATTTTGGTGGAATACTGACTGCTCTATTTGTTACAAAATGTGGTTTGGAATGTCGTATAAGCAATTCTAGTCTTCAGTACTATATGCCCCAGAATGAAGATAGACACATTCGCAGTTTCCAAAAAACAGGGTTCCCCATGTACATCTACTTCCCCCCTTCATTCTGCATTTCTGCACATTATTAAACAAAAATGCAAACTGAATGATTTCATTCAACTCCCTACAGTCACATAATGTACAAGTGCAGTTTACTTCATTAGATAGAATCATGAATCTTGTCTTGATTTAGATGGATTTTGTTTTTTTCCAATATGTCAATATGCTGTGGTTAAAGGTGCATTGTTTAAATACAATACATTTAGTTGGAAGAAGCCATTTTGGCCCAGCTTCAGTTTCACACAGGCATACAGTGGTCCATTGCACAATAGAGTCTACCAGGTCTGTAAACATTCATTGTGAGTGTATACTATACACACAGACTGTACAATGTACTTACAGTACAGAGGGAAAATTCTGTCATTATGCGTATGCATCCAGATTCAATAGTACTTATAATAACAAGTTTATCCATTTTAGGCATACATACTCTAAATTATAAATGATAAATGTCATAATTTCCATGCACCTGCAATGAAAACATCTTGAATTTAAAGGATTGTATATCTCAAAACAAACAATCTTGGGCTTTAAATGCAAATCTACATTTTGTTTTGTTTTGTTATGTTACCATGATGATTTAAAGGGATAGTTAATTTTTATGATTTTTTCATATTTCCTTTTCAGTGTATGTTTTTGTTTGGTTGATACAGTTTTATGTGCAATGAATGATATTTTAGAAAGATAAGTTTCTGACAACCAGCTTTACAATGGCTTGTATAGGGGCAGTCAGAAGATTGTATAGTCTAAACCCGAAAGCCCTGGTATTCAAATCACGGTCCTCAAGGTCAGAGAACTGCTGGCTTTCCACCCTCCCTTTACTGGGAGCCAGGTGTGAAGACAGTCTGGCCAATCAGTAGCATTAACTGTTCAGTTAATTATTTGGCAGAAAGAAAACCAGGGCCGGATTTGGATTCAATGTCCAGATTTCAATATCCATGCTCTAAAGCAGTGGGGCCCAGTCATGTGCCATGGAGGGCAGAGAGTAAGCAGATTTTCATTCCAGCCAATCACTACACCTGCTGATTTCACCATTAGTTTCTTTCTCTCTAGTTGAAGGTGTGCAAATTTGTGAAATCTGCAGGTTTAATGATTGGCTGGAATGAAAACCTGCACACTCCAGGCCCCCCATAGCACATGATTGGGCACCGCTGCTCTAAACCAAGAAAATATACTTCAGGTAACTCTAAAGCAGTTTGTATAACAAGGTTATGTTTCCAAAGGCTGTACGTATGAACAGATACTTTAAAATCACAATTAACATATTGCCATAACATATTACTTCTTTACTTCAGCACACCGGCCTCAGGTTGCATGTGCCATATCATAGGAAACAGTTCCATCCAAAAATAAGATGAAATGTATGTTTTTTTAAAGAATAACCTACAACCTCTGGAGGCATAATGTCGCTGGACAAGCTGCTTTGGAGTTAGATTACTTTAAGTGCATCTTCCTGCTTTGGACCACAAACCCCTGAATGCCCCATAGACCAGAAGATGGCAGAAACTTCTTTAAATATCTAAAATATCCTCCTTAGCTGACAGAAACAAACAATCGAAAAAAATAAATAAAATAAAACTTAAATAGTAGCTGAAACACCACAAAGTGAACTCGATAACATCAGAAAATTACTCCTGTATCACGGGTGCATAAAGTCACACTACAACATGTCATAAATTGTTATTCAAGGAGAAAATTAAACCAGCTGAATTCCATTTTTGTCCTCAGTCCTCAAATTTGGCCAAAGGCCCACTGAAATAACGTCGGCCCAATCAAACAAATCACATGCCATAAGAAGTAACATAAATAGTCCTGGATTCACTCAACAATGGTCCTTTATTTGATTTATGATTAAATGCAAGTGTTCATTTTATTCTTCACAATCGCAGATTGAGGAATTTATTTTTGTGATTAGCCCTGCCTACGTTTGTCAAATTGTGTCTGTGAAAAATTAAATCAACACTTTTATTGTAAGTCAACGTTCAGACAAATGTTGATTGAATCCATTGATATATTTTTCATGTAAAATTGCTTGTTCCTTTAAAACACGTTTTCCCATGTTTTCTTTTCTGTTCTTTGCCAGCATAAAGTTATGGAGGACCAGAAATGCCGAAAATTAGGAATTTATATAAATAAATAAATATTGCAATAAATACATAAATGGATAAAAGTATGAGGAAATAAATGAATGAATAAATAAATATACACAAAAATTAAGACATTAACAGATAAAATCACATTAAATGTTTATTTATGTATTTCTTCTTTTCTGTATTTATTTATTTCTGTATTTCTTCTGTTCCATTTTTATTTAGGCTATTTATGTATTTCTACTTTTCCGTATGTATTATTTATTTATTTATGTATTTCTTTGCCCATATGATAATGAGGGGGCTGTCCACCAACTCTCATTGGTTGATAGACCCCAGTGTCAGATCGATTGTATTTGCCTTGCGGTTGCTGGCTTCGATGCAGATGGCTGCATACAGGCTAGGCTACGTTAGCGCAGCTATCGAATATAACTTTGCATAAAGTGAGGATCCAGACTTCATAATTTTTTGTGTGGAGGCAGTAACTGAGAGTTTGTTTGACATTGCAGCAATAATGGACACAGATGCGTTTTAATGAGCAGGACAGATATTTTAGATTTGTTTTAGATAGGTTGCGTGTCTAATTCAGCGTCTGATTAAGCCGAAACTTCAAAATTTCTGAAATTAAATTTTTGTGAGTGCTGCTTTTCCTGTACCATGTTTGAACTGTTTTGAACCACTTCTAGCACCACCCTAAACTGAGCTGAGGTGCACAAGCAACCCTAGGGCAGCATAGACCCATTTCCTGTGCATCAGCCTGCTCTAGGATTGACTACTATGCCTAAATATTAAAGCCACGCCTCCTAATTACCATATGGACGAAGAAGTACAGAGATAAACACAGAAAAGAAGAAATACAAAAATAAATAGGCCTAAATACAGAAAAGAATGAATACAGAAATAAATAAATACAGAAAAGAAGAAACATTTATTCTGATTTTATCTATTAATTTCTTCATTTCTGTGTCAATTTACGTGTGTATTTATTTCCTCATACTTTTATTCATTTATGTATTTATTGCAATATTTATTTATTTATAAATACCTAATTTTTGGCATTTCTGGTCCTCCATATAAAGTAACCTAATGATGTGACATGTTGCGAAATTGCAATACACCAATTCCTCCTGGTTGGGGTTTATTTCAGAAAGAGGTCTAATTGGATAGACGCACAAACACACGTGTTGCTGTTAATCCGCCTAGTCCAAATGTGATACATTACCCACCCCTTCTCTTTCTCACAGCCGCAGCGCAGACCAGACCAGAAACGCCAGTGTAAACTGTGAGAAGAGAAGTAACGGGAACCAAAACAATATGAAAACTCATAGCTTCAAGTTGTCCTTGCCACTTATCGCTGCTTATTTACTATTTGGTGTTGTCTTCACAGTGAGCGGTGAGTCCGATTTTATTAAGTTTGCTTATTTGCACTAGTTAATGCCTTTTTAACCCAAGCAAATATAGCCACGTACAGTAGGCTATACGTTCATTTTCGGAACGTTGTTGCTTGTTGTGTTCATTGCACATATTCCAAGACTTTTTTATTCTTTAAATTTTACAATAAAAGTCCATTGCCTCAGTTAAGTTGGCTTGCTATCTTGTTTGGAAATGCATAGGCTATAGAAAGCAAAAAAGCAGTTTCATACCTATACAGTTTTGGTTTACTGAACTTTGGTGAAGTCATAGTCTCGTCGGCTACAGCATAAGTTAGCCTCCATAAATATTATGAGTAACAGTACTGTGCAGATCTGTATTAGGTGGATAAATATTTGGTTAACTGCCGAAACTCTAAATAATACGGCAATGGCGTGCTCATTTTGTCCACAGCACAGTCTGCAGTCACGTTGTTTTGATCCTGTCTGTGCCTTGCTTGTTTTCACTGGAATGTTCGTCACGACATCTGAATGAATGAACAGCTCCTGTTTCCAGATCGCAGCAAAGACAATGTAGCCTTAAATATTGCTCAATGAACGGGTACTTTAGTGAGCTGAGCTCTGGGACAACTTCCATCAAACAAAACATTGCTGGACAATCAAATCAAGCCTTTCATTGAGCAGTTTTTACATAGTCTACATTTACCAATATGAAAATAGCAAGAATTTACATCGACTAATACGAAAGTGAATACCTGTTTTGACTGCCTTGCAGCTTGCCCCATGAATATAACGTATGTTAACGATGTTGTTGATTACGAACTTTTGTAGATTATATTTTTTTTCTTGAAGAGTTTGAGAGTGAATGTTTCGATGAAAGTAGATGGATGTTTCTGGGCTGTAAAAATAGCTGACCTCATTTGAAATTTACTATTAACACGACTGTTGCCAAAGCTAGGTAGTCAAAAAGTCACATAACTCCACCAAATTATGTATTTAAAGTTTTCATGTCTCCATGGCTCATCACAGAATTGAACAGGCCTGGTCTTTCATTATCAGGAATGGCATCACAGAATTGAACAGGCCTGGTCTTTCATTATCAGAATGGCATGAGGCTCAGTTGTATTGAACAACAAAAAAATTGATCTAAATCGATCTGGAAGAACGGGTTCTCTTTCTTTGCTTTGCCTTCACCTCCAACTTAAACTGTTCAAATGATTTGCTGTGTTTGGTAGACTCATTAGTTCCCCGCGACAGCCATGTTTTTGGTGGCAAGATGCTTTCATGTTTCTTCACTTAGACATCACTAGTACAAGGTCAGACCAAGGTATAGCTCGAAGCTTGTTTGTGGAAGACTGTACAATAAACTGATGATCACTTAAGCAAGTTTCTGCTATGACACAATCATTACCACAACATCCATTTATGTTTTTCATGCAATCGTCTTCTTGTGTTTGAATGTAGCATGATTAGTTGTTATGATTACGCAATTTTAATGCCGAACCCTCCCAATCCAGGCTTATTGGATTTTTCACTTTTGTTGCACTCCACACACTGTTCTGTTGTGATTTGTGAAATTATTTTATTTCCACCCTGTCTATGCT
Organism: Synaphobranchus kaupii; assembly: GCA_029718625.1. Lineage (NCBI taxonomy): Eukaryota > Metazoa > Chordata > Actinopteri > Anguilliformes > Synaphobranchidae > Synaphobranchus > Synaphobranchus kaupii. The sequence goes on from CM056391.1 coordinate 17,948,544, forward strand.
TTGGTTAATCTATTCTAGTCTTTAGTCCCCTTTTAAAAATTATTTCGATAAGACTATTTCTACTCATGGAAACATAGCTACAGCATATGATGTCATCGTTGAAACCTTTAACATCTTTCCAGTTGAGGTTACGCTGTGTGCAAAATCTCATTATACGTCTTCATGAGAAAAAAAAGAGCATGCTATAATGTGAAGGATCTGACATGTCCTATTATTGGGAACAATGAACAGGCTAATTTTAACGTGTGAAATTAATTGATTGGTCATATCACCAGTGTTCATCTCGGCAGCATTTATCAACTTGGAATTGTAATGTCCCCATTTCCACATGATTTAATGAGGTCGATTTTTTTTCACTGTTGAGTAATATCAGTTGGCTCTCCTTCTGCAATGTGGAAGACTATGACCTCAGACCATCACTTTTTGTGTGTTTCCTGTTGTGATTTCATCTAAAATCCTTCATTTGGAGAAGAAAAACATAACTAATTCGGAAACGATTTGCTCCGTTTTATTTTTAGCAGCATCTCAGCTGCTTTGGAATTGCGCCTGAAGATTACAGAAATCTTGCCTGGAACCATTTCACTAACCAATCCGTGTGCCTGCTTATCACTTGGGTAGATTATTCTTTCAGCTGGGTTCAGTGTGTGTGCTATCATACTGTTCAATTGTGTTGTTGCCATGGAACATGGATAATTGGCCTTGCAATATGGAACATGGTCATTTACAGATCTTTCTGTGCAATGCCCATATTTCACTCAACTTTCTCTTCTATGATAATTATAGTTCAGAGTTCTCAACTAGCATGCAGCTGAACCTTATTCAAAGAAATCTGTTTTTGAACTCTGTCAGCTCTTTGCAACCCAGCTCATTTAAAGCCATGGGTGTAGGAAAGTGTTCACATCATTACCGATCCACACACATTTTTCTGTTAAGTGTCAAGAAACGGATGCATTTTGGATCAAATATAATTTTTCTTCTAGATTTCTTGTTGCCATGGTGTATAGAGATTTCACTTTCATTTAAATAACAATATTAGATAATTTTCAAATAGATACACCTCCACAAGGCAGTGGTATAACAATGATACTGTAGTTCTTGTTTATGTCGATTTTTGACTGTTTTTCCCCATCTACTGTTAATAAGATCAGACGCTTTCTGTTGTTCAAATCTCTTTGAACTTCTCAGCATAAGCATGTTGTGGAACCACTCGTGCCTGAGACTGAAATGCACAGGGTTCGCTCCAGGCAGCTTAAAATACAGGATTAACTTGCAGAATTACCCTAACTAATTCAAAACTGTACACATATTAAATTCAAGTTGCATCAACAAATCGATTGGATCACGGGCTTCAGCTCCACGTGAGGTGTTGGCGCAACAAACTCGCTCCCACTATCCATAGAGAATGCAAAATTATGCTGAGTTTTCTGTGGTCTAGAAAAGTGCATCATATTAAAACATGTTAGTAATGTATACACTCCCAGCATCTAACTTCTATGTGACCAATTCAAACTCAAATTTCATATTCTGTGGAATGAAGATTTCTTTCCACTGTGTATAGAGTGCTTCCCAGATACTACCTATTTATATTATAATGTCCCATGAGGTATACTGTGTCTCATTCCTAACTTGCATCCTTAAAGTGAAATACTAATGTCATCATGTTAGTATAGTGTAATAAGAGTTCTTTTTCATTCTTGTTGAAATGAACAAGATGTGAACACTGATGGTTTTGATTTGACCTTGATTCACAGTTCTGTCAGTAGTTGACTCAATGAAATTAGTGCACCACTGGCAATGCTTTCAAAATAATAGGCCAGCTGCAGTAACTGTAGCTAGGGCTTAAACCTCAAGTTTAAACCACAAGACCTCTGAAATCATACTGGGAACTGCAAAATTTTTAATAAACAAATCACGTGGTGATCTAAAACACCTGACGGGGTCAATGCAGTTCACCCGGTGTGTTAGTCCTCTATTGGTATTCAGTTGAGGACAGGGGTACCTCAGATTTGTTGCAGTTCACTCAAAGTTTATGCTGTGGAGTGAGACACGTTTGCGCTGTCCGTAGGGTGGCCGAGTCTCAATCCATATAGAATTTCCCAGCTATGGAACCTTCTGAGCTGTGATCCCTTCTCTATCTGTTACCCTCGCCGCTTTCTCCCTATCTGAATAAAGAAAATATGTGAAAGGAGAGTCAATAAAAAAAGTTCTGATATCTTAACGTTAGTTTTGTATATCGCAAATGCATGAATATGCATCTACTGTTCATCAGAAAGGCCATGTTTGAGCTTTGATTTGACTCGTTCGTTCATGTTTTGATCTCCAGGTACAAATTAGCCTGGCCTCATTTTGTGAAGGACCTCATAATTTGTTCTGACCCATGAAATGCGAAGCTTTTTTTTATTATTTTTTTTATTTGGATCAGGAAACGTATGTATTGCATGACTCATCTGCAAAAGGATTCCACACCCTGTGTTCTTCCATGACTAATATGGTAAAATACAGTCACCAGGAATTCTGACATTCTGTTTAAAGAAATGACAAACACTCTCATGGAACATTTAGGCCTAACAATTTGATTGCCCCTGGGGTTTTATTTATGGTGTTCTTAACAGTCAGTTTTCCCCCGTTGACAGCAGATACTGTCATATGTTTTACATCTGCTGAATCCATCTCCACATAAACTTAACATTCACTGTCAAATTGATATTCATACCATTCATATGTGACTCTCTTATCCATCAAAACAATTGGTATCCGATGGCAACGGATTGTTTATTGTCGAGAGCTAAAAAAAAATAAAAAATAAAATGCATGTGGGAATACCAGTAAAGGCTGGATCACATCAAAACGTGTCATCGGGAGAGACCGATTTAGAATGCTTTCAGAAGAAAGTTTGTTAACGTTAACAAACTCAGCATGAACTACTGAGGTGTAGAATGGCTGCTGATGGCTGCTGTAGTGTCTTGAGATTCATCTTGATGTCAGAGTTTAAGACGTGTAATGCCATTGTTATGGCCAAGTGAATTAACAGCCATTGTTGACCATTTTATTGATGTGTAGTCTGTTCAGTTACGATTTTTTTGAGAAGACGACTCTGCCGTCTGCCGTCTGTTTTGATCTGAACCGGGCTCAAAGAAGAGTTGTCAACTTCAGTGTGAACCTGGACTGTGACAAAATGGACACGGGGCCTGATTTACTAAGACCTTTAGTGGGTGTAAAACTATTTAGCAGACGCAAAACCAATAACATGACCAATTGGTCATGTTATTGGTTTTGCGTCTGCTAAATAGTTTTAGCACGATTGGTCATGTTATTGGTTTTGCGTGTGCTAAATAGTTTTAGCACGATTGGTCATGTTATTCGTTTTGCGTGTGCTAAATAGTTTTAGCACGATTGGTCATGTTATTGGTTTTGCGTGTGCTAAATAGTTTTAGCACGATTGGTCATGTTATTGGTTTTGCGTGTGCTAAAAGGTTTTGCACCTGCTGAAGGTCTTAGTAAATCAGGCCCATAGTGTTTCAAATGTATTTTGTTCTACTTCCCTCAGACATGAAAGAAGCCAAATGAGTTGATGTGCAGCATGTGTGATAAAAGCACTTGTAGCTCTCTAGCCTACGCAGTGGTTATTAACAGCGGTGAAATGGCGGGTATATAGTAGCATTATGAGTTAATTGCTGAAAATACCTATGAGTGGCAGTTTCTATGGACACCGCTTCTGTGTCTCCGCTTGGGAGAATTTAACTACTTAGTTTCTACCAAATTAGTGTCTAATAACCAATACAAAATACTGTACATGACACTCTTTTAAATGCTGTACATAGTTTCTTTTTTTTGTTAATGCCATAAGAAACCAAACCATCTTGTTCAGGCAGAAACATGTCAGTTAGTTGTCAATCCAGTCCATTCAGCAAAAAGATCAACAAAAGCTCAGCAAGAACCTGCCGTTTTCTCTCTCGTTGATTGAATAATAAGAATACATGAGTTGTGGCTGATTTAACAAAGGTGTGGATCTCAGTCGAGTCAGACGTGGTCGAGCGTAAGATAGTTCAGTGTAAGATATTTTAAATATGCAGAACCTCAGAAACAGAAATTATGAAACATTTGTCACGGGGGAAGGTTGTCTTGGCCCTAACAACTAATGTGTGTTTTTCAAAGTCAAGACCCTCTGAGTTTGAAGTCACGGTACTAGCAATGATTGAATGTCACCAGAATATCAAGTGTTCCTGAGCACATATAGTACCAGATCACACTATAGCATACACACGTTACATTCTCAGTGAATGCCTGTGAATGCATGTTACATTGAAGAAGCTACAGTGTATCTGGGAGGGGAAACCTTGAGTGTTTCAATTCAGTTGAAGTTCAGATTTACTGCAAATCAGGATGTTTTTCTCACTTTATCTTTGAGAGCCATTGACCGCAATTATATTTTCTCAGGGTTAAGAGCCTGCTTTTTCAGTGTGTGAACCGAGAGCTCTGAGACATACATCGTGGTGTAGACTGCACAGCCTGTATCTTAAAACCCATTAAAACCTACAAGAATTATAATACCAGCAAAATGATGGGCTAGGTTACTATTTATACTATTTTTCCCTTCCTATAACTCAGAGTTAGTGGGTTATGCCCTTTCTGGAAGCCAAACTGCCTCCGGAGCTTCGGTTCTAAAAAGAGAAATATGGCTCAAAGCAAAACCTCACAGCCTGGGCTCTTGTTTGGTTTAATAAACCCATGATACACATGACAAGATAATAAAAGAAAAGTTTGCTTTTTTGCATCCCTTATGAAAATTATGATGTTCTCCGGCAGTATAAGCCACTGATAAATGTTTTCACCTTTCATAACCTGTGGGTATTAAATTGTCGTACTTTTGGTAATGGTTTATAAATTTAAAAATTGTATGTTTATCGTCTTTAAATTCTTGTATCTTTTTTTGGATCAGTTTGGGATTCTATGCATTATCAATTCCGCCAAGGTCATTTTTGAAAGGAAACCAGTACAAAATGATGAGTTATTGAAAGAAATCATGTGTTGCATGCATTATATTAATTTAAATGGAATTATACTAGCCTATTTATTGTAAAAGATGATCTATTTTTCATTACACTTTAAGTAGAACTGAAGCGCTGAAACGTTTTGCCTGAAGGCACCATGATGGCCTGTTTCTGTGTTGAAAAAAAGCACCATATGGTCTTGGTCACACTTAAAGCGGGGAAACCAGCTGGCAAAACATATTGCTCCTCTCCTAATGGAAACATCCAGCATGAGTGGGTTTATTTCCCCAGTGTCCCTTGATGGCTGTGTCAGCAACCCGAACTAAAGCGACCACGCGTGAAAATCTATCATGGATGAATTGAGCTGTCCAGCATGTGGGACCTGACCAGTCTCAATGACCAGCATCGCATGGCCTTATCATTTCCATGTGCGAAAGCCAGTGGAGTGTCGACCACACCACTCTAACACAGTGGATCCCTGACCCTGTTCCTCGAGATCTACCGTCCTGTAGGTTTTCAATCCAACCCTGTCAAAGCACACCTCATTCAACTGCTAGAGAGCTGTTGAGCTCCTAATTAGTAGAATCCAAATTAGGGTTGAAATGAAAACCTACAGGATGGTAGATCTCCAGGAACGAGGTCGGGGACCACTGTGTTTGACTTTGAAGTGCATGGTGTTTGTCGATCAAACGCAGTTTTTGCTTGATCTTACATGAATATCATTATTGGGATGAAAACGGAGACTATACGGAGACTCCCTCACCCTGTAAAATGGCAGTACTCATTTGTGCCTTTTCAGGAGATGCTTGTGAGGTGAACCACTGCCAAAATGGAGGGACGTGTGTGACCGGACTGGGGGAGAGCCCCTTCTTCTGCATCTGCCCTGACGGTTTCACGGGTGACACGTGCAGCGCCACGGAGAACGGTAAGGAGCGGCGTTGCTTGATGCCGTTTGGATGGAAAGTTGTCAAGGAGCTGCAGCCCATAAATGTTACGGTTGATTCCAGAAGTGGTTGAGGTGGTGTCTCGTCCTGTGAACTGGCGCTCGCGCTGTTCCCTTACATCTCCGATATTACTCCGTTCAGGACCCTGCACCCCGAACCCCTGCAAGAACGACGGCAAATGCGAGGTCGTCGGCCAGTCGCGGCGAGGGGACGTCTTCAACGAGTACGTCTGCAAGTGCCTGCCCGGCTTCGATGGTGTTCATTGCCAGAACAGTAAGAGCCACATCTTCCCTTAACAGCTGTCCACCAAGTGATGGCTGGTTGTGCAATCACATCTGTGCAGCCCACAGCTTAAAATAGTCACTTATTTAGCTTTTGCAGTCATGCTGTCCCTCCATGGTTAAATAAGTATGTTATCATACAGCAGTAAAGATTTTTAAGGGCTCAATAGTTCTCAGTGGAATGTTTTTTTTTGTATGCAAGGAAGGGCTGGATCTTGGATCTTACAATGGAAAATAGAAACATTTGGCCTCACACATTGTCACTGGAGGCACCATAAAGATGTGTGTTCAGGGTGTAATGTTGCTGCATAGCGAAGACCCTTTTATGTGACCATTTAGTCTGTATTCGCTCTTCTGTTTAATAATCCCTGTAGGGTAGAGAAATATATGTAAGTCAGCATAATTTATTAACTTAAACTGTCAACTTGACTGTAAGGTCACATTGTAACCTACAGAAGAGCCCAGAATGTGTTTGGACAGTGTTGTATAAGTGGAACAAAACTCCGGTTGACCATCCCCGGTGTCAGCTGAAACTGGAAAAAATTATGATGAGTGAAATATTATTTTCCGTTTGAGGGGATGCATTACGGACACTTTGGTTGTTTTTGAGTTTCTATCATTTATTTGCATATGTGGCTGGCTGTATGGTCCATATTGATTTGTAACTGTGTGTGGGCTGCATAGCGGTTCAGTAGCTCATCTGACTGCAGTTAGCGTTGTGTACACACAGTGCTCTGCCTGTGGTGATCTTCTACTGAAAGCCGCTAGCTCAGCTCTCCGGAGCCAGAGCAGATGAACCCTGTAATCGCCTGCCAGGCAGATCGGCCCCCATAGCAGGCACTGACACGCACACGCTGAGTAGGCCACAGGCCCTCTCGCTTCGCACACAAGCACCACTCCTGGAGCTACCCATCTACCCCTGTCCACTTACAGTATACCACTGCTTTTCACTTTGGAGCGAAGGTAAAAGAGATGTGGATAGTTTTATTCATGCTTCTCTGTTCATATGGCAATTGCAGTAGGCTAATGATGTTTTGTTATACCTCACCCAAATCGGAGATGAAAGTTTTCAATTTGTTAGCCTACGTGAAATCGGCGTGACCGCTCCACGGCGAGATCGTGTAAATGGATGTTGACAGCCACTTATGTGTTTATTTTATGACTAAGATGGATCTAAATTGTAATTTTCACGGTTTTTCGCAGCCTTTTTATTTTCCAGCTCCCCCGGTAAAGTTTGTTGCTACAGCGGAGAATTTGTGTGAGTCAGAAGAGCAGAGCTCTGTGGTGAGTGTCATGTGACATGCCCGTGGGATGCGGTGGAGTCCTAGCGGATGGATCCCTCTGCCCCAGAGAGGGCGGAGTCAGCTGGGCTTTTAATTTACTGCGGTTCCGTGCGCGAGGTCGCTGACTCACTGTGAAAAATGCCGTGACTCATCTCTGGCAGGAGTCCCTACCTGGCCTAAATGTGTCAATTGCAACTCTTACATTCAAAACACAGCGTGTGCATACTAAACTGAACGCTATTTGTTTTGTTCGTTGGCTGGCTCACAAAGTGGTAATTGTTTATGTTTTTTTTGAATCCGTGCAAGCTGACAAGGCAGAGAAGCAGCCCTGTGCTTGCTGTGGAAAGTTAATCCCCGTTTTGCACAAAAGGCAGCCTGTGCCCTGCCTTGTGAGTCACGCCTCGAGGGCAAAGCCGAGTCTTTTTATAGGGCCCACAGACCGCTGGCCAGCACCCTGCCACCGGGGCACCTTCAGGTCGATTGGCCGCATTCCTTTGGCAGTTGGTAACGAGGGATCCTAATGGCGGAAGTGGTGCGGGCACAGCTCATCACACCAGGTGGTAGTGTAACGCAGCTCCGCATGCTGACGTGTTGGCGCACAGCAAGTTTCATTGTGCAGTGAATTAGCCCTGCTAATTTGCAATTAGCCTACAAACAAAATTAGTCTAAATGCACGCGTTGGTCTTTGTTGTGCTTACCCGGGCTAATTATAGTAGCCTAAATCTTGTTTAATCTCCGTTTGCAGTCACACTGGGAAGGCTGATGTTGCCGTATTCGTCAGCAGAGCTGTCGCCCTGTTGTTTTTGGCGCGGCCGGCAGACTTGGTATTGACGTCGAAAAATTAAGTTCAGTGAGCGTGTTTGTCATTGCCCTCCTTTTAACAATCGCGCGCCCTTTGTGTTGACCCAATTTGTTGTTGTTGTTGTTGTTGTGTGTGTGTGTGTGTGTGTGTGTGTGTGTGTGTGTGTGTGTGTGTGTGTGTGTGTGTGTGTGTGTGTGTGTGTGTGTGTGTGTGTGTGTGTGTGTGTGTGTGTGTGTGTGTGTGTGTGTGTGTGTGTGTGTGTGTGTGGCTGTCCAGAAATACTCTCGAGCTCTTCAGAATGTTTCGTCTGTTTTGTGAAAATGGCTACATTTGTCAGCACAGATCTTAATTCTAAAAAAGCTTGCGGGTGATCCCACCAGATTCTGCCCTGAAACACGTTATCAACATCAACAGTGACTATACTGGAGGAGAGATTTGGCTCGTGACTAGCCGGGTCCGCAAGTGTAGTCGTTATCTTTCTGGCGAGCATCTGTAATATTCTGGAATGGTGTTCTGTTATTCACAATTCTCACCAGAACATTCCGTGGTCCCGCTGAGCGGGGACCCCTCCACCGTGCTCGTCATTTCCCTGAAGCGAGTCATGAAATTCTCCCGGGAGCCTCCCATTCCCATTCTAGCAGCAATCATTGTGCAATACATGGCCAACAACAAAACTGCATCACTTGGGAAGGAAACCCATGCCCAGTGTCATTAAATCTCTCAGTCCAGCTGAATCTCAATGTATGCAAGAAGATCCATATTTTACATAACTTGTGAGATATGGTTTGTATTTATATGGCATTCACTCATACACAGACTTGGTGAATAGTCACCATTTGTCATTTTGAGCTGTCTCTAGCAGTTAAGGATAATGTATCCGTAAAGGGGAAATATTGTCTTATTTATTTATCCTTTATTTTACCAGGAAAGTCCCATTGAGATTAATATCTCTTTTACAAGGGTGTCCTGACCTTAGCACACGGTGTAACGCAAGGCCATCACGCCTTGTTCTAGTGGCACCGATGTGCCTCCCTAGTTCACGCTGCCGGTCCCGCCTCACAGGAATGGCAGAAGGTGCAGACAAGGCACTTGCGGTGCTGCTGGAATGACTTCCCTCTAACAACAACTCTGACCTCAATTAAGCAGATTATGCGCCTGATGAAGTATGGTGTTTATGTGCGTGTGGCCTTGAGGGCACGATGGTTTGGAGTGCCATCCCAATCCTCTTAATAGCACAGGGAGAGGTTGCAAAACAGCCAGACGCAGCAGACGCAGAACCCATGTCTGTCTTTTAGATTACAGCCTTTGCTCGTCTCGCGGGGAGGGGGTGTCATTAGACAGTGATAATCAGTGTCCACAGGTGTAATGCGCTCAGCCTGTTAGAACCGTTATAGCACAAGCAAAGCAGCAGGGTTTTGCTGGCCTTACCTGTTGGCGTAGCCTGAGGATGTATTCACTTCTGCCATCTGAACTGTGGAAACCATCTGTTTGTAACCAATTGCCCGTAATTGCATTAGTTTAGGTCGCAGGCTGCGTGGATTTCACGCGTGGTGTGAAGGAGCTTTCATTGCATTTTTTTCAATATTTGGATTAATGTAAACGTATTTAGCATAATGTTTAGAAAAGACTAAAACCACAAAGCAATCCTGAAACTGACATTTTTGTACTTTTCTGTGCTTAATGGTGCACAAGCCAGTAAATGAACAATAAAAATAACTAATGTGACCCCTGTTCATTGGGTTTTCACAATATAACAGGTTTTTAAGATTGTTTGTCATTTTTACAGTGGAAATGCTTTAGTGTGGGTGTACAGAATTTATTTTTTTAATTAAACATTCTGTGGCTCCTTCTTTATGCGCTTGTTGTTTTTACATGCAAGTCATTTGAAAATATGAAAAGGGAATGCCGTCGGAATATACTGTACGGATGTTTGTTGAAGGCAAGTGTGCCACTCGGTGGATATTTTGGGAAGTGCAGTGAGTTGGCTCAGATGGAGTGAGTTTATAGAGGCAAGGACTAGTTTTCATTAGTGCTTTAAACTTGATTTCGCAAGTGTTTCAAATTCAGTTATGTGTATGCAGCTGTTTTTACTATTGAACAGATCCTTTGATTTCCTGACTGATACCTCTGGCAGCAGAATCATTCACAAAACATTTGTTCATTGCATGTCTCTGCATAGTTAGCAGAAACAGACTCCGATCCAGTCTAGTCCAGTCCGGTTGAATAAGGACAGGGAGCTACACCTGCCTTCAGGTCCTAAAAATCTAGATGAGGAAGGATTTGGGTGTCTGCTATTGCCAGGCAACATGTGGTTAAATCTGTCTTGCCAATTTGTCAATTGGATAACTTCTGGTCTACACACACACACACACACACACACACACACACACACACACACACACACACACACACACACACACACACACACACACACACACACACACACACTCAGTCTCTCAGTGACTCACTCACTCACTCGCTCACCTCTCAATCAGTCTCTCTGACATACAGCTGGGCTTTATAAGCACATGCATTTCACATAGATACAGGCTTACTGCCTTTGAAACTATAGAGAGGTATAGAGAAATCCATGGAGCATTCTCATACATAACTTTACATGAGGGAAAATAATTATTCACTTTTTATACTTCACAGAAAGGGCATGCATTATTGTGAACTTGTCTCTATCCAGCCATAGCCGTTGAGTGGTCAATGGCAGTTACGTTATTAATAATCGGACAATCACACCCAGCCACTGAACCCCGCCCCATGCATGTTGACTTTGGCTCAGAGTGAAGCTCCTCCCACTCTGATATCATGGCTGCCGCGTGGGAGCGCCTCCCCCCACGCTAACCTGCCAGAGCACAGACTCCGCTCTGTCTCCCTCCCTGCTGCGGCCCCCCAACGGTGTGAGGGGGGGGGCGGAGCACCTGTGGCCGGCGCGGCAGGAGACAGTCGCAGTATTGTGGGCCTCTGGACTTCAGTCACTAAGCTAATTAATTAGCCCACATGCCGGAGCAACGGCGCCGGCCACGCCAGTTAGGTCAGTTAACCCTCTCCTGCGGGGTGCCCGAGCGGCAGGCCACTGTTTGGGGGGGAAAAGTGTTTCCACAGTAAACTTGTAATGCAGAACTGAACATGCTGAGTCTAAGGTAGAACCCCTGTACTGTATAATCATCTGAGAATGTAATGGGTTGCAGGGTCCGGGCTAGTTATGCTTGTAAATGCGATACATTTGAACATATGGAAGCAGTTGTAAACCTGTTAATTCGTTTTCTTCGCAACTCATTTATTTATTTATTTATTTTCAGAGTACAATTTGGCCTGTGGCAGGGCGCGCAAGTGTTTCAGGATTTGTGGGAAACCATTCACAAAAGTGCTCGCTATGTTGAGATGTAGTGGATGCATGTTATTTGCGTAATATGACTTCACTAATGGGTCACTATGGATTGTTTTCCCCCTGTATGCAGTATTGTAGGGTATAATTGTAAGCTGACCACTTTGATTGTTTTTTTAATGATCGGTTGCTTCTGCATGTAAACGTGGACCAGGTGTAGTGATTGACCTCTTACGCCCACCTGCAGATGTGAATGACTGCGCTGGCCAGCCTTGCAAGAATGGAGGGGTCTGCCGAGATTTGGACGGGGACTACTCCTGCAAGTGCCCCTCGCCCTATGTTGGGAAGCAGTGCCAGCTGCGTGAGTATCTGCCACGTGCCGCCTTCAAGAGCCTGAAAAACCGCTTCACTCTGTAAATTAAGTCTTCATTTTATGGGTAGGTCGGTAATGGTACACAACAGACAAAGAAAATTTCACTTGTACAAAAATGTTAAACGGCAAATTGGCTCTTTTGTGGAAGAACATAATCATATAGTTGCCACCAATACTGCTGCTCTATTAATTCAGTAGAAATGTTTTGACTGAATTAAATGTAAACTTATGGACAAATATTTCAGTATTGCGCAATCAGACAATATACCGATTTAGGTTTTAGGTGATAACCTCAATTTCACAACTTAACCTCAAAAACACTAAAATAAGGAAGTGGTGGAGGTGGTTTTCAATAGCCCTGGTTTTGGGTGAAAGGAGTGTGACTGAGGAACCTTGTGGTGTATCTGAGGCCTCTTTGACTCTGTCTCCCAGGTTGCATCTCTTTACTGGGGATGGAACGGGGCGGGATCGCCGAGTCTCAGATCTCCGCCTCCTCCGTGTACTATGGAATCCTGGGGCTGCAGCGCTGGGGCCCTGAGCTCGCTCGTCTCAACAACAATGGCATAGTCAACGCTTGGACTGCTGCCTCTCATGACAAAAACCCCTGGATCGAGGTACAAGTGCCAGCTTACTGAGAAATTAAACAGAAAAAATTAAATGAACACACATCTCATTAGGCCTGTATTTACCTTGGTGCCAATTTTGGGATTGCGAGTAAAACTACAGATGATGTGTTATCATTTATCCTGTATATGGGGTTAAAGGTATACCATTTATACTGTATATTGGAACAAAAAATAGCCATTCTGTTGAGTTGTTTGAATGGAGTCATGAGCAGGTAGGACAAACCATGGTATTATCTTAATTTTTTTTAAATGGTGTTTTTAATCCTGGGATTTGGTCGAATGGAATTTGTCAGTCATGATTGGAGCACTGAGGGCATTGAAAACGATAAAAAAAAAAAAAAAATCACTGTTTGTAAATAAATATGAGGGATACTGATGCCCGTTTCCTCTGTAGATCACTGCTTAAGACAGAGCCTTCCTTCCTGTTTTCCCAGATCAACATGCAGGGGAAGATGAGAATCACCGGCATCATTACGCAGGGGGCCAGTCGCATAGGCACTCCCGAGTTCATAAAGGCCTTCAAGGTGGCGTCCAGCCTCGACGGCAAGACCTACACCGTCTTCAGGGAGGAGGGGCAGAGGAAGGACAAGGTGAGACAAAAAAGGACTGGGGGCAGAAGTAACATTGCGACAGTTTAAATATATCTGAGCATTATAATTACAAAGTCCAGAAATCAACTCGCTTGCTTCCTGTACATTACACAAGTTTTAACATTTTTAGCTCTAGATAGTCCTGTTACCGATTCTGACAAAATGATTACTAGCATGTATTTTTTAGATTAGATACTCATGAGAAACTGACACACTGCAGAAATCTCAGCGAGCTTGACTGTAGATGGCTTATCAACAGCCAAATCTGAAATGAAGCTGAAATCACATTCCAGGCTTTTGCAGTACGTTTTGTTGTGGCAGCTGAATATTCCGTACCCGCTATTTCGCAGGTGTTTGTTGGGAACGTGGATAACGACGGCACCAAGACCAACACGTTCGACCCGCCCATAGTGGCGCAGAACATCCGCGTCGTCCCGGTGGTGTGCCGCAAGGCCTGCACGCTGCGCATGGAGCTGGTCGGCTGCGAGCTGAACGGTAAACGCGCGTCTGCGCAGCGCACCAGGCGCCTCTGACCTCAGGAGACCACTGGCGGGAGATCAGGGGAGCCATTACAGGCTACAGAACCTAAACAAAGGGAAAGCGTTTAGACGGACCTATGAACAGGTGTGCAGGCTATGTCCAACCAACCACTTTTCCTGGGAATAACTTCACATAATTTGCTTCTAAGTACGGCCCTAGATGCACATTAGTTGGGGGACAAAGAGGTCGTTCTTACAGGAATGCGAGTTGCTGACGGTGGGGGTTCTGGTGATTGGTAGTGAGGTTTAATGCAATTTATTACTCTGGATCGCGTTCCTTCAGTTGAAAGTAGCTAGATGAATCCATTGGTCAGAATGACAGTCTTGTAATGTGAAACCAGGTGGGCTACTGCCGTTGTACCCTTGAGCAATGTACTTAACCTTTGCTTCAGTCAGAAGGTCCAGCTGTATAAATGGATAGTACGGAAGAATGTGAAGTTGTTCTCTCTGGATAAGGAGGGCATCTGTTAAGAAAATCATGTAATGTAATATAAGGTCATTCCCAGGGATCCCTTCCCGTGGGCTGAAGCAACTTCTCGACTACGGGTGGAATTCTTGCTTGGAAAATTGTTTGTTTTTGCTGGTCGAAGTTGTGTTTGTCTTCACAGTTAGTTTGGCTGATTTATGTTAAGAATTACAGAACTGTTGTCACAAAATATCAAATTTGACATATTTCATGATATGTTTTGAGTGCATGTGGGAATGTCTGAGCGATCGGAACTCTGTTCTGCAAACCTAGACCTTAGCTCTCCTATCCCAGTCTCGAGCCAGCTGGCTATAGTACCGGCCAATGATTTTCATAGTAAAAAAATACCTCTGTATCAATCAGTTTGGTTTCTGCCTGGCAGCTTTTTCCAGTCCAGGTCCTTCTTACATTTGAGTATCATCTCCAGTATTAGTTTTGGCTCATTTTTATAAAAAAATTTTTTTAAGCATTTCCAAAAAAGGATATTAGTACGATGCGCTAGCTGAAAGGTAACATACTGCCGTACAGCTATGCATGTGAATCACTTTAGGCTTTGTGGAGACGGCAGAGAATTATTCCTATGGATTAAGAACTATGTGGGAGGGCTCAGGGGTGAAGAGTGGGTCGTGCCGATATTACATTCCCCGCATTACAACTTCACTTTGTGTTGACCCATTACATTCCTATTCACATAAGCTCTCGCAGTGCTTGAGAATCATCGCTAATGCTCAATTCACCTCCCATAGAGTAAGGTTAGACTTTTTACTGCAGTGATGGATGGCCTAAATGGCTGTATATTTGAAGAGGGAATTGCACACAAGCATTTATTATAGTAATGACAAGGACTGAAGCTGTTTGTGTTGAATTATCCAAAGACAAAGCAAGTGGTGGAATGGCTTAATTTAATGCCTAAACTTATTTTTGTGCATCCTCCAGGCAGTGGTGTATCACTAATCTCTCCACCTCCTCACAAGCGATAAACTTTGCCATTGTTTGGCATGGCAGGTCTCTCATTGTTCACGGGTCAAAGGACCGATCGCTACAAGGGTTGTGAAATTCTGGTTACATTTCACATCTTAATGACAAAATGGGCTTCTTTTGTTTCACTGATTATTTACTTATTTTATGCGTTTGCTTGCCTGAAACTTGGCTCTTGTTAGTATATGTCAGCCCCCAAATTAGTTTCAAAAGAAGAACAAAGTCATATTTCGCTTCGGTTAGACCACACAGTAAATGGTATTTGCCATGGCTTCCTATATCGTGCACAGTGGGAGCGGATCATGAGACGCAGCACTGGCTTCATAATGCAGCACGCCACGGCCGTCTGTCCGCTGCTGCCCCGCCTGCCGCGCCCCTGTTTAAGCTGCATGCCACTTGCTGCCCGTTCACTGCCCGGTGTCTCGCATATTACTGTTGTAATTCATTTTGTTTTCTGTTCCATTTTTTTCCTCACGTTTTCTTAGGTCAACGCTCGCCCCGTGTCTATCACTCTCCCCTCTGCTGTCTCGTTCACAGTGTATTTAAACACGGCAGGTTGCTCTGAGCCCCTGGGCCTGAAGTCCCGTCTGATCTCTGACGGGCAGCTCTCGGCCTCCAGCGCCTTCCGCACCTGGGGCATCGACGCCTTCACCTGGCACCCGCACTTCGCCCGGCTCGACAAGCAGGGCAAGACCAACGCCTGGACCGCGGCCAGCAACAACCGCTCCGAGTGGCTGCAGGTAGGACGGCGTTCGGCCCCTGGCCCCGCGGGTCAGTGTTGGGTCAAGTTAGCATCTCGCTTTCAATTGAGTCCTAACTCATTTTCGATTTCCAACAGTGAAATTGATGCCTAACTCTGTTAGTCATTCCTGATGCGCCTGTGTAAATTACCCCACACTCTATGGGGTGATATGGATCAAATTTAGAAGACTCTCTCCATCAGTCACTTTTGTTTTTCTCTCTCTTGCTTGGCGTGACAGGTGGACCTGGAGTCCCCTAAACGCTTCACAGGCATCGTCACACAGGGTGCCAAGGACTTTGGCACTGTGCAGTTTGTGTCCGCCTTCAAAGTGGCATACAGCGACGACGGCCAGACCTGGAGCGTATTCAAGGACGAGAAAACCGGGAGAGACAAGGTCAGCGTTTCACAATAAAATACTCCCGATGCTTGACAGGTGCTTTTGTACTCTGTCCAAAATTGACATTTTTGTGGTTTGCTTGGTCTTGGAATGTGTAGGCCGTGCAGTGTTACCATCCAGGTTTGGCACAAGGTCTTGGCCTGCGTCCTTTAGGAGGAGTGATCCAGTCCCTTCTAGGGCCCCAGCAAGGGGCTCCCCCTCATGATTTATTTTTTTTGCAGTGTTAGTCTGTGTTAGACATTAGCCTGCCATCTGCGTGCTGGATGTGTGTTATGAAAAGGGTCCATCCACACCAGCTCTGGTTATATACCGGTGTGTATTACTGAATTGAATTGAATTGTGAATTATTTTAAGAAAAGGGGAGGTTCAGCTTCTATTTGGAAACATAACAATCCAATGTCAGCTGGGTCGTAGTAACAATAGGCTTCAGTTGTGGGTATAAAAACATTTACCCTCGGTTCTAGTCAATGTTAGGGCCTAGACGCCCATTTTTCCCTTCCCTCCATTGCTAGACAGACCAGCACATAGGCCTCTTTTGGGAAATAAAAATGTAGAACACGGAACCGATTGTATTGCAATCGTCTTTCACATGCAGGAGATGGGGCCTCATTCCTCCTCAGCGTCTGGTTGTATGTTGGAGTGCAGTGCTCCGTCAAACCCTTACTCTGACTTGTTTTCATTATGGTTTTGGTGTCTTGCAGATATTCCAAGGCAACATTGACAACAATGCGCATAAAAAGAACGCGTTCGAGCCGCCGTTCTACGCGCGGTTTGTGCGCATTCTCCCGTGGGACTGGCACGAGCGCATCACTCTACGCATGGAGCTCCTAGGCTGCGACGATTAAAGCCCCTCCGCCTCCCTGAGCTCCACCCGCCCACCTACCTGCCATGCCTGCATTGCCTTGTCTGTAGCTACAGGGGGCAGCAACACCCCGCACAACTCTTAACCCTTGTTGTGGTTGTGTTGGCTGAACACCTTAATTGATTTGTCCTCTGAGGAATGGATCATCATACTCTATCTGTAATTCAGTGGATAAGCATGCAGTGAATATTGTGACCGCGTAAATATCTCGTACTCTGTGGACTTCACCCCGTTCCCACACCTAGCTTTTAGTCTGTGTGAAAATCCATGACTTCGTGCTTAGTGACTTTGCTGCACTGTTCAAAGTAGATGTGTTTTTTTGGAATATTTGTATTTTGTGATATTAATATGATGGATTTACAATGTATAGTTTATTGGTGTGGATAGTCTTACAAGCTTATTTGAATTATGAAACTGACTTGGATCCGGTGGTTTGTGATTCGCGTGAGATTTAAAAAAGTAAAGATCTGGAATTATTCTGCCAAATGAATCTACTCAGGTCTAGACAAATTAATTTGCCATCTTCTGCTGATGTTTTTTACAATCTTGGGTGGAGAAGAGACCGGGCACTACTGCTAATCCTTAACATTGTGAAAGACTGCATTTGTTTTTTGAAGAGAAGCTCTTGCACCAGTTGGTTCATAGTATGATTATATTATAGTTTCCCCTCGTGCCGTTGAAAGAATTGCTTTATTTCTTGAAGACAAAAACAATTAATATATTTTGTGACTGATCGTGGTCCTACAGGTACTGTATTTGCAAAATAATTTCAAATCTCTGAGCTAAAACGGCTTAAATTCAGTTAGTATTTTGGTCATAATAGATAATGGGTAAGCAATCCAAAATATGATTTTCTTGTTATTAAATTAAAAGTATTCAGAGACTGTTTACTTTACGAATTGCATTCAGTCTTAAATAAAAGATGTGGGTACTTTTTGTGATTGACTGCTGTTGCAAAAGCGCTGTAATTTTAAAAGGGCTCTTAAAGCCCTTTGTTAACTAGATGAATTCACAGTGCGTTTACTCACTATTACATAGAAAAATCCATTGCCATTTAAGAGTTATCAAGGATAACTGCACATTTGCCATTAAAATATAATCATCTCTTTCTTTGACCAAAGAGCTGAGGCATGCTATATTTGACAGTGATGCTGGGTCAATCTTTCTTTGCAGTGGCAGGAGAAAAATGCCTGTCAAGTGATTAGTAAAAGATATAAATTATCTTGCACACTGTGCAAATGTCTTTTTTTTTCTTCCTGAGAGTAGTACCTCTGAGAAATGGCTTTTCATACTCTGTCCCAAGTACAAAAGCGCAAGTTGTTTAGCGTGCTCATCCCTGCATTCTCAGCTTCTGTTTCCCAGGGATCCACCAGTTCCAACTTGCTTGGCATGCTGGGACCCTGGTGGGATGTCACCTTGCCAGCACAGCGTTTGACTCCCACGTTCCTCTGTTTCTATCCGGCTGCAGTTCCCTTATATTCACACTCCCCAGTCACTGTGTGTACCAAGACCGATGTAGCCTACCACCTCACCTTTTACCCCACTGGCTTTGCACATCTTTTAGGGAATTAACAGAGGTTCGGTTCATACATTCTGATTTCTCATGACAGTAGCCCAAATGAGAAGTCGGATGTGAAATAGTGAAAAACATTTTCTGAAGTTACATGAAATCTCATAGTACTTCAGGCTGAATTTGCTCCAGAGTTAAATATGAAAATGTCCTCGTATAAATAATCAGATTGGGGAATGTGCAATAAATTAGTGAGCGTTAAAGTGAGGGGGCAGATGCTAGCAAAATCAAAAGAACAGAAGGTAAAATGTGGACAATATTTCACTGAAACACAAGTAACGGTCACCGGAAGGGTACAGATTGGTACATGAGACACTGTAATATATTTATAATTGTTGTGCAAACTGTCATCTAAAAATTCCTTTCAATGTTTTCGAAAGTGTATGTACTAGCTTTGCAATTCACATTGCACAGAAGTGTACCGTTATTTTGACCATCGTTAGCAACGCAACAATTGTTTTTCTCTTTCCTGTGTTTTTTCCTGGTTTCATATGATTCATAAAAAACTTATGTACATTTATTCTACACAGCTGAGTAACTCTTGTAATAGATAAAAAATGGCTGGATTTTGTTTTGCACTCTCATGGTTGTGTTGAAAATAAATCCATTCTGTTGCGTGTTTTAAATTGAATTGCTAAATAAAAACATTGAGTAAGCTGCGTCGTCTTGTTATTCTGTGTCATGTACACCTTAAGCTACAGGGAGTTGCCTATGACATTGTCTCAGATGTTCTTGTATGCAGTTGAACAAATTATGCTGCCTTGGACAATATGTAGATACACTAAAAATAATTGTTAACGTCAATATAAGCTAAAAATGTATACTCTTCATTTTTCTGTACACAGTAAAAGGTACCTCAAGAATCTTCTTGCTCCACCTCTTGGCTACGTTTAGACACACATCTGTCCCAGTTTCTGTAGGACTGTCCGCACTATCTAGTTGCTTGTATATGGCCTTGTATGTGTTCAGACACATTGCATTACACCATGCCACATGTGCAAAGTGAAGACCTATGTGGGGAGATTGGCGTCGGAAGAACCACTTGAATGCAAAGACATCTGATCTGTGCGCCAACACGCGGGTCTTGTAGAGAATCTGAACTGAATCAGAATCGAATACTACATATGAATGTGATTACTGACATTTCAAAAAGATCTGTTTCCATATGTTTTTTTTATGTTTATATATAGGGTAAAAAAAAGTTACATAAACTCAAATCAGGTAGATGTCACGTAGTCATGACAGTTATAGCCTTTGGAAGGACCAATGGAGTTTCCCGACCTTATGACATTAAATCACTTGATGGTTCATGTTTGCATGACGAGGACGTTTTTTTGCTCGAGTTCATGACGAACGATTGAGTGGAGACTTCTGCGCTGGCCGTTGAGTTAACACGCAGTGAGGCGATCTAGGGCTTTACCAGTCCTTTAAAAAATGTCTCCTATCCACGCCAGTGTGGTCACATGGTCCTTTGATGTGATTGTTCACGGGTAGCATGGCAGGATGCAGACTGAGGCCCTCTGTCCCCATCGCTTGATAAGAAAAACAAACTCCACAAAGGAAGGGCTGATCACGCTATGGATCCACCACAGGAAGTCATAGTCCCGGAGCATGCTGGGAACCCCGAGAACCCCAGCCGGAAGAGCTGTGCAGTCACGCCTGACCTCAAAAATGTCAGGGTGGCTCAACCCAGTGGGTATTCTCAACAGAAAAACAGTTATTTTATTTCATGTGCCACTGACGTGTAATGGAATGAAGTCCAAATAAGAAATCGCCTTATATTAACTGTTAATATAATTTATTTATTTTTATGGAAAGTGTATAGAGAGAGACCCGCTATAGAGCAGGGGTGTCCTATCTTACCTGAAAAGGGTCTATGTGGGTTTTTGTTCTAGCCCAACACTAACACACCTAATTCTACTTATCAGTGTCTTGAAGACTATGACAAAAACCTGCACCCACACCTTTTTGGATTGGACACCACTGGGATAGAATATAAGGTCCCATTTTCTATTCAACCGAAAAATAAAGATTCAACATGAAAGCTGCTATGAAAACACAGGCCTACTGTAGTATGCGTGAAATGTAAAGGGTTGTGCTTGAGGAAATGAATTTCCCTGTCAGAAGTCAGAGAAGGCAGAGAAGGATATCCTGGCATGTAATAATCTAATCTTCGTTTACTTAGTGTCTCCTGGAGTCTGAATACAGCCATAAGACCAGAGGACACAATAATAGATTAATTATTATTGTGTCATTATGCTCCACATTCATGCTGCATTATGGGTATCCATTAGTCTCCAGCTGTCATCAAGGTTTTGTTTCGGAATTGTTTCCTAACAAATTCCGTTTCCTTTCTCAGGGAAATTCCCCACTATTTGACCAGATACAGAACTGTCTGTTCTGAGCCCTTCAGTACATCTTTAAAGCATACTTAGCTCTCTTTAAAACCCTGTAATTACACGCCCAGTCTCATCAATCTTTGGGAATAATCTTGTTCTTGGCCCGTAAAACTGTCGCACGGTCCAGGCAACGGGTGGCGCAAACACTATGTTGGCCTCTCCATTGTAAAACTGTCCAACCACAGGGAGATTTTTGTCTATGGGTCAAATCACATTCACATATTTTCTATTCACGTGGAAAGGCTGCATTGCACCCAGGCATGTCTGACATGGAACGTTCTTCTGGTCTTGAGTTTATTGTACAAATTATACCTTCCTGCAGCTCCCTGCTATTCACACTGCTCCGGTATTTATAGCCTTGGGCAACTGCTTTCATCTCTGCTTTCTGAGTACACAAACAGAGCTCTTCAAACACATCTGTAATGGCCAAGTGCATCTTTGAGAAGAGCGGAGTGAGATGTTGGCAGGAGAAATGTGTCCAGAAACAACAACGATACCTTTGTGGCGGTGGTGGGATCTTCGCCTCCTCCTCAGCACCTCTACAACGAGGGGGGAACCTGACTCTTAAGTGCTGATTTGACAAAGGAGGGTCAAAGGGGGGCGTGGGGGGGCTTCTGCAGGGCACTCATGCTAATCCCAGTTGGGAGTCATGTGGTACAGACAGGAAGACATCTGTAATCTTAAAAGATAATAATACTTTGTTCAGCTATGTACACTTTTAAACCAACAGTATTCAGTGGGCACAAGAGAGCAATGAAATTCCCTTTTTTTTGGTTATTTATTTTCAGGGTCCAGTATTGCAATTCACTCCATCTAACCCTGGATTCCTGTGTGTTGAAGGACGTTTCTTAATAAGGAACAATGACCATACCAAGCACGACTGAAAGGTCCTTTTTGAAATACAAATCACAGGTTCACGTAAAAGAGCAAGAACTGCAGGTGTTAACCAGTGTGCCATCCATGAGGAGAACAGTCAGTTCTCACTAAACGTAGGTGTGAAGCCAATCACAATCCAAACTTCCTGTATGTTGAATACCGTACGTGCAGAAGACATCCAGAGAAATACCTTCAAATAACTTCACCGTCCAAGATGATCCCTGCTCACCATTTAACATCCCCGTTAATGTCAAACAACGCTCATTATCCGAACTATATACACTTGCAGTCATTCCCAAAGACTGGGTCGCGACCCACAGGTGGGTCGCAGGAGATTTTATTCGGGTCGCAAAATAAATTTTCAGAAAAGTTTGGGAAACACTGATATACAGTACATTATGCGATGTGAATAAAAACAAGCCCTGTAGTAGTATTCTCATTTCCACGTTTTCTTGTGCCCATCTTTCTCAAGTGAATTAAAATTAATATGCAAAGTGCATGGCTGTTAATTCCCCTGCTTTATTCCCTGCAGAATGCTCATGTCACTTTAACAGCAGGCGTTATCTTAGTTCAGAGGGGCTGTCTTGCTCTGGTGACGTAATACTTTCTGTTTTTGTACAAAGATCAATGAGAAGGAGTACGGTGACTTTCTGTATTACTACAAAAGTACTTCTCTACCACCAGTGAGAAAAAGCAGCGAAGAAGAAACCTGGAAAGACCCGTGCGAGATCGAAATCTGTGAGTAGCAATCAACCAAACATTCTGTAGTTTATTGAAATACATTATTGGTATCAACATACAATGAAACACTCTCTTCTTGTGCGTTATCACTATCACACGTGGAAATATATGTATTTCCTTTCACAGTTCTGTTATAATGTATCCTAGTTAGTGAGGCTGTATTTCAAGTCAAATACATAGCTACTGCAAAGAAAAGTAGGCTACTGTGAATTGTACATTAAAAATATGCCAAAGAGATTCATCATGATATGCCCCAACAAAGCTGCAGAGGAGGCATTTGATACGTGAAACAAGCATTTGGAATACAAAAGATACGCTCATCCTTCAGAAAAAGTTAATAAAAACAGATCCGAATGGAGGGGGAAGACGAAATATTTACCAATTTGTTAATGATTAATTTAATAGAATCAAGCAATGTCATGGTCACAACGAATCATTTATTTAAATAAAAATAATGATCTGTTACTAGCACTTGCACCACTTGATACTTTTTAGGTCTGTATTCCATCGAGGTTCCCTTCAAGCCAAATTTACACGCTTCATAAGACCGTGGCACTACATAATTCTAAATCAAGAGGGATTACTAAATTGATGTTGTCAGTGTAAATGGAGGCTGTCTGTGCACTTGTGCAAATTTTAGCGTTGAAGGGTTTGTATGCTTGGTTTATGTTTGAAGGTTAGAACTTACTTGAAGACGAGCAAATGTATAAGCGCAGTTACGGAAAAGTTTGTGCTTAACGACGTAGGGCTGGATACTGAAATGTAGCCTATAATAAGGAAAATAAGGAAGGGGGTCGTGATGGTTAACAGTGTCAATAACGGAAAATTCTGTTAATTTAATTCCGGTATAAATGTATTCATATGATGATCGTATTATTTACCCATACATTTTAATAAAGGGACCGACTAGACCACGCCCACTCTTATGAGTCTACAGGTGAATTACATAGCCTACATTTTTTTTATTCGCCAGCAGTCCTGGGTCCTAATTGTTCCAGGCTTATTTTCAAGATTATTCTGCCATTTTCTTTGGATTTGATAACTGTATAGAAGGATGTTACACAGATTAAAATGTATTTTTTTGAAATAATTCATGGATTTATTTTCACGCATTCATGGATATTTTGTTTGAAAATGTGTCAGTCAGTATGCCATGATATTTATTTATTAAACAGTCTATTAAACATTGTGTTGTTATAACTATGCAGATCTGTAGGCTATTAATTATTATTTTAGAAGATCGAAAGCTACTGTAGCTCATTAAACTGTACACATAGATATTAATATATGTAATAGGCTATCTACATATATATACAAATTAAATTATATATACAAATTAAATACTGAATTACTGTTTATATTGAAATATAATTATTCATTAAAATTACGAATAATTAATATGAATATGCGACATGCCTTTTAAAAAGTGTGTGTCTGTGCGTATACAGCGTTATTAATTAATGTCGATGGGAGATTTTCCACAGTTGGAAGAATAGTTTCTCTTTTTCACATTGGGAAATTTGTTGTAGTGTCACTTATACAAGTCAAACAAATCAAACAATTTTTCTACAAATCAAACAATTTTTCAATTAATCTATTTGAAAATATGAACAGGTAAGAGTGTATGAAGCTTTGTCACACAATAGTTGAGGGCTGGGATTGTGGCTTCATAATATGGAGCATTATTGCCCTCTAGTGGCAACGAGTGGTAGCCATCTGAAATTTAAAAAGATTTCAACCTGCCTGGTATGAGAAACACCGTATTTGTGATAGTAGTATTTAGATAATATTTAGTTTTGTAACTATTTAGATATTATAGTTTAATATTATAATGAGCTTATAGTTTGATATGATTAACTTTAATTGTAATTTAAGGAAGTACTGATGATGGATTATAGCATTTGAGAGAAGTAATTCGACCACATTGACTGATTAATTGACTTATAGGCCAAGTGAATTTACTCAAATCATACTTCACTGTCATACCTGATGAAGGAACTAGTCTATGTTCATCTGTGTATTATTGAAGTACAGTTATTTAAGTTTAAAATGTAAATGCTTGGAGATTGCAAGTGTTTCTTTTCTGTTTTTTGAAAACGCTTAATTAACATATTGTGTACCCATGGTTTTTGCTGTTCATATTTTTCACAGAACTGTTTTCCTATACAGCTATACTTATTTGGCATAAACAGGGCCACAGTGAAGGTGATTGGGATCATGATGAGAATACACTCCCTGCTGGCTCTGCTGTTGCAGCTTCTCTGCTGTTGCCTAGCTGCTCCAAGCTACTCCAACGGCTTCTTCTACCATGACATCATGAACGGCAATGGCAATGGAGAGAGTATGTACTCATAAATTCTTACATAAAATCACTGTCTTCTCTTTTATTTTTGCACCCCAAAGGGCAATCTGTGAGTTTCCCTCCATGTCTCCCTCTTGTGTTTGCGTAGTTTACTTAAATGGGGTTCGTCTTCACGTGGAGACGACAGAGGCGCCCGTCTTCGCGGTTCGGGGCAGCAATGCCACGCTGCCCTGCCACTACCGCTACGAACCCAAACTGAGCGCCCCTCGCAGGACGCGCGTGAAGTGGTCCTGGCTGCCCGCCGTCGGCGGCCACGAGACGGACGTGCTGGTGGCCGCCGGCGTCCGCCACCGCAGCTTCGGGGACTTCAAGGGCCGCGTGCGCCTGCTTCAGAACTCCCCCGGGGACGTGTCGCTGGTCATCACCGACCTGCAGCTGAACGACACCGGGCGCTACCGCTGCGAGGTCATCGACGGCCTGGAGGACGAGAGCGCCAACGTCGACCTGGAGCTGCGAGGTATGGCTGAGCGTTTCTGTCCACATACTCGGGCGCCGTCACGCGTGGCGTACCGGCCGATTTCCCCCGTGAGACAAGGTTCCTTTTGAACTCCCGCAGGGGTGGTGTTCCCGTACCAGCCTCCCAGGGGGCGCTATCACCTGAACTTCCAGGCGGCGCAGTGGGCGTGCGAGGAGCAGGACTCGGCTCTGGCCACCTTCGAGCAGCTCTTCTCGGCCTGGGAGGACGGTCTGGACTGGTGCAACGCCGGGTGGCTGGCGGACGGAACGGTGCAGTACCCCATCACCCTGCCTCGCACGCCTTGCGGCGGCCACGGCGTCGCTCCCGGGGTCCGCAGCTACGGCTCTCGTCACCGACACCTGCACCTCTACGACGCCTTCTGCTTCTCCTCCTCACTCAGAGGTATGTAGTCTAGTACACACAGAGCAGCCGTTCTCTGCCTGTTCAACACTGCTGTGGTGTTCAATATCCCTGCTCCACATACTGCTTTGAAAGGACATGCATATGGGACACGTGCAATATCAAGTAATTGATATCTTTGTTCATAAACGTAACATAAATACTATCACTGCCTGAGCGAAAAGTACAAGGCAATTTTATAACCCCATCTGCTGTTTACAACATTTCAGTTATTGTTCTTTAGTGGGTGGGGCATTGTGAGCTGGTTGGGAGCTAACAGGCCGCATGTTTCTGCTCCGCCCCACTCAGGGAGTGTGTACTTCCTGCAGCAACGCGAAAAGCTCAACTTCACGGAGGCTGTGCAGGCCTGCAAAGATGACGGAGCCCAGATTGCCCGGGTGGGCCAGCTGTACGCCGCCTGGAGGCTCACGGGCCTGGACCGCTGCGACGCGGGCTGGCTGGCAGACGGGAGCCTGCGCTACCCCATCAACAGCCCCCGCCCTAACTGTGGCCCCAAGGAGCCTGGCGTGCGCAGTTTCGGCTTTCCTGCCCAGCAACAGAAGCACGACGTGTACTGCTACGGGCCCCGGTAAACTGCCCACAGGCACGGATCACACACACTCTGTCAGTCAGAGGGACAGGCTGAGGCACCTCACCTCCAGCTCAGCTCTCCTGGTGTGTTTGTATCCAATGTAGTGCGCCAGCATGTAGATGCATTTAGCAATTGTGCCATCCTTGGCTCAGTGGCCAGTTTTAGGACAGCACAGAATCACTGCCGGCACAAGGTAATAAAGACATAAACTCTATGCTATTAGACTGCTGTACCAAACCGTCATATATTAGAACAATACCTCTAGTTGTACATTCGTGGAAGTAAACTAGAACACTCCGATGATCAGGAACTTCCTAAACAAAAATGACAGGATAGGACAACAAATGAATGATTTTTGAAAAAATTCACTCTTTATCCCCTCAGTGTCTTTTATTTGCTTATTAGACACCCCGATGAAAGGCGTCTTTGTGTACATTTTTTTCAGGTAAAGACCCAAGTGCAAGGGTATAATAACAACAGTCTCCCTGGTGTATGAACATGTCATTTCCAAACCCGTTCATGTTGCTGCTCAACAGCACAGACAGCGTGTATGCAGCCTGTGGCCCTTTTGTAGCGATAGCACTCAATCAACTCACAGGCAACCTGGTGTTTGTTTTGTATTGTTGCATCACGAC
Source organism: Synaphobranchus kaupii (assembly GCA_029718625.1). Lineage (NCBI taxonomy): Eukaryota > Metazoa > Chordata > Actinopteri > Anguilliformes > Synaphobranchidae > Synaphobranchus > Synaphobranchus kaupii. The sequence goes on from CM056391.1 coordinate 17,975,786, forward strand.
CAAGAAACACCGAACCCTTTGCTAGCTAAGGGACTGGAGGAGAACTGTCCGACTGTTTTTATAGTACTCTCTAAATGTATCAAAGTATTCAACTGGAATTAGGTTTTGAAGGTGGAACCTGTCCTTGTTTTTCTGACTTCAGACTTCTGTGAATTGCCCATTATTAGAATTGTTATTTATGTCTTCCGTATTCTGTGATTTTTTTTAATGTTACAAAAATGAGAACAAACTTTTCTTGGAAGTCATGCAAAAATCAAGGACTGATGGATTAGAGATTATTTCAGGAGAAGAAAGTAAAATCCCAGTGAAAGGTGCCATGGAATGTAGACAAAGGACATGTTTAACAGCAAGTATTCGCCCGCCTGTGATTATGCTATTCCAGGTCTGAAATATGTACTGTACCTTTTATATCTTACTGGACCTCAGTTTATATATACACGAACGTTGCTAATGGACTTAAGTTTAATGTGAACAGGGATTCAAAGAAATGGCATATTTTTTGTAAAATAAATAAAATCTATCTTTGTGAAGACATCACTGGAGTGTGGCACAGTCAGTTCTTGTAGTGTTCCATTAATGCAATTCTCTTCATAACAAATTTGTTCATATACGTATTTGCATTTAATTATATCGAGCACAAATTATCTGTAGTGAAATTATACTCTCTATGATTATGGTGAGGCAAAAGGACTAGAGAGGGCTTAAAGTGTAAAGAAGTGTCTAATCAAAGCCATACCGTCTGCTTACCTGTCGCAATAATATCCTCCTTTAATTTGGATGAGCGTGTACTGCCAGCCGCTGCTTTGTTTTACACCGCAGCACGAACTCAGCGATTCTAGACTTAAACATGTTCAGCTTTAAATTTTACAGAATATGAATGATTTCTTCCTCGATAGTCTTCCTTGACGTTCCTAGGAAAGACCTGGAACGTGAGGAAAGTTAAAGAAAAGACGGAGGAAAATAAATGATGATCTGTGAAATACAAGAGATTATGAGGATGTCAGAAGGGTTGGAAATTTTGAGAAAAGCCATCTTAAAAGGCAGAGGAAAAATCTGAAATATGGAGACAGGGGGCCTGATTTACTAAAACTTTTAGCACATGCAAAACCAATAACATGACCAATGATTGGTGCAAAACAAATACCATGACCAATCATTGGTCATGTTATTGGTTTTGCGCATGCTAAATGGTTTTGCACCCACTAAAGGTCCCAGTAAATCAGGCTCAGAGGGTGCAGAAAATGCTAGGCCAAAGGGCCATGGAGGACAATGGAAATGTGGGGAAAGACAGGCGGACTGAAGCAACACAAAAGGAGACTCACATCTTCGATTTTTGCCTGTTATAATGGATAGATTTATATGGGAATGGTTCTGTTGGACAGTCATACATGTGTATATGAGTGTATATAACCCTTTGCAATCAACCCTTCACTCTATCATGTCTTAGAAATAATAAAAACAGAGTTGTCTGCAATAATAATAATAATAATAATAATAACAATTATTATTATTATTTTGGAGAAAGGTGTGAATAAGTTGTAAATATGAATATGGGTAAACTTCTAGAAATCACAATTTATTTATTTATTTATTTATGTAATTGAGTTTAATAATTACGATACTTCCTCAAGCCAGTTACTGTTTGTTTGTAGTTTCTTAGATTCACCAATAGAGGGCGCAGCATACAGGCAGGAGCGGCAGTGCTTCAACGAGGAGCTCTGGGTTAGAGGGGTGAAACGGCACGAACACACAGACAGCCAGTGTGTGAGAAAATCCCTCGATAAGGGCTCCATTCATACTGGGGGAAGTCAACTGCCTAGAAACCCCCCTTGAAGAGCAAATAAAAAAATCCCTTTAATTTTATTATTCTTATGACTCAAAGACATATGCTATTTACACCAACCTGCTTCGCAAACTAAGTTTATGGGATAAAGGTGCATTTGTTCCCTTACCTTAGCTGTTTTGAGAACTTGAAATGAATGAAGGTACACACTCTGGGGCAGATATATAGATATGAATGTAATTTATACAATTTCTAGCTTTGAGAGCACTGGAGGCAAACGTATACTGAATTGCTCTTTGTACTGAGAGCACTTGAGCAAGTAACTTAGATGTGTCTTATCAATGTCATAATTTGTATTCAGTTAATACTGTTATTCGATATCATTTAGTTAATAATATTTGTTAATTATTTACACATAATCAAACATACACAGACTTCTCAAGATGTAGCCTATATTGTACACTAGCTTCCATTCTTTAGTGAATGACTCCTATGGCCACAGATGTGGTCAGATTCTCTAGAGAACATCTAATGTTCTACCCTTTGCTCCTGCATGTATAGCTTTGTTAAAAATGACATGAAATATATCATGTTAATATTACTGGAATATTGACATATACTAAGATTATGAGAATGGTGTGCATTTTAATATATCACAAATCATATTTTTTCTGATATGTCTAAAATACTAATGAGAAACTAAATATTGTCAGGTTTATTAAACATTTTCATGCCATGAAATTTCATCAAAAAAATCATACATGACAAATTTCTGTATTGTGTGAAACACACAAACAAACGTGCAGACACACACACACACACACACACACACACACACACACACACACACACACACACACACACACACACACACACACACACACACACACACACACTACCAACCAATCAGTTCTATGAAACTTACACATGCGTATCCCTGGGCCAACATCACACACACACATGAAGCTACAATCCTGCCAGATGTAAAATACAGAGTTTTATTTGGCATCATTTGCGATGTCTTAGCAAACTGAAAATACACACATCAAAACACAATCGTTTTGTCTCTGGTCATTTCTGGGATGCATTTGCGTTCAGCAAAGCTCTGCCCGACACCAGCTTGGCACCACAATGGTGACGTGAGGAGAACCTCGCTTACAGCAACAGTTTCTGACTTTTCCCTCGTTCAGTCTGTGGTTCTTCCTGGCGCACAGAAAGACAAATGAGATTGACTTTTATCCGTAACGTCTACCGATGGTTTAATAGTGAATATGATACGCGGGAGTGCCCTATCTCACCCCTTTGTCGAGAGCAAGTGTGCTGTGCTGTTTTGCGACTTTGTGTAAGACAACCATCTCCTTGGTCAAAACTGCATCGCTACGCCACCATTGTATTTTACAGCCTAGCGTTTCTGCAAAGCATAAAAGTTCACAGAGAACTTCCCCCCCATTTTACCTACACAAACTATTAATTTTTTGAAGAGAGCCTACCTTCCAAAAAACAAAACATTTGGAATGAACCCAGTATGAAGTTGTCAGTTGCTTTAAATTAAAATTGGAATAAAGGAGGCACAGCCCCCCGCAAACATCATGAGCGCTATAGATAACGGAGCTACAGATAACACGTGAAAAGGTTTTCAGAAGACATGCTGCGAGGCAAGACTACAAAAGAGCCAGTACATCACCAATGAGGAGTTGATTTTTTTTTTTTTTTCTCTCCTGAATTTAGAAGTGCCTTAGACAAACTGAGAGGAAGAGAGAGAGAGTAAACAGAGGGAGAAAGCAGTTGCTGTAAGCAGGTTGTTCTTGGTTACACTGGCCCCACAGAAGTACTGTGCACTGCACAACCCTGGGGGGAGAAGCTGGCAAAAAAACAAACAAACAATGACAAAAAAAATGCCTATTTCCATGAAAAAAACTGAAAATGTACATTAAACCAATGATCCTGTTGTAGCCACAAATGCTCTGTTTGTTTCTAACATTCAGTGTCACTCCAGTAGCTGAGGAAAAATCTGAGCCAATCTCTCCCCCAATGGCGGAGTGTGCCAGGCTCAGCCAATTGCAGGGCACGGCCAGTTCAAGTGCCCGTCGGATCCCAGCACAATGATATATCAATAAATAATATATATTCACATTATGCAGACCTGCCCATCTCCAGAAAATACCAAGATAAGTCAGGAGGATGTCAACCCCTGTGTGCTTTGTGCCGAGTAAACCTTTCTCTGGGACTGAGACTACATACCCCAGATTCCCCTATTGCCCCCTCCCCCTCTTACTTACAAAGTTATCTTTTACAAATAGGACTTTCTTGCTTCACACATTCTTGATAAATGGGTTAATGGCTTACACATGTTCTCACCCCTGTTGGAGTTTGCTACTGAATCTCGTTAATCACTTCTAAAAAATTGTTCTCGGACCTCAGATGATATGAATTACCTGAATTACCAGCAATTTATGTAAACTACTGTGGACCGTTTCTCCTTCTCCCCTGCTGTTTAATGCTCAGTCTACATGTGTTTTTACAGGAATTTCCAGGATCCCAATACTATTTAATTGACCTACCGTTTCCTTGCTGTTATCCGTCTTGGCCAGGGAGACCACTTTGGTTCAGTTCACAGTGCAGTGCCAGCCCACCGCAGAATACTAGCTGGTCTGGGTGGAATATTTACATCCAAATGGTCTATAGGATCCAGGTTTGTGAATGACTGGGAGCCTCAGCTAGAACTCCTGAATAATGCGACTGCTTTGAACACGGGACTGCGATCTAATTTGGCTAACTGAGGGGGCAGTAACATTTAGCACCACTTCCTAACTCTACAGTTGGCCGACTGTCCTCCAAATAATAATAAAGGAAATAATATAATAATTCAAACATTTCAGTGTGTCTGGCACAAGAACAACAACAACAAAATAAAATCTTCATTTGTTTTATCCCCCTAAAAGCAAGGCACAGAGTGACACTTCGCAACCAATACATCAGCCAGATGGACTACACAATTACGCCTAAACTTGCTTTGGTGTTTGTATATATACCAGATGGGAAATTTTACTTTATAATCTGTCTTTTTAGAGGGAAGAATGACGTTTTGAATATAAGTGTTCTTTAAAAATAATTATCTTTTAGAATCTCTTTCAAGTCCCCGTTTTCTGGTTTAGCGAAGTTTTCCCCAGGATCTGCTGGTGGCTGTTTTTGATCGTCTTTTGATGGATCTTTTCTGTAGTCTGTGGCTGGTTGTGGCAGCTGGAAAAAAAGGAGAAACGGCAGTCACAATTTTGATTAATCTTCTGAAGAACTGAATGTGGCAAGTCCTTGATTGTGAATTGTGTATGTCTGTTTCCATGTCCTTGCGGCATTAAGAAACCCTAAAACGTAGAAATGACAACAAAATATTAGTGGTGTGCTCATTCCCGTTGTAAATTCCCCTAGTATGCCACTGTATATTAACACATTCAAAGAAGCATTTTCTGACATGGGCTGTGTTTTATTATCAGTAGTGCTTCTGTATTTACTTGAGTACATATAACTGTCCTTGTGTCATTGGTGTGATTTTGTGTGTGAGCACTCACGGCCTATACACTCCACTCTGGGCCTCTCCCACTGTCCGTCTGCCATGCAGCGCACCACAGGCAGGTGGCGCTGTGTGAACCCGGGGTTACATTGGTAGCGAATAATGGAGTTCACTTGGTAGCGGTCTCTCCTATTCCCAAACATTCTGGCATTTTCCACTTCAGGAGGGGGGCCACATAAGACTGGTGGGAGGTGGGAGGTGGAGAGGGACATGAAAGGTGAGAACATAAAGGACAGCTAATTTGACTGGAATATTGAAATGCAATTGTTTGGAGAAACTAAAATGTCTGGGGGTACCCCATTCGTAGCGCAACCGAATGTACCCAGACCCCACTCACCGGGCCCAGTCTTGCAGGTGAAGGGCAGGTGGTAGTTGCAAGGCACGTCATTCCACTGACCAGTCTCATGCCAGATCATTACCACGCAGTCCTCTCCAGAGTTGAAGTAGTTATCGGGCTGATTTGGCCTCCAGTTCTCATATTGCTGAAAAGCATCACGTCAAAGAACGATGGCGAGAAGCACGTAAGAAAACAATGGTCGAAAAGCCTTCTTTCAGAATTGCTCTTATTAGCTACTTAATCATCCTTGAACGAATGGCTACAAAGTGCTTCACTTTCACAGCTGAAACCTGTTGGTCACAACAATGACACTGAAAACACATACAATCTGGTTCTTAGGAAATGAAGAGGGGAAGGAGGGAGACCACTTTGACCGGGGAATTAATTAAAAGGAGACAAAGATCGTGTCAACAAAACCGCCGAGGAAAGTCTGAGGCCAAGGAAGCTTACGCGCGGTGTTAGCTCACTGCTGAGGCCAAGGAAGCTTACGCGCGGTGTTAGCTCACTGCTGAGGCCAAGGAAGCGTACGCGCGGTGTTAGCTCACTGCTGAGGCCAAGGAAGCTTACGCGCGGTGTTAGCTCACTGCTGAGGCCAAGGAAGCTTACGCGCGGTGTTAGCTCACTGCTGAGGCCAAGGAAGCTTACGCGCGGTGTTAGCTCACTGCTGAGGCCAAGGAAGCTTACGCGCGGTGTTAGCTCACTGCTGAGGCCAAGGAAGCTTACGCGCGGTGTTAGCTCACTGCTGAGGCCAAGGAAGCTTGCGCGCGGTGTTAGCTCACTGCTGAGGCCAAGGAAGCTTACGCGCGGTGTTAGCTCACTGCTGAGGCCAAGGAAGCTTACGCGCGGTGTTAGCTCACTGCTGAGGCCAAGGAAGCTTACGCGCGGTGTTAGCTCACTGCTGAGGCCAAGGAAGCGTACGCGCGGTGTTAGCTCACTGCTGAGGCCAAGGAAGCTTATGCGTGGTGTTAGCTCACTGCTGAGGTCACCTCCAGGGGGAAACATTGTGAGCCTGTTCTGTGTAACAAATCACCTCACCTCCCATTAATCACACGGCTGGGTGCCTCGCTGATCCAAAGAATACTCACCAAGGGGGTTCCATCTGTCCAGCGGAAGTCATTCTCCACGGTCTTGTCATTGAGCCCGATCCACTGGTAGTCCTGTGCATTGGCTGAAGGTAAGGGGTAGGAGTCAGGACACGCACAAAACTAAAGCATGACAGGCTGGATGTCGGCCACGAGGGCTGATACTGCCACTCTACTCACAGTTGACAAACTCCTGCTCCTCTGGCGTGACGATGCTGACAAGGTGAGAGTTCAGGTCTCGGCAGCGCTGCTCGGCGTCCAGCCAGGTCTCGCGCTCTGCGAAGTGCAGGTAGCAGTTGCCCTGGAATTTTATCCATCCCGCCTCACAGCTCTGCACATCTGCAGTAACAGCAGGGGGCGACAGTGAGTCCACAAGCTAAGATTTGAGAGAACTTGGGAAAAGACCTACGGCAACGCATAATCCCTTTTTAGGATAGAAGTTAATTATTTTTGTAATTTAGAGTGATGAACTTTCCCACTTTTCAGGGCATAACCAATCGTTTCTAAACTATTACATCAGTTCAGTGAAGGCAGGTAAAAGTTGAAGGCAGACATTCAAACTGCCGATTCAATCATAAACTATGAGACGTGGTTGAATAGCAAGAGGCACGTGTGAAATATGTCACACTTCTGCAAACCACCATTTTCAGAGAATCTGACCAAGTCAAAGCCGGCACGTCCCTGGCATGCCTACTGTGGCTACGGTAAGAGCTGTGCCCTACTGTGGCTACGGTAAGAGCTGTGCCCTACTGTGGCTACGGTAAGAGCTGTGCCCTACTGTGGCTACGGTAAGAGCTGTGCCCTACTGTGGCTACGGTAAGAGCTGTGCCCTACTGTGGCTACGGTAAGAGCTGTGCCCTACTGTGGCTACGGTAAGAGCTGTGCCCTACTGTGGCTACGGTAAGAGCTGTGCCCTACTGTGGCTACGGTAAGAGCTGTGCCCTACTGTGGCTACGGTAAGAGCTGTGCCCTACTGTGGCTACGGTAAGAGCTGTGCCCTACTGTGGCTACGGTAAGAGCTGTGCCCTACTGTGGCTACGGTAAGAGCTGTGCCCTACTGTGGCTACGGTAAGAGCTGTGCCCTACTGTGGCTACGGTAAGAGCTGTGCCCTACTGTGGCTACGGTAAGAGCTGTGCCCTACTGTGGCTACGGTAAGAGCTGTGCCCTACTGTGGCTACGGTAAGAGCTGTGCCCTACTGTGGCTACGGTAAGAGCTGTGCCCTACTGTGGCTACGGTAAGAGCTGTGCCCTACTGTGGCTACGGTAAGAGCTGTGCCCTACTGTGGCTACGGTAAGAGCTGTGCCCAGATGGTCAGGCAAGAATGTCTTGATATCTCCCACGTGATCTGACCATCTTGGTTCTGAGACTTAATTGTTACATTGTTTTCCCTCGGAACACAGTATCATAAAAGAATCAAAAAGTGGTTCCTGTGAGATTATTAACACCCACACAATCCAATAGTACACACACACACACACACACACACACACACACACACACACACACACACACACACACACACACACACACACACACACACACACACACACACACACACACACACACACACACACACACACACACACACACACACACACACACACACACACACACACACACATAATATGGTCCAAAGGACAACTGTTTCATCCCTTATAGGCCTGATACTTTCAACTAAGGTCAGTGCATAGGATGGCTGCATCTTGTTTCCCAGATCCACAGGGGTTGTCTGTGGATGAAAACACTGCATCTGCTATCTGGTTAATTGCAAAATATTTCCATGTCATACAGCAGTCCCATAGCCTTGTGCTGTGTGTAACATTCACTGAAGAGTTAGTAAATGCAGAATAGTATGCCGTATGCACAGATAGACAGAGTGCTTTTATCACCAAGTGCACCTCACAGAGACAAAGGACAAGAACAGAAAGTCCTTTCACTGCCGCAAACATTAGGTAGCATTGGGACTGTTTGTCTCACCTGGACGATTATTACCCAACATGTCTGCGTTATTTACAGGCATGACGGACTGAGCTTTTTTTACCCACTGTTCATTTCCTGTAAAATTCAAGGGTGCTATTCATTGCTGTAGTGTGCCATAATGACATACAATTACACAAAAAGGACAATAAACTCCTCTAGCACACCTGGAAGAAAACAGCACGGGAACAGGACCTCAAGGAAAAAATGCCATCAGACAAGAAATAAATTAAACCCAGACCAAAAGTGGAACACCGAACACCAGGCCAACTGCCACACCAATATTCCAACCAATGGTGCAAGTGTTTGTGTTGTTTTTGTTGAGTTGCTCAAATTTAGTTTGAGGCTGTTAGTACACTTAGCTGAAGCCAACCTCATACCGATCTCACAGCGGTTCCCTCCGTAGCTGGGCAGGCATAAGCATTTGTAATTGTCCGTGCCATCGATGCAGGTAGCTCCATTGGTGCAGGGGTTCGAGTGGCACACGTCAACCTCTGCAAAAAAGGTCTGCTGTTAAGATTCCTGCCTGGGGGAGAGGCCCCAGGTTGGGCGGTGCCAAAGCCAGACGAGGCTGGATGAGGGCAATGCCACAACTGGAATCAGACCGTCAGAGTTGCTGCAACATTGTTATCCATACACTGTTTTTGAGAGCCGAAATGGTGCGGAAAGCAAAGCCGTGTTTCCTATGAAATATATTTCTTACACTGACAAAGCCCATTTGTTTACTTGATCAAGGTCGACACAAGTTATAGCAAGTTTATTTCAATATGGAGAATTATACATGAATTGGTAGAGGCATGGTTTTAATACCTTATTTGAAATACCATGCTTTTTATGGCTGGTATTATTAAAACGTACGCCCAATGTATGGATCAACAAATTGTTTGGCAGCAATACACACAATTAGTGTAAATGTTTCTGAAATTGAAGAGATTCAGGTGTTATCGAGCATGCAGTAGGGTTGAGGGTTAGGCTTACAGGAATGCAGGCACTGCTGGACAAAAACAACACAGCCAGAGTGTAACCAAAAGTAGTCAGTTACAAGGAGAGCTTGCCATCTGTAAACAAAGGTATATCCGTGGAGACATGCCAAACACCTGCAATCCACAGAAAGCACAAGGAGCACAACCAAAAACCAGGGATAAGCAAACCAGCATACAGGATTAAAGACACACAAATGACAAAAATCAAGACAACGAAAAAAAATCATCAACATGAATTATTTAAATATATTCAGAATAATATGCATATTACTGTTTGAAGGTTTTTCTGCATGTGAAAAATCATATGCATAAGCCAATATATAACTCACCGATTACTAGATGTGCCTACATACTGTATTGACAAAATTACCAAACTATAATATATACTACATCTAACCAAATTAGTTTTGATGGTAGTGCAAAGTGATACTTCAAATGCTATTAATTCAACTTGTGAGTCTTCATCAGTCTGTTTGACTTTTCACAATTTTTCCAGAGATCTTGGACATATTCAAGACAATGATATTCAAGAGTGACTTGAGGTCCTTGAATCTTGCAGTAGTGTCAAATGCTAACAATATCTGGAGACCAAATGGACCTAATATAACATGAGATAGGCACATGCCTTTGGTATAATCACCTCTCAATCTTAGGAAAGGTAGAATTACAAAATACACCTTGGTTTTGTACAACATATGAAATGCATGACACCTACCGTAATGCTTTCTGAGTAGAACCTTTTTTATATTTTAGACATTAAACCCTCTCTATATGTGAACAATGACATCATTACTCACCCTGTTGACACTCCTCTCCACTCATACCGGGTAGGCATTGGCACAACCCAATTCCATCTTCCACTGTACACAAGCCGGCACCACACGGGTTTGGGTCACACGGGTCGAGTGAAGCTGAGGATTCAAGGTAGAATCAGGTGAACCACTAAATATAGATGAAAGAATAGCACACGTGACTTCACCATTAAACTTCACCCTTAAATCACATAAAGCTATTCAAACCATCAAAAAAGAAATGCAAGGAGACCAAAATGGAAAAAATATACAGTATGTGAGTTTACTAACAAACTTGCCTGATACAAAAAAGTGGAAAAGTGTAAAAAGGTGCAAAAAGGCGAAGTGGCTTTGGCCATTGCAACAAAACAGAAAAACATGGCAATTCACTGAAAATGGGATTGTAAGATCAATTTGATGACATACCGTCAACTGACAGAGGCTCCTCCATAACAGATGGTGTCTGCAGAGAGATAGCGGGGGCAGTGGTGACAGCAACTGAGGCTGTAGCAGTAACATAAATCTCAGTGGACTCCAGCAGCTCAGAGAGAGCCTCCTCGGGCCCTTCTGTTGTATTTATGAGCTCCTGATCTTCAGATCCAGAGGTTAAGACTACAAGGGGCGTTTCGCCGGAGTGGACGCCTGAGGCGATCCCGCTTGAGGATCCAAGCTGATCCTCGTGACCAGAAAGGAATTCCAGTCCGCTGCCGTCTCCACTGATTTCCACTGGCCCCTTGCCAAGCTCGACGCTCTCTGTGGGCCGAATGGAGACCTCAATCATGCCCTCTTCCGTCAGGAAGTTGATGTCCCCGCTGGCGGTGTCACCCGAAACGTCCCCAGACGAGAGACCGGATACCCCGGAGTGATATCCACTTCCCACACCAGACCCAAACCCAGAGGCCTCCTGTTCCCCAGTGGGTTTCCTCGTCAGATCAATGAAGTCAGGGTCAACAAAGGTGACGTCAGGGAATCCAGAACCACTTCCTTGCGCAGAGGAGCCACTAATGTCGCCGCTGGGCAATCCGCGAACCCCAGATCCTGAAACGTCCCCCGAGCCACTGAACTCCAGACGTGTGCCTCCATGCTCCTGCTCTGTGGGCATCTGTGAGGTGGACACTTCAACCATGTCTCCATCCACCAGGATAATCGCAGTAACCCCACTGCCGGAAATATCCCCTGATCTGCCACTGATGTCACCCGAAGGAGCGAATCCAGACGGGAGCCCACTGTATCCAGAGAATTCCCCACTGGGGCCTGACCCACTGAATACCCCGGAGACTTCCCCGCTTCCCTCAGAGCCAAACCCAGAGGCAGTGCCTGATCCAGACAGGTCCCCGCTGGTGCCCGAGTGGAATCCACTAAAGTCCCCTGATCCCATCCCGGAGGGAAAGGTAATGACACCAGCACTTCCCTCCCCTGCTTCCTCTGGAGTCCCAGACGCTGACCCATCCCCGGATAAAATCATTCCACTTCCCGAAAAGGTCACGTTCATACCAGACCCTTCACCGGATTCCCCACTGGGCAGCCCTACACTTCCACTCCCAGAGATGTCTCCAGAAGAGAAGCCGCTGGCCCCAGAGGCTGGCTCAGCGGAACCAGAGCCTGACAGTTCCACGTGGATGGGAGGTGCGATAGAGGGACTCACTGTAGACAGAGATAGAAGGAGGGAAAGACAAAATAATCTTTCATAGCACTCTACAACAATGTCTGACGCCATAAAGATAAGAATATGTCTTAATTAGTGAGCAGTTTACCAGGTCTCAGCAAATCAGTTATGGATGTCATATTAATCAACTCCTCAGTCACAGTCTCATTGAGTGAAGCCAGCAGGTCAGCTGCAGAAAACACAGCAGGAACTTAATTTTTACAGGTTGCACAGAAATGCACACGGCTGATTTTGGCTGATGGCTGTCTTTTGCAAGACAGTTGCATGTCCGATTGGAGCCGTAGTTACCTCGGAAGCAGTAGGCGTCATACTTGGAGTACAGATCAGGGTAGCCAGTCTGGTTTGGGAAGCGATAAATGGTACAAACTCCAGTTTTGCCTGCACCACACTGTGGCCTGGGGTTGTTAACGGGGTATCTGACACTCCGGTCAATCAGCCAGCCTGCACGGCACTTGTCAAATCCCTGCTTCCAGGCAGCATACAGCTCACCAGTAGATGCCAGAGTGGCATTTTCTTCCTGGCAGTAGGCCAGGGCCTCTTCGTACGTGAAGCCCTCAGTTGAAGTTACATGGAAAAGCTCCCCTGAAAACACAGAACATAGATAGAACACATAGGAACAATTCAGACCCTAACACCCTTCTTTCACTCAGTGTGTTGCTTATATCTAATTTCCTTTCTCACTAAAAAGTTACCTAGCAATGTTCAGTAAAATTAAGCCTTTGTATGTAAACATTTTCATGTAGAACCTCTCCACGTTATTTGTTACGTTACTTCCAACCACATCCTGTACAGATTACAATTCTCAATTGCAAAATAACAAGAAACCACACTGATCATTATTTAGAGCACAGATGAGGGATGCTGGGACATTTTGTTTGGTGTTTGTACCCCACAGTCCATCGATGTAGCAGTACACGTCATAGCGTTCATCTGCTGGGCGCAGGCCATAGCTTCTCACACCAGGAAAGTGCTCCAGATCCCCTGAGCATTTGTCTCGTGGAGACACAATTGGGTACCTTTAAAATAAAGATACTGTAAGACCATTTTAACAAAGACACTTTATAGTCATAAAATGAATCAATGAATGTTGAATAAAGACAAGGAAGAAGGCAGAGTGAATGTGTTTGGGGGCAATCTGTTCAGATTCGGGCCAGAAAGACTAGTGCGATTGTCAGGCGATCTCACCGGACGGACTGGTCAAGGAGCCAGCCGGCATCGCACTGGTGGAAGCCCGCTTCAAAGGCAGCAAGGAGCTGCTTTGGGCTGGCGATGACGGCACCAGCACTTCGACAGGCCAGCTGAGCCTCCACGAAAGTGAGCGCATAGCGGCTGGAGCCGGCACGGTAGTGAAAGACCACACCTGCTCAGGAAACAGCAGAACAAAGAAACGATCATGTTGTCAGTATACAGATAATTACCTAGTAATTGCTAGAGTCAATGCAATTCACAGTAATAAAATAATTATTGTGCTGACAAGATAAACGGTAACAAGTTCTTAAAGGATACCAAGTGTTCTCCTCTCCAAAATAAACAGTGCCTTATAATGGTCATTTAATCAATATTTAATCATATTTAATTCACCAGAAAACATGATCCGGTGAAAATGGCTCTTATTTCCACAAACCACCTTCTATATTTGGCCATCAGCTTTTCTACTTGCAGCACAGGCACTAACCCGTAGAAGACATCGCAGGCTCCGTGTAGTTTTCACGGGGGAACTCTGACTCCACCTCTGGCCGAGCAGTCGCCATGACGATGATCTCCTCTGTGAAGGTCAGATAGTCTTCCGTGACGCTCGGAGGCGGGATCAGGGGTAGTTCCGTGCCATCCGGTACAGTGACGTTCATCGGCCCCTGCGTCGCCAACTCTCCTTTCGCTTCGCTCTCGGTGGTGGTCTTGGTGAGGATGATCTCGGGGCCGTCGGTGAAGGTGGCCACGCTCACCACGCCACTGTCCAGCTCCGGGGTCGTCGTCCGCAGGCCTGGGGCTGTTGTGGGCAAGGAAGAGCCCTCCTCCCCGTCATCTGCAACAACAGCAACATCATGACACAACGCATTGTTGATAAGCACTGGGTATTTCAGGGCCTTTGGGTTTGAAGGGTCCCAAAGCAAAAGGTAACTTAAATGGGAGAGAGATTATGATGCGCCTGCCATCAATGTAAAAAATAATAAAATATTTTATTGACCTCGAAAATAAATGCTCTGACTAGATCTTTTGTGACACTGTGGTGCCAGAGTGTGGGATGAGTCATTCACCTTGATAGCAGATCGCATCATTGCGGGAGTCTGGGTGCGGGTAGCCTGTTTGATTCGGGAAGAGGTACACAGTGCGCACGCCCAGAAGTCCGCCTCCGCATTGGGGCCGGGCGATGTTGATGGGGTAGCGGACGCTCCGGTCCGCCAGCCAGCCTGCGTTGCACACGTCCATGCCTGCCTTCCAGGCCAGGTACAGCTGCCCTGTCGTAGCCAGGTGGGCTCCCAGCTTTAGGCACTGCTCCTCTGCCTCAGCGAAGGTGAACTTGTCCGGGGACATGGAATAGAAAACCCTGCCTGTGTATTCAAAAAAATAGAGCAAACTACAGTCACGCACTGACCCTTCCTTTTGCTCTGTGATGCTTCAACATTTTGTCAGCATTTGCAGGTAAGGCATTTTGTATACAGTACCTGCCATCTTCTCAGCAAAGCAATACACGTCATACGTCTCAGTGACGTCTCTCACTCCATAGGTTCGCACGCCAGGGAACTCGTCCTTATCGCCATAGCAACCCTCTCGTGGATCGTGAATGGGATACCTTTGGTGCATGGAAGAAAAACAGTACTCCATAAGTGAGACTATGGCAATACTAATATTTTAAAACAATGTCATGAATGATTTCAGGGCATAATATGACTAGTAATTATAAATGAGCATCAGTGATACAAATAATATTCTGATCATACTCAAGAGAATACAACACTTAATATCGGTGAATGCTTTCTGTTTGTCTAAAGCACTTCTTCTAATGTTTTAGGTACTTCAGTAATCCTATGTTTGTTTGAAAAATATTTAAAGGGGCAATGAAAAACAGACTTTGACAGGAGTTTAGAGGCAATTCAGTGTTTCTGTAGACTTTGTATTTGGCAGAAGTAAAGAAGTTGATTGCACTGGATTATGTCAAATTTCTAGATTCTAGGAAAGCTGGATGAAAAAGTTCTGCATTTTCCACTCAACTGACAAACATGTTATTCAGTCCAACTAAACATGTCATGTCAATCAATCAACCATTATTTAATTCTCGAAGACACACTGAGGGAACAAGCCCTCATTTGCAATGGTGCCGAGATTACAGAAAACATTAACACTAATAGTACATACTTATAAAATAATAACCAAAAGTCATCATCATATATTGCGTAGACTCCTGTAAGGGAACAAGGGCTAATATACCTCTTGACGTGGGAAACTCTACAATACCATGATGCCTTTAAAGAGCTTGAGTGATTTAATGCTAATTCAGCCACTAGCGGTCGTAGCTACCTGACAGTCTGGTCAGCCAGCCAGCCTGCGTCACACTGGTGGAATCCGTCATCGTAGGCGGCCTGAAGCTGCGCCGGAGTGGCGATCGCCGCGCTGTTTTGAATGCAGGCGGCTTTGGCTTTCTCAAACGTTAGCGTGTAACGGGTAGAGATGGCGCGGTAGTGGAACACAATCCCTGAAAAAGGATTAAAAATAACTTTCAGTGTCACAATCACAGTTACTGCTCCAATACATGTTTATTAAATGGAATTAAAGGGATTGTGAAGCCAATCAGACGAAGGGGACAAATTAGGCAGCTGGATGACTAGGACACAAAATGAGTTGAATCAGAGTAGCAGTGTAGCATAATAGTTAGGGAATTTGGCTTGCAACACCAAGGTGTGACCCCTAGTAGGAGCTCTGTTGTTGAGCCCTGGAGAAAGTTACTGAACCTGAATTGCTTCATTAAAATATCCAGCTGTATAAGTGGATCTCATGTAAAATAATATAATCTGTGCAAGTTGCTCTGGATAAGAGCATCCGCTAAATGCCTGAAAATAAACTAAAATTAATTTGACTACAACACCAAGGTTAACGCACTGCTCTTTCAAAAAGCGCAATGACATTTTCACAACGGAAGTTAATCAGCATGTTGATTTTATTTTTTCCTCAAAGGACAGCACTGTCTACAGCACATTGAACCCCCCTATTCTGGGGCATTGGATTGGCCCAAGTAAAGGTTGCCCCCTATTGGCCCACCAGCATCTCTTCCAGCAGTAACCTTGTTTTTTCAGAAGGTCACCTATCCAAGAACTAACCACACTCACACCTGCATAGCTTCAACAGTTTAACAGGAGAAGGGAAGAGGGTGATATAGTGCCGGGCTGCGGTAGGCAGCTATAAAGAATATGTCATGATCCATTCATGTTTTGGTTTATGTGCAGACTACAATATCGGTGGCAATACTGATGGCTTCACATAGTCTCTGTGCATTGTTTAAACCTTTACATCCACACTTTTCTAAATTGCTCTGGATCTACAGTTTTGGCACTAACATTGCAGATAAAAAAAAGCTGTCGATGAATCTTAGTGAGAATGGCCAATTTCCTGAGCGTTTGTGGTGTACAGTACAGAGATATTTTTGTTTGCAAACAGAGACCGTTCCACATATGGACAGTTATGTCAGCATGAGCTGAGAAAATGTGATCACAACATAGTTTAGAGTGTGGTCTGAATGCATTTGTGGGAGAGCAGAAGGGATATTCATCGACTGGTAAGCAATGTTTTCAGTGCTCATGTGTGGATTTTAATTTTCTGCTTACTCAAAATTTGGCATTAATGTTGTGCCAGGTAGCTGTGAAAATGAGTTTCTGCTTATAGCGGTGAGGATGCTAAGGGTATCCCATGTTTCGTCTAAGCCAATCTTGACAGGAAGTGATATTTTGACCTTACCTTGAACCTGCATCTCAACAGTGTCATAGCTGTCCTCAATGCCGTGCATGACCTCGCATTGGTAGGTGCCAGTGTCGTTGGAGCGCAGCTCGGTGATCTCCAAGCTCACGTCTGTCGGCACCATAGGGTAATTGACCATGGTAACTCTGTCCAAGTACTCAGATTCGACCTTTACTTTGCCCTCTGAGGCCACCATGATGACCGACACCCTGTCCTTGGTGATGTGGCTCCACTTGATACGATGAGACAGGGGAGCAATGGTGGGAGCGCCAGGGTCATGGATGGTGTGGTCCAGGAAGTAGCAGGGCACCACCAGTGACCCGCCCAACAGGGGGCGCAGTGGAAGTTCTATGGGGATGCTGACACTCAGGGTGCTCTCAGGGTCTGTGGGAAATAGGCAGTAGTTGACGAGATGGGACACTCAAACATAAATATGATTTGTTGGACCACACACAGATATTATTATCATTATTATTGTTATTAGTATTATTATATACCAGTATTTATAAAACAATTATACAGTGTCCTCCAAAATCCAGAATTACTGGTACTCTTGATAAAGGTGAGCAAAAAAGCCACCCCTCTAGTAATTGTATCCTTGCAAAGGGAGGGTGCGCAAAATTATTAGGCCTACTTAAAAAAAACACTTTTTCTCTGAGCAATTGCATTAGTATAAAATAATATAATTTGGAATATAATCCCAATTTTTTGCAAACAATATAGGTTATAATTTAGTAGTTTATTTTTATAGCCTTTTTTTCTCATCTTCAACAAGTGCCCCTATAATTGCGGAGGGAATTTTATGTGGCGTGTGAACTATACTGTAACAGTGAACAAATATATGATAGCAATTTGAAAACATCTTTTGACACCAGGAAATAGTTTACCTGTACCGGATGGCTCCTCAAAGGATATTGTTGCAGCGATAACACGCAAACACGCACATAGTAGAATTAACATGGTCATGATGCACCTGTGAACAGGAAAAACTATTTCTTAATCATTTTAAGGAAATGCAACTAACTGCTACATTTTATACATTGTTATACACTATAGTGGCACACTTAATAGCTGCACATTCTGTATCTGACAGTGCCAATCGTACTGCCACTTGAATTTAGCCACTTATATTGTAAAATGTCTTCAGTTCTTCACATTGTCTCTTTAAGGTCTACATAGAGTTCATACAAAATGTCGTTCAAAGGTGGTTTAAAAATGGATCCACTTATAATTTCCTAAGTACCAACCGCTACTGTTGACATTTTTACCATGATTCAACATATCCAGTAAACCTGATGTTGCACTGCCAAACAGAGGCCAGGTTTTGTCTGTATAAACACATACGCATCACTAAGGTACAACAGAGCACACATCATATAGGGTCTGTCAAAAGACTCTCAACTTGAGAATTTTAAAGCGAGTCACCTCTATGTTTCACTCACATGACTTCCCTTTGACTTCTGTGCCACGCCGTCATGCCATTATTAATGTGAAATAAAATCGATAATCTGAACCAGAATGCCTGGGATGAAAATCCCATTGTAAGAACTAATATACAGAATAAATTGGTCCAAACAATGATAACAAACTGGCTATAGGAAAATGTGCAAAGATAATCGCTCCTTGGCCTACACAGAAAAAGAGTAGCACTTAATCCAACTCTGCGAGAGGATGATTGTAATTTTGGGAATTAGATTTTAACTGTAAGTTGTATTAACATTAATTTTGCTATTTGAGAATATCACTGGCAGAAAGGAGGGTTATTGTTATTACTTGCTACATTCTGGTTAAATCAATGCATACAGTACAGTATCATAAATCACTGAATTAACTCTACACCTCCTTCTTGGCCACTATATAGCTGCCATTTGATCTCAGAGAGATATTGGGTTGCTGAAGACTAGTGCAGGGTAGAACGTGAGGCACAATGGGTTCCATTGAAATAGAAAATAAACTGACTTAGATTAAAATCTATATGGGAATGTTTTTTTTGCCAACATGCGACTGACTTCTGGATGGCTTTAGGAGTTTTTCCTTTTACAAGAGCTCGCCAAATCCCCTGGAGCTCAACCTTTCACTTATCACTAAGAAAACATAGGTTACATGTTATGTGGAAAGCAATGGACCATTATTCCAAAAGGTTTGCCCTAACACCTCAGTCAGATAAACAAAGCCTTCACGTTAACAAGTCTGAATTTCTCAGTCTATAAATGCAGAGAGTGCAGTTCATTAATCACCAAGGCAACCATAAATGCTGCTGTAGCCTACACTCCAGAGTTTGACAGAACAGTCTAAAACAAGGTTCTGGTAATGTGTTTGGTAATGCTTGACAAAATGTGTACTCATACAGGCTAAGCTAAGATACAGCATATTCATAAAGGCACCACATTGAGAAGATTCTCATATCAGGTTCAGGTCTCGCAAATGTAAAACAGAGGGGGTATAAGGGGCAGAAATGTAGGCAGGCATTGATAGGGATGGTAGAGATAGACTAAACAGGCTATTTTTTGTGAATGTACTTGAGCAAAGCATGAGTCAGACATTGGTGTTGTTTCCCTTGGCTCTGTTCACTATGAGGAGCTGGATGCAGAGTTGATGCATGCTTGTGAGAGACAAGAAAGACTTCACTTGGGCCCGAGAAATGACACAGTCATCGTTCTCTGGCGAGACACAGCTCTGAACGCAGCTAACCCTGTGGATGTGCGTTACGGAAAATGGGAATGCTCAATCCGAACGCTTACAGCTGACGCCTCCGCACTAAGTGGCCTCAATCCATCACTGAACTCATGAAGTAATTATGGACAGTTCACCTTCCTCGTGATCTTTAAAACTCAATACACAGTGTAAAACAAGAGTAAAAGGAAATATTCATATTTGGTAAAACTGCAGAACAAAGGAACAGGCATTTTCTGATCTGCACTAATGTACACCGTAAAATAAATACAGAAAATTCTGTTTCAAATTCTATGCCAGTGGGATATATTTCAGGAATTGTGACAGTATTTTAATGACATGCTCTTTGTGTCTTTTACGCAGCGAGTTTTAATCACAAGTGTGTGATTGCTGACACAGCAAAAATAAAAAAAATAAAAATAAAGAAATAAAGAAAAATCACTTTGAAAAGAGCACTGTTTGAGATTTGGGGGGAAAAAAAGAAGCTGATCTCTCATTAGCTTTCAAATCCATTACGCCATCAGAGAGCGCTGGACTGAAATGAGGCTGTTTGCTGGCTACGCTGCTCATCTTTTCAACGCCGTAACAAACAGCCACTTGATGAGAAACACTGCAGTGTTCAATTTTTAAGGGAGGGGAGGAGAGGGGCGAGCGAGAGTGAGGGAGATGGACACTCATTCCCCCCGCACTCGCACACACATAAACTGCCTGTTCTCTACCAGTAACAAGGAGCCACTCAGACGGAGGTTTTTTTTTCCTCTAAGTAAACTTTAAGGTTTCCGTTATTACGTGGGAGCTTGATTTGGTTATTTTTGAGTAACAGTCCACCCCTTTAAATAAAAAACTGCAGCTCTTGCCTGTTCCTCATGGGACAGAGTATGAGAGAGCGACTGCTTTCCAGAGAGCTGCCTGCGGCAGACCCTGAACACCTCCTTTGTTGTCAAGGAGAACTGAGAGATCAGACGCCACCTTGTGGTGACTTACCCTGGTATGCAAATCACAGTCCTCGAGGTCCGAGAACTGCTGGCTTTCCACCCTCCCGTTACCTGGGAGTCAGGCGTGAAGACAATCTGGCCAATCGGTTGCCCTAGTTGTTCAGTTAATTACCTGGGAGAAAGAAAACCGGGGCTGGATTTGGATTCAAGGTCCAGGTTTGAATATCCGTGACCGGACTTGACCAAAGTTCAGTAGCAGGAATCTCAAACTCAAATCCTGGAGGGCCAATGCGTTCGATGGTTTTTGCTGCGCTCCTTAATTTGAAATGCTGAAGTTAGGTCAGTGATTGGCTAAAGAGTCTACGTACCTTGTTTTCAAGGCCTAAATTGGTTGGTGATTGAAAGGAAATCACAAAACCCAGCAGAGACCGTGGGCCTCAAGGACTGGAGTTTGGGAGCCCTGCTCTATTGCAACAGGACCTTAAAAGGATAGCCGGAGAAGTGAACCTTTGTCAGTTTAGATCAGTGGTTCCCAAACTCAGTCCTGGAACACCCTTTTGTATGCTGTTTTTCGTTCCTCTGGATCATTCACCCTCTTAAGCCACATTATGACACACATAGCTATGCTTGCAGAATGAATAATAAAAGTCCTGTGTTGACTATTTTTATGAAGCTTAATTGTTTGCAATATAGCACAAGCACAATGTGAGCGTGGGGTGTTATTCCTCATTGAGTAAAACCCGAAACCCTCCCAAATCTGGAACATGGACTGAAGTAAAAACAGCTGTTCCGGGTCTTACTTTGCAATTATCCAGCTAACTCAGTAATCCGGCTTCGTAGTATACAGAATAAAACAGAATTTATTCTATATGGATGGAGTGAGTTTTCGAACATGGGATTTTGGTTCTTGCATACACTTGCTTACACTTACATGTACATGGACAGGATGGGATCCCTTAGAAGCAGAGCGATCTCAGAGTTCTGCCCTCTGCTCTTGGTTAGTACAGGTTCAATATTTACTCATCATGGACACTGAATACAACCTCAGTTTGGGCAGAAGAGCAAACAGGCCCTAGCTTTTGGCCTCTGGTGTTTCACCTGGATCCAAGGGGCAACATGATAGCATATGGCGGAGAGAATCCCTTCTGTTCTTACCTCCACACTGCCAAAAATATGGTTACAGACAAACATCTGGCCGTATAATTCAATAAATAATCATCTTACAATGATTATATATGAAATTAAGTCTTGAAAGAACTGATGTAAATATGATGTAAAAAATATGTTTTTAAAATTTGACAATGTCATTCGATGACAGTGCATGTTTTCTGTCAGGAATAAGAAGGATTTTACTACGATAATTATTGTGCAAATCAAACCATTTATGATCCCCTATAGCTTTAACCAAGGAATCAAAAGCCAGCACATGAAATACTGATTTCCGTAAAGTTCGGGCCCAGGCATCATTTTTCGTTGTTAACCTGGGTGTTAAAATTGGCTTTTTGGTTTGAGGAACGTCTTTCCTGTCCCAGAATAACCTCAGACACACATGGGCCCGTGGCTAACATAAAGCATGCTTTTTTGGCAGACACTGTGTATCCAGCAGTAGTTTGAATGAGGCAGATTTTGTAATAGCCTACAGCACAGAGGTAGTAAAACACCATTCACAAACCTACACATCAACATATTAAATTATTTACATGTCAAATTATAAAATGGACATTTTTTTTAAAAACTTTTGAGTGCGTTGTGTTGTTTGATCTGAAATTACTGGTAACATTTTACATTTTTCACCACGTGTTCCATATTGATTGTCTCAGGGTTACAATCGGGGCCTGGATAATAGGTATCCATTACAGCATTGCAATAATTTCTCTGGTTCCTACTATCGGTACATATCTGGCAGTGAGTTCAGTTTAAGATTCAAAGACCAAGCTCAGAAAGTGTGTCTATTCATTGGCCACTGCATTATATGAGGGCCTTGCTGAAGGAGGGCCTGACAGTATTTCTATTCAGCTGTTATGATATGTTCTATTTCTGTTGAGGTACACAGGCCAATAAGAACTAGTCTGTTCCAACTGAAATCTGAATTTTAGGAACTCTAACTGCATTAAAGCCAATATAAATAGTACAGAGCACTCCATGACCATACCTTTCCATTAGTTACTCACAGTAGCTGAACAGTGTCCACATTCAGGTGAAGGTTAGGGGGAAATGTGTGGTAAAATCTAGTCTAGGCAAGAAAAGCAACCATTTTGCCCATGAGGACATATTTAAGTGTCAAAAACAAATTAGTATAGGTGAAAAAAATCACTGACATCATATGTACAATACCAGCAACAGAAGAGCATTAAATAATCACCTCCAATGATCTGGTATTATTTTGTCATATATCACACTACAGTATAAATCCTCTTTTCACATTAAACAAAAAAATATATAATTGAACAATAGAGACATAAGTCTTACATTATTTTTCTTACTAAAAAAAAACCTATTAAGAGCAGGGGTAGGCAATCCTGTTCCTGAAGTGCCAGAGCTGGTCCTGGTTTTGCTCCAATCACACCTATGACTACACAACTGGAGTCATTTTAATTTATTAGGTTTAATGAATGCGGGTGACCACGTGCTGGAGGCACTCAGCATTTCACCAGTCAGAGTATTCAGGCTCAAACTCTTAATAATCCATAAGACTCTTGCAATAATAATCAGATGGAACAAAAACCAGAAACGCACTTGCACTCCGGAACCAGGGTTGCATAGCCCTGATTTAGACAATAATTTTGCAAAAAGTGCATGTATACACATTATAAGGAGTTCTGTCTAATTACTTAAGTACTTCACAAATGATTAAGATCTTACTGAATGGCACATCCATGTAAGCTGTTACTGTATTGGCCATATGGTGTGTATTTATGGTCTGTGTGTATAATGGTCTGTCTTTATTAATTATCTCAGTAAATATTTTTTACTTTGAGATTAGTTGCCCCTGAAAATGCACAGCTTTTATAATAAAAAGCCATATGTCCGTTTGTACTCCAAAACAAAATACTAGCTTTATATACAAGAGTCTCAATTCTATAATGGGTGTAATTCAAACATTATAGTGTCTGTCTCTGCTTAATTGTTCTACTCTATACCCTTCAGAAGCAGAAGAGTGTGGATAGGTTGCATCAGATTTATGATAACCCATACACAAATGAGACCCATATTTTGCATTTGGAGCACCTTGCTCAGACATCAGTGTTAATTCAATATGACAATAAACCAATTACCATGTTTTTTTTTGGACATACAGGACTAAAACATGTTTGAAACCTTGCTCTTCTGTGATTCAAATGCATCTGTGATCTGTGAACACTAGGGTAAATTTTGATTCGCAAAGTAGACAAAACACATTTTTACCATGCTGAAAAAAAAAAGACAGGAATTATATAGGCACGGATTATAACACGTATTACTGCTCATAAAATCCAGATGTCAAAGTTTAGATTCTACTCAACTCTAGACTGTATTCGCCCAAGATCACCCATTCAATCAGCATCCATTTGAAACTGTCCAAACGCATTCAATGCACTTGACATTACTATGAGCCCACATTGTGTTCACCATTCACTACATTCAGGCAAAATTTAAATAATTTATACAAAATATTAATTGCCATGAAGACAGAAGTCCAAAATTGACTGTGCAAAGACATACAGTACGCATGCACAGGTATCACTAGTGTCAACTCCTGCAAGATACAGTGATGATTGACAATTTACTGTGTTCAGTGTAATGTTTTAAAACTATGTGATCCAAAAACTTTAAGCAACAGGGTGCTGCTTGGCATGACTAAAATTAAATAACCTGCAACCTGCAAATAACCTGTACCAAAGAGTGATATTTAGCCTACCTCAGCTGTTCTGTAGAAATGTAGTCCAAGGTATCCAACTCCCAGATAGAATATTTGTCTTTTCAGGTTCCCTTTTCTTTTTAAAATATATTTCCCCCGCCTTTTTCGAATAGAGATCTTCGGTATTGGGTAGTTTGTGATGTGATGGGGATGTTGCCGATCGTTTTTGCCCCCTGCTGAAAATCCTTGATTGCTTTGACAGCTCGCGGGCCCAGGTAGAGCGTTGCTCCGCGTGTGTGTTAGAAGCAGAAAGAATCCTTTTTCAAACAGTGAACACGTTTAGCTGTCAAAGGGGAGGAAGGGAAAAAAGAGAAGAGGGAGGGAGATGGAGAGCCCGCACAAATTTCGAAGAAGCGAAGACTCCTCCTGTTCGAAACCGTCGTAGTTTGTACCTTATGACTAGCCAAGCATATTGTGCCACCTGCATTGGATGAATTGGATCGAATTTGGTACAGTGTTGGCAGATAGCTGGGGAAAACTCGGCTTCAAATATAGTACTTACATTTAATCCCTTACATTTATTTGTAATAATTAGGCGCACCGCGACTAAACCAGTGGATGTGACCAACCTCAAGCAGTTTATCTCACATTAATGGCAAATGGGATGTAAAGTTAGTTCATATTCTTATTTTACGCAGAAAAAAACGAATCGCAATGTAGCCTGCTATATTAACTAGATGCTAAAAAGGTATTAATTTTAATTCATTAATTAAATTAATTAAAATTAATTATTAATAGGAAGAGAAATAATTTTAAGTAACGATGAAATTATTTTCTGTATCACGAATATTCCATCCAGATATTGTTTAGATAAATGCTGATTTATTTAGATGCGACTGACCAGGACAAAGACTTGTCAGGCGCAATTACAAACCACGAAATCACTGCATGTAGAAAGAATCATTAGCAATTATTTCCACTGATGCGCTGTCCAGTTGAGCTGGGGAGTATGGTCACCAGGGGCTTGGTTAAATGTTCTTTGTCAATGAAAAGAGAAAGCTGGATGCTTATTATGTCGGAGCTTAAAGGAGCAGTCCAGGATAAGAGGGAAGCCTGTTGAAAATGCCTACAGATTGAGTGGCTTTGTTATACTTAATGGGTGCTAATCCAAGCGCCACTCTGAATGATGAAACTTCGTTTTTTTTAAATTGCACTCAACAGTTCTGAAGTCTCCCATTGCACTGGCAGACTGGAGAAGAGTAAGGATAAGACTGCACATTCGATCAGGAGTAGGCTAACCAAAACATAAAACAACATAACTGTGTTTTTTCACATTTTGTGAAATATAGCCTAGCGTCTTTAATTTAACTCCAGATAGTTTCAGCGGCAAAATAACATTCATTTGTAATCTAGGTTTCCTGACTTCCAAGATCTGTAAAACTGTCAGCATAGCACAGTTTGAATCACCTTTACCTCATATTATAGCAAGGAAGGAGGCTTTGCGTATTTCACTCAATACACTTGGCTAAATGGAAACCTTGAATCCTTAGAGTAGCTAATGCACCAGAAAACAGTTCGTCTGAGAGGCATTGTGGCTAACTCATCAGCCATCACTCCTGCTCCAAATTGTGTGCTTTTTCTATGACCCCTTAGCATGGATATGCAATTGATGCCAAATGGCATTCCAACATCCTGTGGCATCCACATCCAGATCCACAGAAAAAAAAACATAACTGTGGACTGGAAAGAGAATTAGTAGCCAACCTGCTGATAGCATAATTCGGTATGCATTTGCTGACATTAAGGTGTCAATTAGAAAGAGTAAGCTCCCCTGCGATAAGCTTACAATCTGCAGAGTGTGTCTGTAAAAAATACCATGGCTGTCTCTCTGGTTTGAACATGTGAATGATCTCACATTTTAGCATCACATTTATTATGTTTTTGTTATGTGAGTAACTGGAGTCTATATGGAGTGGTAATGTTGCAGTGGGTTTTGCTCAAGGATTTGAGAGCTCACAGGGTCTTCCATGATGAGTGGGATGAAGTAAGCAGTTTTCATGGTCAGCTGAGGGTTGCTGCACACGGATAACTAGAAATCACAGCTGGGTGGAAGAGTGGGGGTGGGAATGAGGGGGGCTGTTATCAGTTTACTTTATTCACAGAATTCCCAAGTAATATCTCTGTCCACATGGGCATTGGCCATGGATGAGAGCATTGCTACTACCCAGTCTATAGTAGAACAAGTCCACAAACCACTCCTGTTTCTTAAAATAAAGTGAAATATACTCAGCTTTGGGGAAGTGGAACACTGATCCTGCTAAAAGGGCTGATATACTGAACTGATGTTATGTCACATATGTGCTATGGCTAACTGACTTATGGGGTGATGGTTAGGCAGTGGGAAACAGTCGCATAAGTCCATTTTTCCTTACCTTTTCTCATCAAGTAGAGAAATAGGCAGAACACAACCAAACATAACTGGAAAAAAGCAACACAAACAGCGTGATTTCTTTTCTGCTTATGATATTGTTAGTATCAATCAATCAATCAATCAATATTTATTTATATAGCGCATTTCACAACAAGTTATCACAATGCACTTCACAGCAAAACCCAGCCTAAACCCCCCACAAGAGCAAGCCAAGGGCAACAGTGGCAAGGAAAAACTCCCTGGTGTAACTAGGAAGAAACCTTGGAAGGAACCAGACTCAATGGGGGAACCCATCCTCCTCTGGTCGGCTCAGGGTCTAGGGCTTAAAGACCAACATGGTCAGAGGGGTTGCACAAAATTGAGGGGTTGCACAAAATTGTATAAAAGCATATAAGACATGCTTTTATACAATTTTGTGCAACCCCTCAGCCTAACAAAAATTGGTAATATTTTTTCACTTGATTATTTGAATATTTGAAGCAAGAGGCTGAATTTGCCCATAGGCACAATTATAGCTGGTGCTATGCATAGGCGTGAAGGGTGGTTGCCTCAAGCACCATCCGGGGGCAGGGGGGGTGGATTCCAAGAGGACAGTTTAGGAAAAGTGATTGTGGACCGGGGTCGGGGGGTTGTGGTTGTGGGAGTGGCCACTGACTATCATGGATTTTTGAAATCCGTGGTTTGCATCCATGATAGTTGGTGGCCACTCCCACAACCACAACCCCCCGGTCCACAATCACTTTTCCTCCATCCCTCCAGATCTGGACTCATGGGTAATTTTATATGCTTATTTGAAACTTTCCTCACTCACCTGATGGAAAATGTAGGAAATGATGATCTGATGATGTCAGGGGTCTTATGCAAGGTGAATGGTGAACAGAGAGCTGTTTGTGCTCTTCACCAAGTGCACAGTAGAAGTGGATGAGGAGAAACTTGTTGAGGTTGGGAACTGTGGAATTTTGCCGTGAGAGGACTACCTAGTGGTGGGAGTCCATCCCAAATAGAGTTCATTTCCAGTTCTGAGAATTTGGGAATTGGGAATGAACTCATATTTTAAGTCCATTCCTGCACATGCACAAATGGCAGCATTTGAATCTTTTGCACGTCGTGATTTACAACTGTAGTGATACACTTTGCTGTGAATTTAAACAGAAATAAAGACTGTCAGCCAATCAGAATCAAGGATTACTCCATAAGCACAATGCGGACAGTATTAGGCTCCATAAATAGGGCTTCATTTATAACGGTTTAAACGGAAAAGTCACACAACCTCACTGAGTTATGGAAGTTTGCACTACAAAGAGGGCGTACGTCCTGTCAGGTTCTGAAGTGATCAGTGGCCTACGCCCCACCAAGCCCAGGATTGCACCCACACCCAGGTGCACACAGAGGGCTCCTTTCAGTCCAGCCAGGCTTGTTCCTGTGGTCAGCCTTCAGGCCTCTGAAAGTCCTCTGTACAACAGGAAATAGCAACACATGCAATTAAAAAAATTATGCACATAAAAAATGCGAGGGAGGTGGGATATGCTTGGAAACGGGTGCCCAACGGCTGTAAGTCTTTTCGTTGAGCCGTTTAGTTTTAAAAATTGATATCAAAATGTGTATTCCTTGCATGAATTTATTTGTATGTCTTTATTATTGGCTATTGGTGGACATTCTAACAATGAATACTATTCATATTATTCAACCATCTGTGAGACAATCCAATTTATGAATTAGTGCTTGAAAAAGATTTAAGAAGGTGTCACAAAAAAGTGTGACGAATAACTTATGACCTATGGTTAAGACATAATATAAAAATAATTGATTGAAGAAAAAGATGAAGTTTTTTAAGAAAGATGACATGCTCATTTTTTTTACTAATTGTCACATCCCGTGCTTCCACGTCCTAATCTAGTTCTGGTTTTTCCGTTTATATGTATTTTCTATCTTGAAGTCCGTTCCGTGTTTTCCCTTTCTCCCTCCATTTTGTGTCTCCACTTCCCCGCACCTGAATTGTGTTTCCTCATTCATTTCGTCTCACCTGTTCCTCGTTGTTTCTTCTGTGCCAGATCATATTGTGCCCTGCGCTTGCATCTCATTACTTTCCAGCAATATGTTCCCTGCCTGTTCCTGTGGCCAGTCCTGTTTACCCATCCAGTTCCTGTTCTCCTGCCTGTCCAGCCCTGCCCCAGCCCTCCTGCCCACCTGCCCTTCCCTGTCCTAGCCCTGCTCCTGCCCTTTGCCTTCCTGATCCCCTGCTCTGACTGATTTCTTGGTCCTGACCCCTGCCTGTTCGCTTTTGCTCACCCTGCATTGCCCTGTTCGCTGGACATTGACCCCTGCCTGGAACTGACCACGAGCCTGCCTTACCTGTATTGTTCTGTTTGCTGGACACTGGACCTTTTCTGTCGACTACGAATAAAGCCTATTTCTATTACTTTTGGTGTCTGCGAGTGGTTCCGATCAGTTCTCATAACAACTAATGCCAGTAAAGTTCATAACAAATGGGGCAAGTACAATGAAATATATTTAAAGATTATTAACTGCTCATCGTTCATTAGCTGGAGTGAAAAAGTTTTATGTCAGAAGCAGGACGAACAATGACATGGAGCTCTGTATGTTCTATTTTTGCATGGACTCTTGGGTCATAATGCACTGTCTAGCTACTGTAGTTGTTAAGATGAAAGTCATGTTAAAGAAAGAGAGATGAAAGTTATTTATATAATGTGATTTCTGCACAGAAGAATGCACCTCGGATTCACCAAACGTTCTTAACCTCCAGAAATATTCTTACAGGCCAGTGTAAATTCACCTGTTCTTAAATGGACGTGCGTTCACATGATTTCCCTATTAGCATAATTAACGCCCCCAAATATCATATAGAGCCAGCTGCCCTACCACCTGTACCCAGAAGATGCATTCATTAAACTGCCATCTTGTCTAAAAAGGATAGAGAAAAAAAGTCAACATGAGCACATAGTTCAAGACACATTCTACACACACTGACTACGTTTACATGCACAAAATATTCCGGTTTTTGCCCTTATTACGAAAAAGACAATATTCCTACTAAGCTGTTTACATGGCTAATGAAAATGAATATTCCACTAATATTCTAGTTTACATGCAGCCGTGCATACTCCGATTAACGTAAAACGCCCCCATAGTTTATCACGTCAAAATATGGAAAAGTGTAACCGCTGGAGCCGCTTGTGCCAATTTACTTATTTGCGACAAAATAGGATTTTTAAAAAAGTTTTCCACCGGTGGCGGACTTGTTCGACTGTGCGAACACAGCCTCCCTCTTTAATTTTTTCAACTAACGTTACCTTCTTGAAAAGGTCAGCGTTGCGATATTTGCGCAAAAACCTGTTGATATCCCAAGCTTTTCTAAATGTTTAAAAGTAGGTGTGTTTGTCCTTCCGACCAGAAATGTGGGCTTTTCTTTTGGACATGTATCTCTACCCCAGCCTTGCAAACTGTTGGCTAGTTGGTTTACAACGCACGATGTGACCGTAGAGGCCATGTGTCGTGTCACTCGTGTGTCGCAAACTGCGGTAAAACCCCCAAATTGAGGCGCATATTCCGAATGCGCTGTATACGTGTCCGAAGAATGGTCATAAAACCCGAATAATATCGGCATATCCCACATGTCTTAATCGGAAAATGCTACATTCGGAATAAGGCCTAATTCGGAATATCCAAACGGATTATGCTGTTTACATGACCCGTATCAAATTCGGAATATTGTCATATTCGGAATAATAGTGGAATATTAGTGTGCATGTAAACGTACTCACTGTTTTTCTGCACCCTTAAAAAGTTGTCCGCTTTCCTGGCCTCAGCCAATGAACTGCACGGGAGAAAGATAAAAGAAAAAAAGACGTTATAGGCTAATTAGTAATTTGTGGGCTGGAGTGAAACGAGATGTATTTCAGACTGATAATATCATGCAAGTCGTGCGCTCCTCTTGACCAGGCAGTGAGCGAGGATGAGCATCTACGTATGCTATTAACTTGGACATTTATGGAGTTCTAGGCTATCATTTTCGATTGAGGAAGGTAAATGCAGGGGGCTTGCTTTACATTTATGTGTAGGCTACAGTAAATATTTAAATCATATAATTTTAACAATAAAAAGGCAAAATTACAGGATGATTTAAACATGGTAGGCTTATGCGATTATGGTGCGCAAGCTATAAATTCAAACTCGTATTTTCTTTTAAATAATCAAAATTAAAACAACCCAGTTGCTGGGAATATAATTTAGGTTTATTTGCTCTTTTGAAAAACAGGCCGTTGTGCGTAAGGCATACGACAGGTCGCGACCACTCTTAAATTTTGGTCTTACCTGCAAGGAAATACAAAATAAGAGAAAAATGGCGAATGCCATAAAATCACGCAAAAGTCTCACCTGCTGCATAAGAAATAATTTATGCATACGATTGTTTCTTGCATGAGGCCCATTGACTCCAAAACAGGAAACTGGGGTAAGCACTCTCATTTATTTATCTGTCAGACCTTTACCGACCACTTACACACATTTATTGACTATAGCCTAGGATGCCCTTCAAATTTTATTTGTTACTCAGATATCGTGTACCTGTACTTCTGATTAAAAAGTCCATCCTTTTTTAAATCAATGGGTTGTGCGTCCTAGCAAGGCACATGGATTTTTCCTATGGGATTACAATTGTTGGTCGCCAGCTGCCATAGTGACATGTATCAATATTTCAGTTGAGGACTTAAAA
Source organism: Synaphobranchus kaupii (assembly GCA_029718625.1). Taxonomy (NCBI): domain Eukaryota; kingdom Metazoa; phylum Chordata; class Actinopteri; order Anguilliformes; family Synaphobranchidae; genus Synaphobranchus; species Synaphobranchus kaupii. The sequence goes on from CM056391.1 coordinate 18,007,531, forward strand.
CTTTTTATACTTAAAACCAGGCCTGCTTTGTCTTTCTCCATAAATACTCGCTAAGAAGCAGACAGGGAGACTGTACTGAGCAGGAGAGACCGTTAAATGTCAACTGGAGATTAAGGGAAGGGCGTAGTTATTCAGTCATGTTTGGATTCAAATACAAAAATGTAACGAAACTGCCTCAACCGAACTTCAAAAAAAGGTAGTGCAGGGTTCACCGTCTCCTTGTATGGCAGCATTGTGTGCCTAAATTTTCCATACCGTAGGTCTGTAATGGAAAGGATATGCTCAGGAGCTTTTGAATTTACTCCTCCCCGTGTCCACTTGGCATGGCTGCCATTTTATAACAGCTCTGCAATGGCATGGCTTGTGTCTAGACTCCTCAGGACGTCCTTCCACACTCCCCCAGCCTTGTTTTCTGTTGTCACTGTGAGCAGCAAAAAGATGATTAACTCATACACCATTCAAACCTAAAGCGGCGGCCATTTTTAGTTCTTTTTGTCAGTTGATTTTTGTAATATGTGCTTGTCAGAGTTTGTGTGGGGGTGAGTCAGAATTAAAGGTAAACCAAAGGGTGTGACCATGGTGGAAAACGGTAGGTTGACACAGCTGGAAGGAAAAGTTGCAGGCTTTTGCAAGTATGTTTTTATGAATATGTGTAGGCGGGACTTTAGTGTGTGTACTGTAAATATGCTAATGACCTCAGACTGTATCATCATTACATGAAGGTTTTTACACATTTTCAGTTGACTAAAGAGGGAATTTCTAAATACTTATTGGGGTGATAAATAACAATTTGAAAAAAAGGGACAGAACTGAATAAAGAGAATAAATGTAAAGACCCAGCAATTGAACATAAGCTCTTTTGCTCTTAGTCTTAATGCATTACAAGTTCCCTGTTTCCTGGCTCGTTTTTTAAGAAAGGGCAATGTACCAATGTACTGTAGACTGGATCATTCCAGATAGTACGGGGTTAAGTGATTATCACAGTGAAACTACAAAAACTCTGTAGAGACAGACAATCCATCACTGGCCTCTGTCCAGAGCTTTATAGCCCACTCTTCCACACTGCCAAGCAGGTGCTGTGTCTGTCATGACGTGATGCCTGAGAGACACATTTGATAAGGAGACTATTTGAGCGTGGAAAGCAAAAAACACGGTGTATAAATATAATAGTGTATCATCTTGTGACACATGCATTTGTAAAAACTTATAAGATGACAGTGTAGCAGGAGAATTATGGCTAAGCGGGCAGGGAGTGTTGATTGATTCAGATGACAGTTTCAGATAAAGCCTCGAGGGATTAGCAGGCATTTGCCTTCATTCATTGGCTCCTTTCATTGAAAAGGTTGCAAATGCTTGAAACACATGGAGTGTTCTTGTGGGGCCTGTGTTGCTTTTACCAAGTGAATATAGAACTGAAGCTTGGGATAAACACAAAGGCTTCTTCTCCAGCCCCTGAAAGCAGATGCAGAGAGTTCCTTCAGGCAGTTGTAAGTTCAGGCTCTTTTTTCCTCACACCAAGCCCACTGCTTTGTACTCAGTTGTTTGCTTTAGAGTCTGGAAGGCGAGGTGGGAACTGTCTCAACTCCGAAGCTACAAACCTTGGGGTGTACTATTGGAGGGGAAAAAAAGCTGGACAAGCCTTACTGTTGGAGAACAAATGCCTTTCAGCCAGTGTGAGGTTTTTTTTCTGAAACTGGCCAATTCTGAGTCAGTCAAATTTCATTGATGTGACTAGTTGGGTATGTGAGCTCAGTGGAAGAAGTGACTGATGAAATGTACCGTTCACCGAATATAACTTCTTAAATTCTTAAGAAACTCATTTATACCTCTGAAGAACAGACATATGACAAAATCTTTATGATGTGTATATTTTATGACACTCAATAAAGTTTTTTAGCATTGTAATCCAAATATTTGCACAGAGGAAACCTAATGTGGTATAGGCAATCAATAAACTGTGTCTAACGTGAAATACCTTGTGCTTTTCTCTCTCTCTCTCTCTCTCTCTCTCTCTCTCTCTCTATATATATATATATATATACAGATCCTTTCCAAAAAATTAGAATATCATGGAAAAGTTTTTTTTTTTTCCATAATTCCATTCAAAAAGTGAAACTTTCATAGATTATAGATTCATTACACACAAAGTGAAATATTTCTAGCCTTTATTTGTTTCATTTTTCATAATTTTGGCTTACAGCTCCAGAAAACCCCCAAAACAGTATTTCAATAAATTAGAATAGTGTGTCGAAAATCAGCATTTACTTCAGTTATTTCAGAGAATGAATGTTTTAGACTGAGTGTCACACTATCATCTAATTTACTCAAAACACCTGCAAAGTTTATCTCAGTTTGGTTCAGTATGGGGAAGACTGCAGACTTGACAATTGGCCAGAAGACCATCATTGACACCCTCCAGAAGATGGGTAAGCCACAAAAGGTCATCGCTAAGGAGGCTGGCTGTTCACAGAGTGCAGTGTCCAAGCATATCAATAGAAAGTTTAGTGGAAGGGAAAAATGTGGCAGAAGAAGGTGCACAAGCAAAAGAGATGACCGTAGGCTTTAGCGGATTGTCAAGCAAAGACGATTCCAAAATCTGGCGGAGATGCAGAGGGAGTGGACTGAGGCTGGAGTCAGTGCTTCAAAAACCACCACGTACAGACGTATCCGGGACATGGGCTACAACTGTCGGATTCCTCGAGTCAAGCCACTCCACTCATTCTCTGAAATAACTGAAGTAAATGCTGATTTTTGACACACTATTCTAATTTCTTGAAATACTGTTTTGGGAGTTTTCTGGAGCTGTAAGCCAAAATTATGAAAAATGAAATAAATAAAGGCTAGAAATATTTCACTTTGTGTGGAATGAATCTATAATCTATGAAAGTTTCACTTTTTGAATGGAATTATGGGGAAAAAAAAACTTTTCCATGATATTCAGAAAGGATCTGTATATATATATACGTATATATATACAGTCAAGCCGGAACGTCTGCACACCCCTTTCACCTTCTCCACGTTTTATTATGTTACAGACTTATACTACAATAGATTGAGTTAATTTTTTGCCTCAAACATCTACACACAATAGCCAATAATGACGAAGTGAAAACAGGTTTTTAGAAAATATGCAATTTTATTTTACTGACAAAAATAGGTTATTTAGGGGTTACATATCTGTACACACCCTTAGCCTAATACTGGGTTGCTGCACCTTTGGCAGCGATTACAGCTTCAAGGCGTCTTGGGAAAAAAGCTACGAGCTTGGCACACTTGTTTCTGGACATTTTTGCCCATTCCTCTTGGCATATCCTTGCAAGCTCCGTCAGGTTGGATGGGGAGCGTCGGTACACAGCCATTTTCAGCTCTTTCCACAGATGTTCAATTGGATTCAGGTCTGGGCTCTGGCTGGGCCACTCAAGGACATGCACAGACTTTATCCGAAGCCACTCCTTTGTTCTCTTGGCTGTGTGCTTCGGGTCGTTGTCATGTTGGAAGGTAAACCTTCGCCCCAGTCTGAGGTCCAGAGCACTCTGGAGCAGGTTTTCTTCAAGGATCTTGGTGTACTTAGCTGCATTCATCTTTCCCTCAATCAGGACTAGTCGCCCCATTCCTGCTGCTGAAAAACATCCCCACTGAAAATGGCTGTGTACCGACGCTCCCCATCCAACCTGATGGAGCTTGCAAGGATATGCCAAGAGAAATGGGCAGAAATGTCCAGAAACAAGTGTGCCAAGCTCGTAGCTTCTTTCCCAAGATGCCTTGAAGCTGTAATCGCTGCCAAAGGTGCAGCAACCAAGTATTAGGCTAAGGGTGTGTACTGATATGTAACCCCTAAATAACCTATTTTTGTCAGCAAAATAAAATTGCATATTTTCTAAAAACCTGTTTTCACTTTGTCATCATTGGCTATTGTGTGTAGATGTTTGAGGCAAAAAATTAACTCAATCTATTGTAGTATAAGTCTGTAACGTAATAAAACGTGGAGAAGGTGAAAGGGGTGTGCAGACTTTCCGGCTTGACTGTATATACAGTGCCCTCCACTACTATTGGCACCCCTGGTAAAGATGAGTAAAAAGGGTTATAAAAATTTCACTATTTGGTGAATTAGCTGAAAAAATTAGAAAAATGCATATATATAGGGTTTCTTCTCCTGACTTATTTTTCCATAGAGTTCAATAGGAAGTTTTTTCAGGAGAAACAACCCTTAAAGTGATCCATCCATATCTACTGCATATCTGGCAGCAGAGTGATGCATTTGATGCTTTGCTGTGATGCAGACCCTTGATGACTTACAGCCATTTTACCAACCATGTATTCCATACTGTTCCAGCATAATTTACAGCTAGATTTAGTCCCACCCCCCAATTCCCATAGAGATCCATTCAAATGCAGAGACGTTATAGTATCGCTTGTAAGAGTACCAGAAAATAAGATATCAAGAGTCTTTTGATGTTGTTGGGTCACAGACATCAGGAAGTCATGGCATGCAAAGGATATGCGACCAAATATTTAAAATGATTACTTTATTCTATATATAAATGCAGGGGTGCCAATCATTTTTTCTTTCTCATGATAATTTTACTTCAATTAAAGGTAGGATTTTTCTCATTTTTTCAGTCTGAGATTAATCTAATTCCCCAATAGGTGAATTTTTTATAACCATTTTTACTTATCTTTACCAGGAGTGCCAATAATAGTGGAGGGCACTGTGCGTGCGTGCGTGCGTGCGTGCGTGCGTGCGTGCGTGCGTGCGTGCGTGCGTGCGTGCGCGTGATGCCTTTAAATATTCCAGATTCTGACCGCTGACCTGTATGGGACAGTATGTTTAGTGTCTAGCCTCTCTCCTTGGTCAGGTCATACATAGAAAGTTCTCCTCTGGAAAATATGTGATTTATAACACTCAAAATACATGCAAGAATATAAATATATACATGAATGAGGCTGCTATGTTAGTTATTTGACTACTGTTATTTTAGGTCCAAGATGAAATCACAATAATTAATAAACATAATCTATTAATATTTCAATAAATATTTCATTTCACTTCAAACAAAAGGAACATACACATTGAATTGTTTAATAACTGAAATGAACTTGAATTGAATTATTGTGTAATGGTGATAAAATGATTTTGTACGACAACATACAACAGTGGTCATATTCACCGCTATGAATTCTTGGAAATAACTAAAGACAGTAAATCGGAATTAAGTTTTCATGATAAAATAACTTGCCATACATTTTTTTTCTGCCCAATAGGAAAAATGCTTTCATTCTTTTTTCTTGATGATAATCAGTTATGACTTTGGCTAATTGTTGTTATATTATAAATACAAGTACTGAAAAAAAAATTTCTAGCATATCCTGGGGACTACAGCATTGAAGGGGCTGCAAAGACCTATATACAGATCCTTTCCAAAAAATTAGAATATCATGGAAAAGTTTTTTTTTTCTCCATAATTCCATTCAAAAAGTGAAACTTTCATAGATTATAGATTCATTACACACAAAGTGAAATATTTCTAGCCTTTATTTGTTTCATTTTTCATAATTTTGGCTTACAGCTCCAGAAAACCCCCAAAACAGTATTTCAATAAATTAGAATAGTGTGTCGAAAATCAGCATTTACTTCAGTTATTTCAGAGAATGAGTGGAGTGGCTTGACTCGAGGAATCCGACAGTTGTAGCCTATGTCCCGGATACGTCTGTACGTGGTGGTTTTTGAAGCACTGACTCCAGCCTCAGTCCACTCCCTCTGCATCTCCGCCAAATTTTGGAATCGTCTTTGCTTGACAATCCGCTGAAGCCTACGGTCATCTCTTTTGCTTGTGCACCTTCCCCTTCCACTAAACTTTCTATTGATATGCTTGGACACTGCACTCTGTGAACAGCCAGCCTCCTTAGCGATGACCTTTTGTGGCTTACCCATCTTCTGGAGGGTGTCAATGATGGTCTTCTGGCCAATTGTCAAGTCTGCAGTCTTCCCCATACTGAACCAAACTGAGATAAACTTTGCAGGTGTTTTGAGTAAATTAGATGATAGCGTGACACTCAGTCTAATACATTCAATCTCTGAAATAACTGAAGTAAATGCTGATTTTCGACACACTATTCCAATTTCTTGAAATACTGTTTTGGGGGTTTTCTGGAGCTGTAAGCCAAAATTATGAAAAATGAAACAAATAAAGGCTAGAAATATTTCACTTTGTGTGTAATGAATCTATAATCTATGAAAGTTTCACTTTTTGAATGGAATTATGGAAAAAAAAAAAACTTTTTCCATGATATTCTAATTTTTTGGAAAGGATCTGTACAGTATCCTGTCCTGCTCATATGCTTTTCCCCAACTCTCACAGCAGGGGGCGCTGACTTTGTATGGATTTAGTCGGGCCACGAGTGCTGCTGAGTGCCTGCTAGTGCCCCTTCACTCATTACAGGGATTACATGCACGCTGTTCACAGTTCTGCATAGATTCACTAAATACTATTGTATCCCAACAAAACATATTTTCAACATTAAAAAAAATTCCAAGTCTCCCATGTGTAATAATACAATAATAAGTCTCCCACAATTATTGATCTGTCGTAAAAATGACTGATGTCAAGAGAACAGACAAATTAGAACAGACATTGTCATTAAACATAACAGATATCATGATGTGAAGTAAGAATAGCAATAGAGGAGAAGCGTTTTTTCCTATAAGTAAACTGTCCTTTAGCCAATTCCATATATCTGTTGCTATTTGAGTAGCAGGTCCCCCTCTGCGTGGCCCTCCTCAAGTCAAAGTTTGGAAGGGGCCAGATCAGCTGAGCATGTGTAGTTCAGCACGTCACACCAGCTCAGGTTGGTGTGGGCGGAGCCCAGCCAAAAAAGCCCCTTTGAGTCGGTTTCCTGACTCCGTTGCACACAGCCTCTCACTGTCTGTCAGGGGTCCTGAAGCCTGCGAGGGGGAAAGTATGCCTTTTTACAGTCCATTTAAATGAATGGGTTTATTATTGATGTAGTGCCTTAATCCTAACCAGCTCCAACTGCATGCTCGAGAGAATATCGAAATATTTACCAAATCATTTTTTAAAAATATAAATACATCTGGCACTCAACCCCTATGGTGGTCAGTCAGATATCTAGCAGACCTGGAAATCTGTATAGCAGCATGTCCCAAGTTTACCTTTTCCTGGAAGGTTTACAACTACCTACAGTTCCTTCCCCATTTTCCATTAATTAATTTGTCTGTATATATATATACAGTATACTATATCCATCATAACACAATAATTCTATGATGAATGTTGCCAAGATTACAGAACTGGCCAATATTAAGAACATATGAAGCATTCTGTTTCTGTTAACAGTTTACTCAGTTAAGCTCACCGAGAAGGTTAAAAGTTTACTCACACTGTTAGATTTACAACTGGATAAAATTATACATAAACATGAACAATTATCCATGAAAACTGTCAACACCTGTGATATCCATTCCCTTTGAAAGCCCTCTGGGAAATATCAGATTAGTATGACGTACGTAATATTGCACTGGGTGATGGACTCTCTCTCTTAAAGAAATGCTCTATTTTCACTCTGTAGCATATATATTTTTTAAATGAGCATATTTATTTTAGTTTCCTGTAGGGAGTGAACAGTGCATTTTGGTCATGGGGTCCCAGAGCAGAGGGGAATGTCCCCAGTGTCTTCTCAAAGAAGACCATTTACTCTCTCTCTCTCTCTCTCTCTCTCTCTCTCTCACTCTCTCTCTCTCTCTCTCTCTCTCTCTCTCTCTCTCTCTCTCTCTCTCTCTCTCTCTCTCTCTCTCTCTCTCTCTCTCTCTCTCTCTCTCTCTCTCTCTCCTCTCTCTCTCTCTCTCCGCCTCTTTCCTTTTCTTAGTGTTGGACAGCTGAGGGTCTTGGCTTACGTGCTTACGTTTGAGCTTCAGAATTCAGTGTATTTCTGCTTACCTTCACCTGCTGCTTTGGTCCACTTTCTTGGGCATGGGCCACTTCAGGTACCAGTGTGCTCAGAGTCACCCAGTTGCATTCACACAAAGGGTGAGCCTTCCGCTTTCCTCAGCGGAAAAAGATAAAGTGAATACCGGGGTAAGGTGTCACTTTGAGGAAAACAGCTCTTGTTCTTTTACATTCACTAAGAAAACACACAGAACATGAATGCATCTTGACAGCTAGGAAATTAAATAAATTCAGTAAAATAACTTAAGACTGTTTAGTGTGCACTCGGAAGTTCCAAACCATTTGCGAACCTATTTGCGTATCTAATTATTTCAACATTATCATCACAATGCGTGTGTAAAACTTTATGATCGTACATTTCTTATCTGAATTGTCCCTTTTGGAAATTTTAAAGATACCTTTATTCAACATTAATTTATTATGTCAAGCGGTAGCTGTTCTAATTTTAAATGACTACCTACTGTGACAGGGAGTTATGAATCAAAATGCCATTGTGCTCATTAGCTATTTGCTGGTATGCAGCAGAAGATGAAGCAGCCAAGCTTAAGATAAAGTACAAAATTACATTTACTTTCCCTACTACACTAGATCATAGATACTGTCCAAGCTGAAATATTAAAGGTATAGTTTCGTTTTCACTGTATAATTGCATGTATGTCATGGTTATTTGCAGCCTTTGCTGTTCTACGTTTTGGTTTCCTTTTTGGCGTTGTCAGGACGCTCTATCTGATTTTTTCCGCCTCCGTTCCGGTGTTTGTATCTTGCCCGACAATTATTCCCTAGACCTGTTTTGCATTTCCTGCCGGCTATAAATAGCCCAGGACTTCCGAATTTCCAACACTTCGCTATTGTCTTTGCTATGTTGACAACGAAGTCGGTAAAGTATAGGAAATTTGGTCACTGCATTTCTGGTTCGTACGAATAGGAAACGCAGCAAGTCCGGTTTAAGAAATTAGGATTAGATTGGTTTTCTCTTTTCTTTCCAATCGTTTTCATTATCCTTATTCTTTTTACCTGTTACCCTTTGTTTTCAAGCTCTTGTGCCTATAGAGCTTTGGATAACAGGTTTTTCTTTTCTGTTCCTTGCTTTCACTCGTTTTTCGAGTTTTTGCTTTGTTACGCTTTTAGAATCCTTATTGGTCATGTCTGGTTCTCTGAACCTTACTCTAACCCTTACAATGTATCTATCATAATCCTAAACTTCCAATAGTCCTTGAGCAAAAATGCCTTTAGATGACCCCATTACCCCACTCCAGTGCCTTTCCTCTTTAACCCAAACTTGTTGACAGGGAAAAAAGACCTGGTTTTATTTGTATGAGTCAAGGAATGGCAGATGTCAGATCTGCTGGGACCACTGGCACCAGTCTGTCACTCATTAAGATAGACTAAGGGGGCTTCACATGATGTGGAATTGTAGTAGTAGGCTACTGTGTTTCACTTGGAAAAATTGCATAAATGTGGCTAGGGGAATGTATGCTTTTGGAGGAGGCCAAAAGAGAAGGACATGTTTTGTGTGTGTGTGTGTGTGTGTGTGTGTGTGTGTGTGTGTGTGTGTGTGTGTGTGTGTGTGTGTGTGTGTGTGTGTGGTGTGTGTGTGTGTGTGTGTGTGTGTGTGTGTGTGTGTGTGTGTGTGTGTGTGTGTGCATACGTGCATATGTCTGGTCCTCATTTTGTGAGGGAAAACAGTATTTCCTTATGCCAAAACACAAACCTGCCTCTCTTCTCCAAGCATGTTTCTATGTTGAGACAGGGGCCAGGATTGTCTACACACTGGGCTAATTGAGACACATTCCTGCAGCTTCAGCACCAGCCCTACCATCTTTACAAGCCCTGTGGGTCATTAGCTAAATCACTTCAGGTTCTGTGTAACTTGCACTTATAGTCTCCATTAAAAGGGGACTTTACAATTGATTCGGTATATGTTTACTTTTAAAGCATTTACGTTTCTACATTCTGAAATTGTCTTTATAAAATAATAAATTGAATGTCATGTTCTTGTTCATGTTAGTTTGAAAATGCAAGAAAGATTGTGTGTATGGGCATGCATGCACATACAATTATATTAACCAACAGTAGGGCAATATTTTTCCGTTGATTATTTTCCGTAAATTCATACTATTAACTTGGTATAAAATGTGACAGAGGGTCAATGTCCTTTTGTCACATTTTATATGTTTTTGTTTTGATATTTGAAATAATCTTATTAAAAGTCTAGTTCTGCATACTATACATTCAGTAAAGTGTATTTCATACAATGGATATGTGAGAAAATGTATTTCATTGAGTTTCATTTCCACATTGTACATTGTGATGAGGAACATTTGATGTTTTGGATTGTGTGCTAGGAGCCCAGGGCGGGGTCATAGGACATAGAATGTTGACCCCCCCCCTGGACATCACTGCCAGTGGAGAAGAAACAAATAAGAAAAACAACGTATAAAATATGAAATGGAGGTGGAGATGGGGAGGTGGAGGGATTTCTGGAAACAGCTGGCACAAAAGGAATAACGGTAGGTAGGAAAAAACGGGATTAGTAGGTTTTAAGATAATAGCCTGAGATATGTAACGTTCTCACTCCCGTCCTATTGTTCTCCGTGTTTTCCCGTTCCCCCTGTCTCGTGTTTGTCTCTCCATAGTCCGTTTTCCCCCTTGCTGCAGGTTGGGCGTGGTTTCCCATTTGTGTCACTCTGTTTCACTGCACTTATCTCAGCCTATCCCATTTCCCCCGTTTCGCATGCATTCCACACTCTCCGCTCTGTTAATCACTCTCGCATACATTAGCACGCGGCACCTAATTGATACCAATTTAATGTTTGCATTTAGGTCACCCGGTGTTCTCTGTCCTGTGCAGTTCGTTAATGCTCATTGTCTAAAACCTCTGGTCCTGTCTGAGTCCTAGTCTAGTTTGTTACTCTGAAGTCTTGTTCCCGGCGTTTACTCGCCCTGCTATTCTGCCTAGTCGAAGTCTGCTCCAGTCTGGAACAGCATTTCCCGCTGTTCATTGTCCCGTCTCGCTATCCTAACTCTGTCTGCTTCAGTCTGCCAGCCTGCAGTCGTCTGTTATCCCTGCCTGTGTTGCGGTTTCCCTGCCTCCCACCTGACGTGTGTGCATGCAGCCTGGGCTCCTGTTCCTCCACTCTGCGGCGGTGCCCGCCTACTGCCAGTGTTGCGGTGCTGCTGATGTGCTGTCGCTACCGCCCTCTGCTGTCGCTGCTGCCGCCCTGCTGTTTCTGTGCCACTACTGCCGCTGCCCTGCTGCAACGCCTGCGTCCTGCCCGGACCCCACTCCACTGTCCTGCTCTACCCGCTCCCGCTCCCGCTCATCCCCTGCTCCACCAAACCGGCTGTCCGTCTCCATAACCTTCCCTGGCTTCTCCTACTCCCACTGCTCCCCCGCAGCATCATACCTGGACTGTCTGTCATTCATGTTCTCCCTATGCTTCAGGAGTTTGGTCGAAGCATAATTTATTAGAGCTACGCGCTCTGTTGTCTGTCTTGCTCATCCAGTTCCGGCTTGGAACACTAACCACCTTTTGCCTTTCTCCCCATGCTCAGGACTACCCTGATCATAATAAAATATTGAGTTTTGGCATTCCTGTGTTCGAGTCGTGCATTTGGGTCCAGTCCACTTCCCGGGTCGTAACAAGATATTCTCTAAAAAACTCTCTCCAGAATCTTTGTTTTAAAAAACTTTGTATTAAAACTCTGTATTCTGTATACAAAAAATGTATTTTGGTATATCAGAGATTTTTACACGTTTTATCATAGCACCTCGTTACACACACACAGACACACGTACACACACACACACGCACCGCACACACACACACACATACACACACTACATTTTTGTTGTGACATACTTGTTACAACGACTCCTCCAGAGGAGGAGGGATACCAAAATGGCTTTTCGATAAACCTGCCTCGGTCTGATTAAACAGGCTCTACACTTAAACCATAAACCTGCCTCGGTCTGATTAAACGGGCTCTACACTTAAACCATAAACCTGCCTCGGTCTGATTAAACGGGCTCTACACTTAAACCATAAACCTGCCTCGGTCTGATTAAACGGGCTCTACACTTAAACCATATACCTGCCTCGGTCTGATTAAACGGGCTCTACACTTAAACCATAAACCTGCCTCGGTCTGATTAAACGGGCTCTACACTTAAACCATAAACCTGCCTCGGTCTGATTAAACGGGCTCTACACTTAAACCATATACCTGCCTCGGTCTGATTAAACGGGCTCTACACTTAAACCATAAACCTGCCTCGGTCTGATTAAACGGGCTCTACACTTAAACCATAAACCTGCCTCGGTCTGATTAAACGGGCTCTACACTTAAACCATAAACCTGCCTCGGTCTGATTAAACGGGCTCTACACTTAAACCATATACCTGCCTCGGTCTGATTAAACAGGCTCTACACCTAAACCATATACCTGCCTCGGTCTGATTAAACGGGCTCTACACTTAAACCATATACCTGCCTCGGTCTGATTAAACGGGCTCTACACTTAAACCATAAACCTGCCTCGGTCTGATTAAACGGGCTCTACACTTAAACCATAAACCTGCCTCGGTCTGATTAAACGGGCTCTACACTTAAACCATATACCTGCCTCGGTCTGATTAAACGGGCTCTACACTTAAACCATAAACCTGCCTCGGTCTGATTAAACGGGCTCTACACTTAAACCATATACCTGCCTCGGTCTGATTAAACGGGCTCTACACTTAAACCATAAACCTGCCTCGGTCTGATTAAACGGGCTCTACACCTAAACCATATACCTGCCTCGGTCTGATTAAACGGGCTCTACACTTAAACCAAAGAGTTGTCCAGATTAAGGTGTCATAAATAAGCAGGATTGGTTTAGTATTTTGCTTGCTTATTTATGACATTTATGATGTTCATGACATTCAAACGTTCTTTGTAGACTTCTTGTTAACATGTTTTTCACTGAAAACTATAAACTATGTCAACATGTATATATTATTTATCTCATAAAGACATATTCCAGCTGAAACTATCATTATTTGAAACCTGATTAGCTAGTACATTCTTATTTTTTCAAAGGAAAATAAACAGAACCTCCGGGGCACGTTATATTTGTCTGCCATATTCAACATGTCCAGATAAAATAACACATGCTTGTGATTCAGTTTACTGTCACCAAGAAGTGGCTAATGTGAGCCGGATAAAACACATATCATGAATGGATAGCATTTGTCCCAGTATACTGTATGTACTAAATAGGAGATCAAACATTGTCTGCAGGTTCACTTGCGATAGGCAGCTGTCAAAAAACTTGTCTATGCCCCCTCCTCCCTGGTGCTACCGCCTGTACCTTAGTAAGAGTTGAGTTCAGTGTGTGAACAGTAGCATCTATTGAGATGAATGCCAGGCCTTTGCATTGACCCATGGGCCTCCCCAGGCTGTGGCTACTGCAGGAGGTCTCTCAATGAACTATTTATGCCCCGGCACACTCCTCCATTCACCATGATGGATGGCTGTCCCAAACCAGCTTTCGCATCTCATTCTGAGGGACAGTTTGGATCGTCATGAACACAGACGGCCTGTGCAGTGACTCCAGCGTGCCCGATATTAAAAGTCTGCTCTTTGCTCTTATCTTCTCCTGGGTTATCGCTGAGCAGTACTGAACATACAGTAAGGCTGTTCTCTCTCACCTGTCATCCTCAGATCCTGAACACACACTACTAAACACTTTAGTCTTCAGGTTGTTCGAAATACCCAGTCGAATAAAAACAGTCACTCACACGACAAAAAAATAAATTAATAAATTAAACTATTGTTTTTGCTTGACCTGCCAGAAAACCAAAGTATGTTTGATTCCTCTGGTATATGAAACAAGAAAAACATCTCTTTTTGGTTTAATCTTCTCATGGGTTCATATGTGTGCACCAGTCGGAGGACTGAACACCACTCCCACAGCGCTATGTTCTCGATTAGTCCTGGGCCGTGTCCGAATCAGCACTCTTCCACACTGTTGAGTAGCCTTGGTGAGTAGATAGGGCGAGAAAGTCGTAGAGTACGCGAAAGTTTTTCAAATTGCAGTACACTTCAAACACCCGGATGACACACTTACTTCCAGGGTTTCGCTGAGTACATTCAGGTGCACACTTTTCAAGAAGTACGTGAACATTTTGGTCACATAAATATGACGTGAAGCTACGTTTTTAAAAAATTAGGCACAGCTTCGCTGATGTTTTCCTTCAAACAACAACAACACGTGGCATGGCAGCGCAAGAGTGGGGCGCAGGGTTGCCAGATCTTGTAAGACTTTTAAGCCAAAAGGCGACTAAAAACTAGCCCAAATTATAGGCTATTTTTAACCGAAACCAACTTATTTTAAATAGAAATCATCATGTTTTTATCATTTAAAATAAGTGCGTGCTTTGCGACTTTTCATTTTACCCGTGACTGCACTTTGAAAGTATCCAAATTTAGCTGTAAACCGCAGACATGGCAACACTGGTGGGACGTCTTATGCCCTGCTTACGACACTTCCACAGTGCGTTTGGAAAATAGTATGGCGGATATTTTTCGCGGACTGCTAAACAGTGCACAATAAACGGCACACTTCTGCCAGTGCACTGTACGCAGGAGACAGGGATGCAGTAGATAGGGCTCTAATTCGGACACAGCCCTGGTCTAAATGGCTCCGTCCAAATTGATTCTGTGCACCATCTTGCTGACAGCTTTTTGGAACGTGTGTGCCGAGATTGAATGGTGCCTTACTTCAAATGTGAATACAAGATTGTACACATGGGCTACAGTCATTGGTCTGCTTTGGAGGGCCAATGGAGAGTATTGTTTCTGTTGGTTGCTTGATAAGAGCGCTGACAAGGGTGCACAAAGAGCCCACAAAGAAAGCCAGTCCTCCAGAGCCCAGGTGTCAAAACCAACCTATGGACTGGAATGGAGTGTAGAGATGGGGACAGGTCTCAGGAGGCCTGTATATCTATAATGGACCCTATTGTCCTGGTCTGACCCAGTGAGGTCACATGCTTCGCAGCACCTCTGTAGAAAATAGGGAACACGTGTGGGTGTGGGACCAGTGAAGGCCGGGAAACAGTGGATCTTTTGTGCATCCAGTCAAGAGAGGGGCAGGGTGGCAGCCTGGCAGGTGAAGCATGCCAGCGTACGGCCTCCATAGATGGACAGCGCATCTGATCCAGTGATCTCCATGTGCAGAGCACATTTTGGGTTAATCACCATGACAAATAAGTCTGTTGTAACCGAGCACATAAATCAGAAGGTGTCTTCGATGTACTCAAACGCATTTGTATGCGGCATTATGATGCAGCAGGAAATGAAAAAGAAATGCTGTTGATATAACTTGAATAATGGGTTTGGCCTGAAGATATTCAGCCAATGACATTACACTACAGACTGTTGGTATGTTCCTGGAATAAAGTCAGTGGCTCTTTTAATGCATTTATTGCTCAATAAATCTAAACACTCTAGACAGCTGCAGCTTTTTCTTATTCAAATATTTCCCATCCACTCCAATGGTTGATTTTATTTTTAGTTTAACAATTATTCTATTAATAACTAACAAGGGGCTATTCTAAAACAATCCATAAATCAACCACTTTAATGGTGAGGTGATAATGATGAGATTATTCATAACATTTAAGCAGTAGCTATTAATAATATTTTAGGTCTGTCAATCACATATGTAACTAGATGTATAAGTTACTGGGATGGATACAGAATATATAAGGCCCTCTGGTGTAATTATGTGCAACCTGTGGAGCTACTGATTAGCAATTCCTATTGCTTTTTACAGGTATTACTTTTCCCCCTTTCTATACTTGATTCCACATCAAGAATGTTATTTTGCATTCAAGGTTTAGGTAGTGCATCTGTTTAAAAACCAAAGGTAACTTGTCAAGAGAAATGGGTGCATGTTTGTATTTGTTGGTGTGTCAGCAAGTCTATGCTTTGCACCCTCATTTCTCTCAAAGAAGAGCCTTGTTAGAGCATGCTGTTGACCTTGCTGTTTATAAACTACCCTTTTCATCAGCAGAATAGAGGCTCACTGTGACCCCTCCTACCCATCCGCTTATGTCCCCTCCCCCTACTAAATCCACACCAACAACTCCCTGCTTGGGCGGCAAACAGGCTTGGTGCCAGGGGAGGGCTGGCTAGGGACTGACACCAAGCTGGGCAAGGGCCCACAGGGGGGTCTCTGTGAGAAAGAGGCCATGGTCTGACGTCAGCCCCTGGGCCCAAGTTGGAGAGCGGCCCACAGTTGGTCCTGTGTGCTGAACAAGGCCTGCCTGTAACTCCCACAGCACTTTAGCAGTCCTACACTGCCAGACATTGTAAGTGAAGGAAAATCAAGGAAACCTGAGTTACATTCATGTGCAGATAACGCTCCGTTTTCACTCTCCTCCCTGAGCACCCAAGAGTCAGCTGGGCAAGGATCTTGAATTACGGCTGCGTTCTAATATCTTGCATCTGTGCTACTTTTGCAATGGCACTTTTTATATCAACAATGCCCAGTCCAACCTCACTCTTGCCCTTGGCATTAGCGGAGCTCCCACCTTATCTATCGGTAACTCATTCCTGCTGTTTGTTTTCAATCTTAAAGTTCGTTTTCAGGGATTACGTAAAACCATGTTGCCAAAGCAGAAGTGACAGTGAGCAGCAACAATCAAAGCAAAATACAAAATAAAGGTTCGCTTGGAAATGTTTTTGTTATTCTGATTTACAGAAAAATCATCACTGAATAACTTGAGAATGTGAACGGTAATAATTAATACATTGTACAAATAACATGAGTTAGCCTACTTTTTATGTAATCACAGTATTCCTTTGAGAGGGAAGTAATAAGAAGGAAGTTAATGTTAGTTCAGACAACAAAATCTGACTTTGATTTCGTAACGTCCTAACGTTACTACTTGGAAATACTACTGCTATTCGGAGTGCAGTAGATTTGTGGCTATATTTTTATTTATATTTGCGACAGATAATCTGATAATGATACGCTACTGCAGAGAACTGTCATTAGCAAGACAATAGTTCTCCAATTTCTGTCAGCGGCTGCACTTCGGCAGTCAGCGGCTAGAGGTCTCGCTCAGCTCTTGTTTAGGGAAGAAAATCAAACAAACTTGACGCAGGAAATTTTCGGCATTGTACTGTAATTGGTTATTTTTTACTAGGTCTTACCTCATGAGCAGCCTTGGAGCTCCTATTGGCTGAAACCACATTCGGGACTTTGACGGTCAAAATCCTCAAAGAAGGTAGGTTGCACATGCAAGCTGTCAAGGGAGAAGGAAGCAAACAACCGAAAACGAAGTCGTTCAATTTGTAAGTAAAGTCTGATTTGAACTGCAAGGTCTGATCATTCTTTATTTTCATCATCTAGTTACCCAACTCAGATAGTGTTAACTATTTGTTTGATGCGATGCAATAAAAAAAAGCTAATGACATTAATGCACCGTGTTGTTTACCCACCAAGCATAGACAAGTATTTAGCTAACTAGCTAATGTTAGCAAGTAAGCTATGTAGCTATCTATTTGTTAGCAAGCAGTGTAACGATTATTACGCTCTAGTTAGCTAACGTTATATAAGCAAGCTAGGGACAGTTCAGTTAGCTAACATGATTTAATGATGCATGACGGAAATAGGTACTAAATATAATTTGTTTAACGTGAACGGCTTGCGATGTTAGTTAGCTAGCTACGTTAGTTTGGTAAGTTACAATTATTACTTGGGCTTGGCATTGGTGAAGGATCAACAAGTGACCCTCTCTGCAGATTGTTAAAACATGTATTATTTATCCAAGCGAACTAGCTAGGTAGAAAATTGAGTTAACATTAGTTTTCTCGCTAGCAAACTAGATAGCGATCGCGATCGCGATATCAGGATATATATCCGATCAGCGTTCGTTAGCCAGCGCTATAATTTTCACACCGTAACATTAACTAGCGAACGGAGCTAACCTTGGCATTAAGTTACTTGTCAGCTAACGTTAGGCACATTCAATGCTGGGTCTAGCAGTATGAGTATTGATTGATTGGTCGCCCCCGCTCTGTTGTGGCTAGTTAACGTTATAACGTGTTATATCTTTTTTAGGCATTGCTTCATAACAAGCTAGGGTGGAAAGCGGGAACTGTCGTGAGAGCCTTGAAGTAATTACCGCTGATTTAAGCCCCTGGTTTAGAGATAACGTTACCCTGCGGACTGAGTTAACAGTTCGCTTGAACGCAACATGTTCTCGAAAATAAATTTCGAAGATTTTTGGTGTCCTAAGAAATTAAATTAAGCTCAGCATGGAAAGGATCCTTGCGTAAAATAAGATATACACACAGGCAAGCAATAGGATTTTTTCTTTATGAGCTGCCTGCTTTGCTTGAATTTAGTGAATATTTAAACCATGTATGTTTTCCATGACTACTGATCTTCACTGGAGACTTGCCAAAAGCACGTCTCTCTGTCTGCTGCCTCTGGGGCATCACATCCCTTTTAGGGCCTGCTGATGTCCTGTCAGCAGATTACTCGATTACTCACAGTGTTACTTGGACACATTGAACCTAGGTCAGGAAAGGAACAATGTTTAGCCTATCAAGTTCAGATTATGTTGGACAGGTAGTGAGAGGTTTTTCTTTTCTTTTTTGGGGTGGGGGGTAGAGATACAGATCAAGTTTTCAGTTTTAATTTTGCAGTAAACACGATGTCATTCCAAATCTCCTTTCCCCCTCACAGCACTTTGGAGTTGCTAATGGATGGTTGATCTGTCTTGCACTGTAGATTAAACCAGCGGGATCTACTTTGTGTTTTTCTTGTACAGTATATCCTTTTTGTTTACTTATTTGTGTTTTGCTCTGCCAATTTGAGACATTTTCTAAGCCAAAAATGCATAACATGCTAATTATTACTGAGCATGCTTGCTTTATATGCAGTGCAATTTGTGTGTTGTAAGAATTTGTAGTGCTGTAAAGGTATCTGAGAGAAGGCAAAAGGTGTGATTGTATGTATGGCAGTTACTGTATACTGCTACCAAATATAGCCTGTGCCTTGTTGTTTACTGGTGATCCCCGTTAATTACACAGGCAGTTGAGGAAATCTTTGAGAAAGGATACTGTTTCAGGGTCAGAAAGGCTTTTTGTAAAGTGTGGTTCTACTGCAGGTTATTTGTTATTATATTGTGTTCTTCACAAGGAAAATGAAAATTACAATGTCAGCAGCAGATTGTACCACAGCTAGCAAGTCTTCTGTATTTGTGTTATTTGGGCTATGACAGACATGGCAAAAAAGCATATCAACCCCCAAAAAACATGACATTTGTACAAAAGATTAAACCCACCGATATAAAACTATAGCAAACGGTCCTCTCTCTCTCCCTCCCTCCTCTCTCTCTCACTCTCTTTCTCTCCATCTCTCCCTCTCCCTCTCTCCCTCTCTCTCTCTCCCCCCTCCCAGTGTGTGTGTGTGTGTGTGTTTTTATGAGGGTGTAGGGCATTTAAGCTAGATGATCAAACAGCCCCAAAGTTATTAGCCTAGATAGGATTAGTGGTTTCAACACTGATTAGCTTTTATCCGAGATTTGTACTCGGTTGCAAAAGCATAATTGTTCCAGGTTATCAGGGGTTCGGTTTAGAAGTCAGAATTTGAAGTGTACTGTAGTGCACTATTGCAGGGCCAAAATGGAGGACCACATCACCCTTGTTCAGGGTTAACTCAATGGCACTTCAATAAGGCCTCAAAGTGCCATGTGTGATAACAGAGCCCTATTGGGAGAGCCAGTGGCTCTTTTACATTCAGCCTGTTGTTCGGCTCTCAGCTTCAGCCAGCCAGTCTGAATTATGGCAGTTGCCATCCATTGTTTTCGGTATCGTTTGTTTGTGTGGCATTTCTGTGGCCCGGTACCATAACCTCATTACTTCTGTGTGCTTCACTCTCATCACCCTAGGGGTGGTTATATTAAGGAAATGTAGAACTTGGCACCCCGCCCCTAAAGGTAGGACTGCAGTGGTCCATGTGCATTTAGTACACTGAGACGGCACACTACCGCCTGGACTAGCCTGTGTGAATCACATCATTTTAGTTTAGACTAAAGTGCATTATAAGGTCACTGCTCTGTGAATTTGCCGTCGCTTTCTTTGCACCGTATAAAGAGATAAAATTATTTAAAACCGCACAATGTCCAGAAACGCCATATCTTAACTGAAAGGTGATATAGATGCTATCGTCCCAGAGGAACTGGGGTACACTCCCCTTTAGTCGGCTCTTTGGTCGGTTCAGTCTGCTATCAGGGCAGCGCAGTGAAGAAACAGGTTTAGTGCAGTCAGGGTTCAGTCACTTTGATAAGCTCAGTTTAACTTGCCTGTTTACAATACATTTTGAGCACCGTCTTCCAGCCCACCGGTGCTGGAGTAAATCTTCTTTAGTAGAATCTGTTATTTATATATTTTTACCAATGCTGTGTTTTTTTGTAAAAAAAAGAATTTCCCCGCTTTGTCATCCATTTTGGAAGTAAGATTTGTACTGCTGTGTTTTCTCATGTTATTTCTGTGCCACCCACATGTGAGAACTTGTCTTATGAACCGGTCTGCGAGCCAGTGACTATTTGCACACGACAAGCCAAACAACATGCTAGAGCAGTGCATGTCTCTGACCATAGAGATGCAAAGACCGTCGTGTCTTACTGCTGCTAAAATCAGCCGATGGTGTAGCTCAGACACAAACCTGCGACGTGTAGGCTGTGTGGCTAAGCTTGCACTTAGATTGAGTGTCTTTACCAACTGAGCCATCCAGGAGCCCCTGTAGACTCCAATTTGACTATAGTGCCAAGTGCTTTGTAATCAGGGATTTTGTCTCTTGCCGGAATTGTTTCAGCAAGCTTAATTCAGTGTTGACGAAATATCCAGATGTTGTATTTAGTGCACCTACATAATAGGTTTTAATAGATTCAATTGTTGTGTTCTTTTTTTTATTTCACATATTTTCTATGGTATGAAGCGGCAGAGCAGAAATTTGGTGTAATAAGTTAGCGTTTTCCCACGGGAAACGCGCTCTGTCTGGATATCCTCCCGTCTCTGCTGGGTCATTATCTGTTGACAAAAGGTATCGCTAATTGTGTGGGAAAAATTGGAGGTGGCACGCAATGTAATGAACGCCTTCAGCAAATGGGAGGCCTTTGGTTAAGATGTTGCGTATCTGTTTCGGAGTTCTCGCTTTACTTGCAGGCGGTGGCTGCTCGAGACCTCTGTTGTCTGCAGCTGTGAAACTGCGGAGTGCTGAGTAAGCAGGCTTGCTTCAGAAGAGCCAGTCAGTGTTAGAATTAGCAGAGGCCCTCTTCGAGCCAGTCTCTTCCCAGGGGGCCAAACAAGAGCACAAGACTGCCTTTTAAGTAGAAATCCCAAGTTTCAAAGTTTGTAAAAACTAGCTTATCCTAACTGGGCTTTGCACATTCAATTTTATTTTTAATTTCGAAGCTTATGTGCAATATATGGATGTTATGTCGACGTTGCACTGTCACTAAACATACTGAAAAATGTTGTGATTGTTCCCTTGTGGAAATGTAATATACTGCAGTATTTTTTAAATATATTGTGATGATAATTGTGATGTACAGTATTTGCGATATACTGCAGTATATTACATTTCCACAAGGGTTTTTCTTTCATGTAAAATATTATGACTGCATTTTGTGTCCTCTGCTACATGTTGCATATCCCAGAGCTATATTCCCTCTCATGTTGTGTGAATGTGTTTTGTGCTTTTCTTGCAGGCTGTGGCCTTCATACTGACGCGGCAGAATGAGGTCCTTTGTCATTAGCTTGACATCCTTCAGCGTCTAGGACTACTGGAGGCCGGAGATATGACGCGATATTATTGAACGAGGGCGGAGACTTCACCGTTGTCACCCGAGAGTGTTCCTGTCACGCTCTGTCGCTTCTCTGCCCTCCTCGAAGTCTTCCTCACCCCCTCTTCGGTCCACCTCTCCCCCTGCTCCCCCCCCCCACCCCTGCTTCTCGGTCTCGAGCGTGTCCGGGCCGTGACGACCGCTCGCGGCCCCCCCCCCCGTGCGGCCCTCCCCCCCCCGTCGGCGGCCCCCACTGTGTGTTGGCGTGCGATGGCGCGGCGGGACACTGAGGGTTGCCGCGGCGGGCTGTGATGTCAGTGCCCAGCAGCCCCGGTGAGAGCCAGCGTGGCGCTCCCAGATTCTTCGTGGGCTGCGAGGACGATGAGAGCGAGAGCCTGGACGACTGCAGCATGAGGACAGACATGGAGCTTTACGAGGACGACGAGGAGGCTGACTCGGTGAGGGCGGGGTCACCGGGGGAAGGGGGCGGAGCCACCGGGGGAGGGGCCAGGGCCACCGGGGGAGGGTCCAGGGCCAGGGCTGATACAACTGGGTTAGGACAGACCGTGTTATATGCACACATTGGTGCTAATTCAAAACTAAGTTTTTCCTGGCATCAAAAGGGTCTTTGGTGCTCCCCATCATTGGCCCAGCTCTTGCGGTTGCACATAGGGTCATCCCACATTGTTAGCATTGAGCTATCCTGAATTGGACCCTAATAAAAGTCAAGGCCTAAAAAGCTTGGCAAAAAAGTACATAACTGAACAATACAAAAGCATCAGTAAATTGAGAGAAGGGTGTTATGTTTTGTGATCTCCCTCTTTCAATGTTAAGCTGTGAACATAAAAGTCATGCATAAAGCAGCTATAAGATGAACTGATAAACCCTTTACAGTGTACGGATGAAACAACAGGTTAGGTCTAATAATTAGACTCTGCTGCCGTCCCACTGATTAAAGATGCCATCCAACGAGATATGCTCGTTCAAATCATAACTGTCACCAGACTGTGTTTTTGAGGAAAAAAAAGGCACCGCAGTTCAACTGTCCGTGTCTGATTTGACAAACATGATGTTGCGACCTCCGACTCAAAACGATAGAACGCGTTCCTTAAAGATAAGAATTTAAATGTTATAAACGCTGGAATTGATTAAAGAACACACAACTGAAAAGGGATTTAATCTGCCTTTGCTTTCTCCCGGCACAAACCTTTGTTGCTCTGGTTAGTGGGTGGCAACGCCAGCAAGCCAAGCGTCCCTGCATGTGATGGTCCCTCCCTCCCTCTCTCTCTCTCTCTCTCTCTCTCTCTTTCTTTGATTTACTGCGATTATCAGAGGGCTGCATTGTGCCGCCACATAAATAATATTCTGACTGTAGTTTCAATCGTTTGTTTTCCCTTTTTTCCTCCTCTTTGGCGCTCGCAAATTTTGCTTTGCCGCTCGCAAATTTTGCTTTGCCGCATCCAAAGATTTCTCTATGCAGGACAAACCCTGGATATGCCAGTCTATTTGTCCTAACCCAGTTTTAATAACCCGAGACAGGCCTGCTGGGGGAGGGACTCTGTCAAAGTGGGAGGAGAGATGGAGCTAAGTGCAGACTCTGCAACCTTCTGCAGACTCAGCGCAAACATGCATTTTTCTTGTTGTGTTTACATGTTAGCATATGTATAAATGATGAGAGCGCTCCTGTAAACACCATTAACGGATAAGTGGACGAGGAAGGGTTTTTCATATCTCCTCTCCTATCATGTAATTATACAAGGGAGGACGGGCTGAAATGATTATACTTATGACAGTTAGAATGTACACAAATAAGTTGTCTCCTGCCGGTTTACACGACACAGTCAGTTGTACTGCGGATGTAGCCGACCTTAGAGAGAAGACAGTGGCCCTGTCAGAATGTGACTGTTGTGGCGAAGGAGGTTTGAGGAGAGCCGAGCGGTTGGGATGAAGGGAGGATGTGACCGAGCTGTTTCGGCCCCCGCCCTGCTTGCAGCCCCCCGAGCGGCAGATCGCGGTGGGGATCTGCTCCATGATGAAGAAGTCCAAGTCCAAGCCCATGACGCAGATCCTGGAGAGGCTCTGCAAGTTTGAGTACATCACCGTCGTCATCTTCCCCCGAGGACGTCATACTCAACGAGCCTGTGGACAACTGGCCCCTCTGCGACTGCCTCATCTCCTTCCACTCCAAAGGTGAGTCGGTCCGGCTGTGGCCCTCGGCTCCGCTGCCGGCCGGCTCGGCGTGAGTCAGTTCTGTCAGAACGACTTTGCAGTCTCTTTTGGAAGCGTTTCTTGCCTTGACTCCGGGCGGTGAACATGCTGTAACCGTACGTTTGGCTCTGTTGTTCCATTTCCCTCTTCTATTGCTCCGGCAAATTGAAACAAATTAACTTGTTTAAAATGAAAAAGATGTGGTAATTTCGTTTAGCAGCAGTGGGGGTTATTATTTAGCATTTTCAGATGTCAACCTCAGTGGATACCTATAGTGTTGTTTGCATTTGTGTGTGTGTGTTCAGGATTTCCTCTGGACAAGGCAGTGAGTTACGCCAAACTCAGAAACCCACTTCTCATCAACGACCTGAACATGCAGTACTTCATACAGGACAGGTACGGCACTGTGCTTACACACGCCTTCCCGTGTGGTCATGCTGATGACAGAACAGTGGCCCGGCAGTGGGTAGAAGTGTATCTCAAGGTCATCTACAGGACGGCGTGCGATTGTGGGAGGGATTATGTTAACAAAGGAGATGTCGAGCACGGTTATCATAGGATGAATTGCACATTGTTTTATATTTATGTATGTATTTGATTTACTAGAAAACCTTTCGCTACATTAAGAATGTGCACCTCGTTTTACTGCTGCCTGAGATTGTGATAACGGTAATGTGCTGAGAATAGTAACTATATCACCATGCTCTGTCTCCAGCATTCCGGAAGCACGGTGCATAATCTCAGTTTAATTGCTTTCCAGGAGGGAGGTGTATCGTATCTTGCAGGAAGAAGGGATCGATTTGCCGCGGTACGCCGTATTAAACCGGGACCCGGACAAGCCAGACGGTGAGTGTCGGCCTCTGTGGGCCTGTGTTTTTTTTCCCCTTCCCTGAGCCTGTTTCTTCGAGATTTCCATCCAAAACATCCGCATCCTGCTGGAAAATCAACCACCCCTTTGCTTCTATTCAGATTGATTTTGATTTAGGCAGGGTGCTTAATTAACTTTTTTCACCCGCTGGCCAGAGTAGCTTGTGGATACTAAAAATCACCAGCCATTTTCAACATTTTACCAGCCACATTACCTTTTATAATCTAACACAACCTGGTTAGTTACCGGCCAAAGTGGCTGCTAGAGTAAAAATCTTACCAGCCACGATCAAAATTGTAACAGCATTTGGCTGGTGGCTGGTGTTAATTTCACACCCTGGATTTAGGGGTAAGCAAATTGGGAAATGCTTCGCCAACTTTGTTCGTTCAACCTTGGCGGTACAATCAATCCAATGCTTTATTTAATTCTGTTCCAAAATAAGTACTGGTACGGTTTGCGAGTGCCTGGGGATCCACAGAAAGGTTGCTTTGAGTAGGTGGTGTCCTGGCTGGCACCTTGCAGTCCTTTATGCCTGTGACAGCTGCCCTGCTTTAAGTCACTGATGAATGCATTGTCAGTATTTTACACTTTTCTCAAGCCTCAAGCGGGTATTTCAGAACTTGTTAATTTTCCCAGCTGTCTGCACACCTCTAGAAGGAGAATTGAATACTGATAGAGCCTGACAGGCGAAGCGTGGGCGGTTGATCTAACCTGTATTAATAAGCTATGAAACAAACATGGCTTCTCCTCGGTCAGAAGTTCTGACACGATAAAAGCTCTGTGGTACATTACAGGTGGCATATATGGCAGTGATTAGCCTTATATTTTCAACTGCAAACCTGTGTAGTGGTCAGAATGTTCTGTGTTTAAGATAGATTCTGAGAATTATCCTTTGCCATAAAGTGTTACTATTATTTAAATGATGGGTTATCACTACATATGTCCATCATCTGTATTACATTAATAAGAACAATATGTGTCCACGGTAGTGGATTGCAGGAGTGGTGATTTGGCATATAATCCTACATATTAAACATGTGTTTTCTTTCTGCCATTTTTCAGATGATGAACATTTGTGGTGTTTTATTATATATAGAAATCTGAAATTATATATAGAACTTTTCTTCAACTCAAAGGTGGTCAAAATGTTATGTGCCCTGCAACGTCAATCTTCTAATTGATTTTGACTGACCACCCATTGCCACTTCTTTCATTGTGTCATGAGGGCATTTACTCTGCCTCTGATTGGTTGGTGTCTGTGCCCATCTCTCAGAATGTAATCTGGTTGAAGGGGAGGACCATGTGGAGGTGAATGGAGAGATCTTCCAGAAGCCCTTTGTGGAGAAGCCGGTCTGCGCTGAGGACCACAACGTGTACATATACTACCCTACCTCCGCTGGCGGGGGCAGCCAACGCCTCTTCCGAAAGGTCCCTCCTCACATTTCAATCCCCTCGCGCTTCCGAAGCAGGCCGGCCTGATTTCAAGGGCCTCTCGTTCTACTGACGCATTCGGTGAAACGCTCCTGGCGTAGAAATAGAACGGGCTGCGCGCGAATCTGTAATAACACTCCATGTTGTTAAGCAATAAAGCATGCTGTGGGATTCAATTTCACGACCCGTTGAGTTGCAGAACAAATCACCTTATCTTTGGCTGTCACTTCCTGTCTTCCTCTTGAGTAGGTTTCATTCTTTGCAATAGTTGGTCTGTATGTTATGTTATGAGAGTAAGCTCTCACTCAGAATGGGGTGGGTGCTATGACTAATAGAACATGATACAGTTACCTTAAAGAGATACTGCAGAGGTTTTTCTAAGGCCTTTTTTACCGCTTCAATTTGAACTGGAACTCGTGAGTGGGTGTGGTCATATGACGATGGTGCCACGTAGTCATATTATGAATATTCATACGGTCGAGGAGTGAAAGGGTGTGTCTTGGTGAACTGACTCAGGCCCCCACTGAACTCAGCCCCCTTCCTGCTCTCTCCTCACAACTACGTCTTCGCGATCGAGGAGAGGACCGGGGATGTAACCGAATGGTAGAGCTAACGTTACCTAGCTAAGTTAGCTTGTTTGTCTGCCTAAAGTAACGTTACTATTAAATACATTCAAATACACAGCAAAACCCAGTCATACAGTAACGTTAGTATATTGAACATAGCTGGTTGTAGCGCCCAGCTCCACTTGGTCCGGAGATAATTGTTATCATTTATTAGCTAACATTATTCATAAATGATAGCGATAACTAGCTATCTAGCTAAGTTACCAGTTGTCTGGACCAAACGGGGCTAAACTCACACACAATAGACTTCTTTGCATTACCTAATTTATCGATACATTCCGTCTCTCGGCAGATTATGAAAGCTAACAGAGCCGGTGGCGTTACACCGAGGAACGATATATCTCTGACTCCTTGGCATAATGCAGGCAAGTTAGCTAAAGATACCAAAGTAAGACGTTGTAGATGAATAACTCTCTATGGCTACGTTCACACTGCAGGTAAAAAGTGGCACAGATCCGATTTTTTTCTCAAATGTGACACAGATCTGATTTTTTTTTATGGATGTGTGAACCGCGAAAATCACATTGAATCATCAATCATTTGGGCACTTTTGAATGTGGGATTACCGATACATAACCGATTGTGTCAAAGCGACCGCAGTCTGTCAGATCGGAATTAATGTGACTTTTTACGTCATTTTTGATGCAGCGAGCAGGGCATTAGAACGTCTACGCACGGGCTAGTTAACTTTGTACAGGGTAGGTTATCAATAGATTCACATTATATTATCATGTGTTGTCATTTTAGACAAGTGGTAAATGTGCAAAGCAGTGGATTTTTTGGGGCACAAACGATACACCATAATAAGTCGGAAGTAGGCAACGTTTTTATATCATTCTCGGACAGCTGCGTTAGCCGTTTTGTGATTTAAAATAATGTTAGAACTGTCCATATTATTGTCTTGGTTTGTTGCACGGTATTCATTATTCACGGGTTTCTCATGTAGCTGCTTACCGAACGTTATGGTTGTCGGTCCAATAGTGTGTCAATAGTTTAATCTAAGGGTGCGCAGTGATGTTAGGCTATACATTACACATGAAGTTGAACAGATAGCTTTTTTATATTGTGTATTTTAACACGGCTAGAACGCTGTATTGACCAATCTTCATCCCGGAACTATCCGTTTTATAAATGTTATATCGACTGGTCTCACTAGCCAAACGGCCGAGCGCTCCATTTTCTTAACTCGCCCGTCCTCATAATCACTCGCCCAGGCGAGTGAGCGAGGTTAATTTCATGCCTTGCTTGAGTTTCACTGAAACCGCACGTCACGGTCCCCCCCCATTCCTGGCTCCGATCTCGCATTCACGAGTCACTCTGCACAGAAGTAGCAGCCATGGCAGCACAAAAAGCTAGTAAAAACCTTGGCTTTTTTCCCGTCTCCTCACCCGTATCATTAGCTCCACTGCACATCAACTTTAAAATTAACGCAGAAGCTGTGACTTTGATGACTTCCTTTTTGTTGTTGTTTATTTCTGCAGGCTGTGTAACAGGCACTATGTCTTTTGTGTTTGTTCATTTGCACGGGTCATTTGAGCAGAGCAATCAGTTCACACTGGAATCAGATATGGGCCACATTAAAAAATTAATGTGAACAGCCAAACAAAAAAAAATCGGATCTGAGCAATAAATTGGAATTGAGCACTAATGCCTGCAGTGTGAACGTAGCCTTAGTAGCTCGATATAAGTCGTAATATTAACGTTAGCAGTAATACAAAGCAATTTGCATTTGAACTTGAACTAACTAGTTAGCAGTACAAGGGTCTCAGTCTCAAAGAGGAAAAAAAACCCGTTGGTCTCTGCTTTTATACCACGTGGCCAGCCGAGACCACCCCTAGGACCACCTCAACTCCACCCATTTTTATGTTAAGGATCTTGTGACGTCACGAATCCCCGGAAACCAGCGTATTGGTAAGCCTACACAAAAACTCATATAAAACTATTTTGACTAAACATGAGATTTTCGGACATAGACAGTTGTGTATGATTATAATCTAACCCAAAACATCGGTTTTCAACGGGAAAAGTCGGTTTTTGACTGCAGTATCACTTTAACAGTGCATTGCTGGGTGCTTGTCAAACACTCATTAAGCACTCCATGTTGTCCATGTGTAGCACACGAGTAGCTGCAACTCGTTGAACCGTGATGTTCGGTTGTTGAATTGTATGATACGACGACACAGTGTCCAAAACATGAAAGCGATCTCTTTGTAACAGGAACAATAAGTCCTGGTAAGATTGAACAGATTTACAGGAGGCTTTCCTGTATTATCTACTCTCAAATAGGCTTGGGTCAGATTTTATTCTTGGATGTCTTCTTATGCTGCGAATCTTGAAAGGTTGTCCGAGCTGTTGATGTATTTTTGTAAGTAGTCTTTATTTCCCATTTATCAGTTTCGGAACGAAATGTCTAATTTCAGATCTAAGCGTACTAAATGATGGCTAGGATTGTTTCTTATACATTATGTTCAATAGTTATTTAACATGGGTTGTCTGAACGAGTCAACAATTTTAAAAATGAAATGGAAAGGAAATTTAGTTGGACATACAAATACGACACCAAATAAGTAGCCCTAACAAGGCCAGTCTCTCTCTCTCTCTCTCCTACTGTATATATTACGGCATATATTCCTTCTTTTATATGTCTTTTTTTCTCCTGTAGATTGGGAGCCGCAGTAGTGTGTACTCCCCGGAGAGCTGTGTGCGTAAGACGGGCTCCTACATCTATGAGGAGTTCATGCCCCACAGACGGCACAGACGTGAAGGTATGGCAGCACCACAACCCTAACCCTGACCTGCCCCTTTGCCCTCTACCCCACGTGTAGGATGGGGCCGCCACGTCTGTAACCGCACCTCGCTGTGTGTGTGTTTGTGTGCGTTTGTGCAGGTGTACACGGTGGGGCCTGACTACGCCCACGCAGAGGCCCGGAAGTCCCCCGCTTTGGACGGGAAGGTGGAGCGAGACAGCGAGGGCAAAGAGATCCCGCTACCCCCGTGATGCTCACCGCCATGGAGAAGCTCGTGGCTCGGAAGGTGTGCCTGGCATTCAAGGTGGGTCTTTGCGCTCTCGTCCGCCGACCGTACCGGAGTGTGAAAGAGCCGCGATCATAACCGCGTCAACCTTCGCAGCAAACGGTGTGCGGCTTTGACCTCCTTCGAGCGAATACGGACACTCCTTCGTCTGCGACGTCAACGGCTTCAGCTTTGTGAAGAACTCCATGAAGTACTACGATGACTGTGCCAAAATCCTGGGGTTGGTGAAATGTGCATTGTTTAGCTGTTTAGCTGTTTAGCTTCAGTCAATCAGTAAATATGAGCGTAATCATAGCTCATTAGCCATTTTGGTAAGTTAAGTTAGTGTAAATGTGGCTGTTCTCTCTCAGGAACATCGTGATGCGGGAGCTGGCTCCCCAGTTCCACATCCCCTGGTCTATCCCCACCGAAGCAGAGGATATTCCCATTGTCCCAACCACATCTGGAACTATGTGAGTGCACCGGCTCCTACTGATAGTTATCAAACTATCAAGGAAAAAAAAAAACATTATGTTAGCTAGTATATCGACGGCAAGAAAAATGACAAGAGGATACGTCTGTAAATGATAGTAGCACAGTATTTGTCAACAAACTGTAAAATGTATTTTCATACCTTTACATATCAAATGTCTTCATAAAAATACATTTTACAGTTTGTTGACAAATACTGTGCTACTACCATTTACAGTTGTATGTTCTTCTATTTTCATCACTGGCTTGAGAGGCCCTATTGACTCGTGATCGTGCACTGTACTCAGTTAACATTAGACCAGTGATTTTTGGTAGGAGGGGCTCAATATATGAAACCCCACGTACTGCTGGAAGGGCCTTCTCATTCTGTCAGCAATCTGTGAAAGATGGCCTTTCCCTCCTCGCCACAGGATGGAGCTGCGCTGTGTCATTGCTATAATCCGGCATGGGGATCGAACCCCCAAACAGAAAATGAAGATGGAAGTGAGGAACCCAATGTGAGTTTGTGCGCAAGCAGTCGCTATGCTAACCTGCAATGTTCCTCCGTTCCAGATCTGAATAAACAGTTGGTGTTTCCGTTCTCCTAGGTTCTTTGAGCTGTTTGAAAAATATGGAGGTTATAAGACAGGGAAGCTGAAACTGAAGAAGCCAAAGCAGTTGCAGGTAAATGAGGTGCTTCTAAGTAAATATTTCAGATGATTTAATGAGAAAGCTAGCCAAAGTGCTTGCACATCAGTCCCCCAACAGACAGTTCCTCTCTCTATGGTGTAGTCCCAACAGTAAGTTCCTCTGTCTATGGTGTAGTCCCAACAGACAGTTCCTCTCTCTATGGTGTAGTCCCAACAGACAGTTCCTCTCTCTATGGTGTAGTCCCAACAGACAGTTCCTCTCTCTATGGTGTAGTCCCAACAGACAGTTCCTCTCTCTATGGTGTAGTCCCAACAGACAGTTCCTCTCTCTATGGTGTAGTCCCAACAGACAGTTCCTCTCTCTATGGTGTAGTCCCAACAGACAGTTCCTCTCTCTATGGTGTAGTCCCAACAGACAGTTCCTCTCTCTATGGTGTAGTCCCAACAGACAGTTCCTCTCTCTATGGTGTAGTCCCAACAGACAGTTCCTCTCTCTATGGTGTAGTCCCAACAGACAGTTCCTCTCTCTCTGGTGTAGTCCCAACAGACAGTTCCTCTCTCTATGGTGTAGTCCCAACAGACAGTTCCTCTCTCTATGGTGTAGTTGAATTGATCTCTTTTGTACATGCCGCTTAACAACATCTTCTTTCTTTAGTTTTTTAAATTTTTTTGTGTTCCCTCCTTTTCTCACAAATTTGGAATGGCCAATTGTATATCGCCGCTCATTAGTGGATCCCCCGCTGTCAAATCGGGAGAGTGCAGACAAGCACGTACTCTCCTCAGAAGCGCACAATGTCGAGCGTTAATTATCAGGCCGCAGCTTGCATGTTGGGCTTGAGCAGACCTGAGTTGGAGGAAGTCCCTTCATGTGCAGCTTAACAGACAGAGCAGCGGGGGTCCCTAGAGATCGATGAGGCACATATCCCCGCCGACTGAACCCCACTTAACCCTGTGCGATGCTACTGCCAATTATGTGTCGCCTTGTGGGGATACCAGCCACAGTTGCCACCGACACGGTCAGGATTCAATCCCGAACCTTGGGGCCTGTATTTTAAAAATTTGTATTGACGTTGTCCGGAAAATAATTGAAATCATTCAAATCAATCAGTCACCAAATTTCAGTTTCAATTATTCATACATTTTTAATAGTAATGATAATAGTAATAATATAGTAATAATAAAGTTGACAATCCTAGGTATTCTATAAGTTGCTTTATGGAGGTACTAAATCATATCACTGCAAGATGTGATCCTGTAAATACACTAAAATACATTCTGCATTGTTATTGATTCAAATTGTTAATGTTATTAATTTATGATTTAAAATGATTTATTGGTAAATGTACAGTATATATGTTTGACATACATCGGTGAAAGGAGCCGCTCGTTCACTCTTCGTATCTGAATCCCAGGAGGTGCTGGACATTGCCCGGCAGCTATTGGCAGATCTGGGACAGCACAATGACTGCGAGATTGAAGAGAAGAAGTCCAAACTGGAGCAGCTGAAAACGGTTCTAGAGATGTGGGTGATCCCCTTTTTAACTGGGCCAATGACAGGCTTTGCTTTAGTAACAGGACAGTGACTGGTACAGTACATGCTTAGAGGAGTAACTGCATTGTAAATCATTAGACATGATAGAAAGTTCATTCTTTTGAGCTGAAAATGACACTTGGGTTTCCTACTAAAAAAATAGTGTTGGCCTTGACAGCATTCACTTGGACAGTAAAAAAGATATAAGGGAATGTGGTCCAATAGTCCCTGTCTTTGAAAAGTCCTAGATTATAGCCCAAATCTTAAAAGTAAGAATTACTCATTTTATTTTTGGTCTTCGAAAATCTGTCCATTTTTAAACAAAACCATTTTGATAGCATGCTATAATTTACTATGCAGTGCAGTGTTGGTGTGCCTATATTGCCAACAAAGTATTAGCTTTCTATTAGTCAAAAGTATTAGTGCGAGCAAAGGTTTTCTATTATACCTTTTAGTAGTATCTAATAAGATATTCATCCCTGCATTTCTATGTTCAAAGTCTCCCAGTTTTGTGGGATTTGACCATTGCAATATTAAAAATAGTCTTTGAAAATATTATGCAAGTTCTTTTTTTTTTGGATATATAATATAATGGAAAATATAAATCTGATTTGATTGGGAATCTCACTGGTGTTCAGTACTGTTAAAGGGCTAAGCTTACAGTGACACAAACATTCAGCTTTACACACCATACTTCTTGACTGATAAGATTATTTTGAACTAATCATTTGACCTTTTTCTCCTTCTTTGGTGATCTTTGCTCCAGCAACATTTTGTCTCGCTCCCAGGTTTTTTTTTTCTTTCTGTTCTGTAAAGCTCAATGTTTTATTTATGGAAAGAATGGGGTTCTCTACTTCATAATTAGCATTGCGACTTTATATATTAATATATAGATATTAATTTCCAAAAAATGTTTCCACAAGCACTTTTGACTTACAGCAGAACCATTGACCCCTTACTTATTGCTGACGGCCAGCATTTAATACAATGTGCCCGCTGTGTGCAGAAGCCACCATGGCTAGGAATATGAAGGGCCCTTTTAGGATGTGTTTGTGATGGAAGCCGATGGTTTGGGCCAGATTCAACCTGCTTGTGAATGCAGCGCTGCGCCGCGGTTTGTCTGTCCGCCCGTTCCTGAAAATGTCCTAATAACGTCCCCCCCCCCCCCCCCCCCAAATTCAAATGTGGCACTGTTTGAATATTTTTAAATTGGCCTGGAACTAAAATAAGCAAATTAATTTTCTCTGAGCAAATTTATTAGGTGTTTCAGCACCCCAGATTTTTACAATGCCACAGTAATGAGCTTGTCGTTCTGTCGAAGTGAAGTTCTGCTGCCAGAGCATGGCGATCTAAAGAGAACATGATTCATAGCGGGGTACGATGGTGTCACTTCTCACAACTGCCTTCAAAGTCCATTATATATAAAGGAGAGAACATTGCTTTTAAAGGTCATAGTGACATGCTATCTGAGTACGGAATGCCTGCTAGCAGTTGAAGTGACTGAATACCTGCTAGCAGTTGAAAGATTCTTGGCAGAAATTTTATATCCTAAATTAGAGAGCTTCTATTAAAGGTACCTGCCTTTTTTCCCCCTGATCTGCAGGTATGGCCATTTCTCTGGAATAAACAGGAAAGTGCAGATCACATACTTGCCCCATGGCCAACCCAAAACATCCAGCGAGGAAGAAGGTAGGGGAACATAGAAATGCAGAAAATGTTTCATTTTTTTAATGTCTGTCTGTTGTGATATCTGGATATAAGTTCTTAGATATATATACTTAATTACTGAACTATGACACGATTTCCAGAGGATTATTGATGTAACTTTGCTAAGAGTTACTTTTAAACGGCAAAAAGTAAAATTTGATCCTTTGTTTAAAGCTGTATGGTATTTCCTGTGAATAAAATGAGTACCAAGTATCCATTACCGCAGCTGTCATTGACCGCTGGACTGCTAGTAATGGAGAAACTATGGACAGCTAGTTTCAGAGCCAGTGGTGACCCTTATGTTGGAGCCACTGCTAAATGGCATCTGTATTTAGAATTTTTCTTCAGTTCAGTTACAGACAGACCAACCCACAGTGTCCTCGCGGTGATATGCCAACCCTCTTTAAAGTCCCGCACACTCTTGCTGCGGCATATCATCAGCCGTTATCTTATTCCATTCAAAGATTTCCCCTTTTTGTTTCTCCTCTTTCAGTGAGTGAGGTTATACTGAGAATTCTGGTTACTTATGTTTCCACAATGTGAACATTGCGTATTGTTGCCTACCGTAGCAAATACATTCGGTTAACAGTCCGTGAAAATTGAAACGTATATTATGGTAATATCTCTTATGTCACACTTGCCTTGAACTTACGGAACCCTGCTTTTTAAGACACGGTCCAGAGAAAATGCAACTTGACGCTGTTTTTCCATAAACAAATTCAATAGTCTTGTTGAAAAAGTCTTGAATATACAGCGTTTCCACAAGGTTTTTCGTTTTCCTGGAGCGGTGGCACAAGAGGCAAGGGGCCAAACTTTCTTAACATCAATAATGGCAAACCCTGCCAAGCTCACAGGAGCAGGGTGCGAGGAAGAGATTCGTTATAAGTGAGTACTGTGTGGGAGTGCACGCGGTTAAACTCTCGGACCTCCTCCTATAGACACCCGGAAGGACGGCCCGTCTCTGCTGCTGGTGCTGAAGTGGGGCGGGGAGCTGACCCCGGCGGGCAGGGTCCAGGCTGAGGAGCTGGGCCGGGCCTTCCGCTGCATGTACCCTGGAGGACAAGGTACGATACACAGCACGCCGTTTCTGGGGCCGTCGGAGCAGGGAGACGCCAAAGCGCCTGCCCGCACTACACCTCCCGTTTCACACACGAGGGGGGGGGCCTCCCTCTCCAGTCATTCACTTCTTCCCTGTTTAAAACCGTAGGAGCGGAGCTTGCAGCTGAGAGAGGGCTATTCATAGACAAGAGCTGTTAATGAAGACTGTAGTCCACAGCTTATGAAGTCCTAAGAGTGTCCTGTGAGCTCTTATAATCCTATTAGGGTGCCATTTCAGACACACCAGTTGAAAAACAAAAAAGACAGTTGTAAAAAAATTACAAAATTCTGTTGTAATTTGCTTATAAAATCTAATGTTGGCCTTCATTCAGTTTTTTACGGTAGAATCTTATTCTACCGTGTTTTCTTGTGTCATTTTTAACATTGATTCATCCTCACGTGAAGAGACTAGCAGGCCCAGTAAAAAGCTTTCCCCTGCTGCTCTGCTGCTTCAAGAGCTTCGTTGTGATGTTATTTCTTATTTCTCTACATTGGAGTGATTGAGTCCTCCAGAACTATTTTTGTTCATATCCAAAGGAAATGTAAAGTATCTGTTAAAAGTATTTAATAATAATAATAATAATAATAATAATAATAATAATAATAATAATAATGCCTTGCATTTATATAGTGCCTTTCTCACCAACCGGTGACTCAAAGCGCTTTACAATGATGAGGGGGAAACTCGCCTCTACCACCACCACCCACCTGGGTGATGCAACGGCAGCCATTTTGTGCCAGAATGCTCACCACACATCAGCTGAGATGTTTATCCTATCACACCAGTGTTTTTACCTGTGCTCTGCTTTTTCAGCTGTAGAATCATTGGCCTCTTGGAGGTCCAGGAAATCCAGTGCCGTTATCACTCGTATTCTCAATACATTTCATAAAATACAAACACAAATTCACTGAGATATTTTCTGTTTTGCTGAATATCTAACGCATTTACATGCAAAAATATGTAAAATATGAGTAATTCCTCACCCATATGTGATTTTTTTGCATAAATTTTGACGCGACTGATTATCTAATGATGCTTTTCTTAAATGCTTGACATTAACATTAACATTACTTTTTGTTGAAACAACTGAATGGAAAACTGTATGGCCAAATTATCTGCTCACTAATTCCTTGTTAAACAATGTTTCCAAGCCCATTTCTTAAAATAGCCACCGTGAATCCTACCGAGTCTGTATTATCACTCAGATATAGTGTAATTTAAGGGGGCATCTAGAACATTCTTGTAGAGTCACTCTGCCCAATTTAATGAGGGTCATTTGGAGGGTAAAATGCAGGTTTTCTGTTAATTCTCCTCTTCTCTCCCTGCCTTTTATGACTCATTAAGATGGTAGCTGCAGGGGCCTGCGCTGTGAGTCCCCTAATGGCTGTGGTAAGAAGGGCTTTGGACCACCTCTACCTGTCTGTATTAACATGGGCCTGATGCCTTGCTGCCCCAATCTCCGCACGAAAGCCACGCTGCACCTAATACGTCCATCACGCTAACAAACCCCGGGTGTGCTGAACAAGACAATCTCAAGCGCACCAGTTCCCACAGAGTAGCATTACCTGTTCTCTGGAAGAGCGTCAACCAGAACCGCCCAATGAACTGCTAAGACAAGTTAAACCAGTGATGCCTGTATCTGTGTACCGACATTAGGTTCTGGGCCCGAGCCAGTCTATTGTAGTTATTTTGTGCACTGGTGCACAAATTTGGTATTTTGCTTGGACCTCAGGTTGATTAAATTAACTAAATTAATGATCTAAATTTACTTTTTCAACATTTTCAACATTTTACCAGCCACATTACCTTTTACAATATAACACAATCTGGTTCGTTATCTGCCAAAGTGGCTGCTAGCGTAGAAAATCTACCAGCCGCAATCAACATTTTTTACCAGCATTTGGCTGGTGACTGGAGTTAAATCCATGCCCTGCTTAATGATCCAGGACTTGCAGAGGGAAGTCCAGATTGCTTTGCAATGAGCAGCAAGACCATAATCACTAGTGGGAACGTGCTTTCTGCATTCCTTTGGAATTTCTGTTTTTAATAGGTTAGGAATTAAGAAGTTGGGGTGATGGAATGTTAGGTTCAACAATGGCGAGGGCAGGGACCAAATTCTCAACTTTGCGTAATTGGAGCTGGACACTTTAGCCGTTACTAAAGTCTTTGAACCAACTATGGGATCCTGTATAGAGAAACATTCCCTACGGAGATGAACAGGGGCATGCTAGTGGAGGAGAGTACAGTGCCATAATGTAAGAGATCCATGAAAAATATTGATAGAAAGGGATGAAAATTCAGTTGCAACCTGTACTGTTTCCACCATGTGCTGTTTTGTCATATCCTGATATTGGAGTGTATTTAACTGATAAATCACTATAGCACGCCACTTAATTTGGGGATTGTTTAAATGTATTTTAACGTTATTTTCAATTGTGCTCCGGACACTGTTCACTCATAACCGAAGAACTGTTCGTATGAGCAGCAAGAAAAAGTTGTGGCCGTCTAGAAGTGTTTTCAGCCAAAGTTATTGTGAGGCCCAGAAGGCTCGAACAGTATTCACAAACGCTGTCAATGGGGAGAAAGATTTGTATCCAGTAAATGATGCGTTGTCTTCATCCCAGCTGTCCCCCTTGAGGTTTCTCAGGATGAATGATGTTGGCAGAAGGTTTAATTTTCCTGCTTTTCCAAGCACTTTTCAATGACGTCTGAGGCTGCACCTCCATAAGCTATAGCTACTGGTAAATCTTTAGCAAATACTGCAAAATCAGCAGTCTATTTTAAAAAGGCGTAGTGAGATGGAAATCAGTTTATAATGTGCACCTGGTCGATCCAGTTAGCGGTTTCCACAGATTGGTCCATTTCTTCGCAATATAGAAATGAGGACCTGAAATTGGTCCTCAATGAGCGGTCTTATGGTGCCATTTTAAAATCCAGCGGGCAATATGTAATCAAATCATTTGATTATGCATTCTGCTTGCGGGTATATCAATGTTGTATGACCATTTGATTTCTTTTTCAAGCCATTCTATTTTACTCATTGATGTTTCATTTCCAGGTGACTGAGGCAAGTCTACTTGGGATCTTCAGATGTTAGCTAATTTCTCCCCTGGATTCACAGATCTCGAACGAGGTCTGCTTATCCGTTGTCCGCCTCGCCGGAGGCGTCAGCGGGGCACGGCGACTCTTGACGCTTCGCTGCTTTACTCTCAGGTGACTACGCTGGGTTCCCTGGCTGCGGACTGCTGCGTCTCCACAGCACCTACAGGCACGACCTCAAGATCTACGCCTCCGACGAAGGCAGAGTGCAGATGACCGCGGCGGCGTTTGCGAAGGTAACGGGCGACTCAGACCTGCTCGCTGACCGTGTCGGTTTCGTCCGTCGCACCACCGGGGAATTTAAACCGTAGACCTGCTTTTAAAAAATGCATTGACTGCTGCTGTCATGCCATTCCGTCTTTTTTTTTTTTTTTGGTTACCCACAATGCAGTGTTAGTGAGCGAGTCTGTGCTGTGTGTGTGGCAGGGACTGCTGGCGTTGGAGGGCGAGCTGACGCCCATCTTGGTGCAGATGGTTAAGAGCGCCAACATGAACGGGCTCCTGGACAGCGATAGCGACTCGTTGACCGGCTGCCAGCACCGTGTCAAAGCCCGGCTTCACGAGATCATGCAGAAGGACGAGGACTTCACCGAGCAAGATTTCGACAAGGTGACCCCGGGAGCGCTCGTCGCCAGACCGAGTTAGCGCCCCGCCGCTATGAGAAGGGAGTCCGCCATGTTTGAACATCCTAGAATAGTTTCTTTTTGGACAGTCATGGAGTCAAAATTGTCTTTAGCTATGGCCTTACCTATATATATTTTTTTTATGCTAATGGGATTTCATTTAATATCAAGTCTAGAACTGTCAGTGCACTGAATAGTGTGTTGGTTTGTACCATATTTCCACTATAAACAAGTTACATGTGACTTATTTGTGAAAGAACTGCATTTTAAAATGTATTTCTCCCTGCAATTCGGCATTGGAATTGTGCCAGTTTTGTGGGGCATGACTGTTGTTACATTTAAAATATCTCATTGAACAATGATTGAAAAGTCACAGTAAATAGAAATACAATATGCGTGAGAACAGGACTGCAAGTGGCACCTGAATATACATGATCTGTGTGCTTCTGTTAGTCAGCGTAGCTCCCTGATATTTTTTAGATGATGGTAATTGCTCTGAACTATCTTACCTTCGATCAAGCTTGAGTTTATAATTGGTTATAATGAGTCCACCGAGACTCTATTTCTGCAAGCCCACTGCCTTTGCTCTGTAGCTGACAAAGGTAATTTACTCTTATGAAATTTCCTCAATCACTTAGCGGTGTACACAAACGGCTAGCTTGGGTTTATTGGCTAAACACACCGTTTCATTAATGATCAAGCCTGGTGTTTGGAATGCTAAATGGAATGCGTGTTGACACGTATGAGTTTTGTGTGGGTCTGTGTGTGTGTGTGTGCTCAGCTGACTCCAACAAGCAGTCCATCCCTGGTGAACTCAATGAAGATGGTGGAGAACCCGGTAAAGACGTGCGACCAGGTTTATGCTCTTATCCAGAGTCTTACCTCTCAGATCCGCAAGAGACTTGAGGACCCCAAATCCGCAGGTCGGTCATTCTCCATAGCCTCTTTTATATATACAGCGGTCCCTCACCATCTGCACATTCCATGTACCCACGGTTTTCACTTTGTACACCGTTTACCAATCATGGCATTTAGTTTTATGCAACCTCTGCAGCCAGAGATGTTAAAGTTCTTCAATATTAAATCTAGTTTATCTACAACTTACAAAATATCCACAAGAACGACAAAGAAAACAAGTTTAGCCAAATTGTTTTGCTTTATCAAAGCCAGCAGTTGTGCTAGGGAGCTACTATGGTTTTGCATCTACAGTAGCATTAGCTTGACTTGCCAATGGGACAATGAGTCATTAAAATATGGTTAGTTATGTTCATATATCTGTGATGATCTTGTTTCAAATAGGTTCTCTTGCTAGGTACGCAACCTACCGTCAGCAGCTGAACAACATTTTCTTGCTGGCTTACCTAATTAATGTTACAGTTAGCTTTCACTGACAGATTTGTTTCCCTGAGGTATCGCTCACAACTAGTTTCTCGCCTCTCTGAATATAAGCGTTGAATCGTTGATCAAAATCACAGCAAATCACCCGTCTCTTCTTAGGTAATAAATAAAAATCTCTCCTCTCTTCAAAAGGTTATTAATAAAACCACCCATTTGCACAGCTGTCACTGAATACCTAATCTCCATCTGACATGCTGTTTACTGGAGTTTTTTGTAGGTAGGAATCTTGTGCTTATATGTGTTTGTGTATTTCTGCAGTACAAACTGCAGTGGTTATGTTGAAGTGTCTTGGCCTGCTGTGGCAGACAGCTGTTATGGGATTCTGAAGAGCGCCAGTTCGTCTTATGTGTTGATGAGCGTTAATCGTGGCTGTGGGACCTAACCCATTATTTTCCACAAGCCGTTAGTCTAGCCAAATGCGTTTTTGCAGCCATGGGGGATTTCGGGAACCTAACGTCTGTGGTTGGCAAGGGACTGCTGCATATATAGTTATATTAGTGTTACGTGTTGTTAGGGAATGGGAAAGATTTGGTTGGCTTTGTTTCGAGTGAAAAGATTTTTGGAAGGATTCGGGTGAGAGAAGCGAGCGGAGGCCGGGTGTAACGGAGGGGCTTTTCCGCTCCACAGACCTGCAGCTCTACCACAGCGAGACCCTGGAGCTCATGCTCCAGCGCTGGTCCAAACTGGAGCGCGACTTCCGCATGAAGAGCGGCCGCTACGACATCAGCAAGATCCCCGACATCTACGACTGCGTGAAGTACGACGTGCAACACAACTCCTCCCTGGGCCTGGAGGACACGCTCAACCTCTTCAGGCTGTCCCGGGCGCTGGCCGATATCGTCATACCGCAGGTGAGAGGAAGCTCATGGTGCCAGCCAGTCTGGGAGCCATTTTGCCCCTTTCCTCCGTTTTCATCTCATCCTTCTTCTTCCAAATTAATAACCAATAGGCTCTATCCTCTAAATTGAAATGGTGTATTTTTATACTAAATGTTGAATGTTGAGTTCAAAACAGGCCTTGTTTTATGTTTATGGTCGGGTCCTTGTGCAAATCGAATTCCCTTCAGAGCAGTAAAGGTTTAATTATTTCATGACTTCCTGCTTTTGTCTTCCTCTACAGGAGTATGGCATTAACAAGGTGGAGAAGCTGGACATCGCCTACGCTTACTGCCTCCCGCTGGTGAGGAAGATCCAGTTGGACCTACAGAGGACGCACGAGGACGAATCGGTCAACAAGCTGCACCCTCTGTGAGCTTTGAAGACTAAAATCTTTTGTTAGCGGTTTTTGGATTGCCGGCACCCTCGTGTGAATGCTTTCCCATGTTCCTTTGCTCTGCAGGTACTCCCGAGGAGTGATGTCACCGGGGCGCCACGTCAGAACCCGGCTCTATTTCACCAGCGAAAGCCACGTCCACTCCCTGCTCAGCATCTTCCGCTTCGGAGGCCTGCTTGATGTTAGTATGAAGCGTTCTGGAAGCAGGAAGCAGAAATCATGTCCATATAGACCGACTGTGTTTGGATGTTCTATCAAAATGTTTGCTAAGACGTCTTCAGCTACTTAATTTTGTGAGTTTGTGTGTATGTGTGTGTGTGTGTGTGTGTGTGTGGTGTGTGGTGTGTGTGAGACAGGAAGAGAAAGACCAGCAGTGGAAGCGTGCCATGGATTACCTTGGCGCTGTGACCGAGCTCAACTACATGACCCAGATTGTAATCATGCTCTATGAAGACAACAACAAGGTAGGCCCCCCTCCCCCGGCCCAATGTCCGCCTGTTCCGCCCGTTCCGCCGGCTCCCTCCCGCTAACCTCTCCATGCGCCTCCTCTTAGGATCCCACCTCCGAAGAGCGCTTCCACGTGGAGCTGCATTTCAGCCCCGGGGTGAAGGGGTGCGAGGAAGAGGAGAACGCACCCCTGGGGTTCGGCTTCCGTCCCGCCTCCGCCGAGGTAACGGCATGGCCTCTCCTTCAGGGTCTTCGTCTGAGGTTGGGGGTTTTTTTTTTCCTGATGCGATGCGTCTCTGTGGACTTCCGCAGAACGAGCAGAAGCAGACGGATCCAGGCAGCCTGGAGGACCTGACCCGAGACGAGCCAGACCAGGCTGCGCCGCTCTCCGAGTCAATCAGCATCCAGAGGAGGTCCCCGCTCATACGCAATCGCAAGACCGGCTCCATGGAGGTAGCGAGCTGGTGCACTTTTTCATGCTTTGATTTGCATGTGTTTCAAACAGTACGTATGCCAACATGTTGTATTTGAAGTAGTAATTCACCTTCTGGGGTTTTCTACCGTATGCTTTCAATTGCACCTCAAGGGTTACTGTTGCTCTTCACCCTTGTTTATGCCGTTGTCTTCTCATTGTAAGCCACTCTTGTAATGCCTGTAATGTAATGTAGTTTGCCCATGCTGTTTTTGTGTGTTGTAAAGGATATTTGTGTTATTTACATACGTTTTGAAGACCTGCCAGCTTCACAAAGGCTGGTAGCGGAACATATGGGATATGAACAGATAAACTGTTCATAAATATAAACATAAACATTTATGAACATAAATACCAGCTTTAATATTGTGCCATTAATTCTTTCGGTTGCACGTGCCATCGGAAACGGTTCCAATGGAAAATAAGATAAACGTTATTTTGGAATAATAATTTGGTAATGTACACATGTACAATCTGTGGAAAGTAATTGGAGTACTACTTGAAATATTTTTTCTTGCTTTAGACCACAAACCCGAAATGCCCCGATATCCGCCATTTTACAGCCGGTAGATCATCAGAAACATCTGTAAATATCCTTAAATCCTTAAAAGATGTAAAATATCCTTCGTTGGACACAAAAAATTGCCAATCTTAAGCATACTCTAAAACCCAGAAAGTGAAGTTACGTTTGCCATTTATGTGTTGTCAGGCAGGTAATATAACGTTACGCATGTCATAATAGATGTCACTGAATATGCGGGGCTCAGACCAATGGTGTTTGAATGCCACCTGTTGTACACCTTGTCTTTGGCCACCTGAGCATGTTCTACTCTCCACAGGTCCTCCTTAAATGTGAGATGTCCAGTGGTAGTTGGATAAAAGGTTTTGTTTTGCGAAGTGTGCGGGCCGCTGACTTTGCCCCCGTCTCCGCAGGTCCTCTCTGAAACGTCGTCCTCCAAGGCCGGGGGCTACCGGCTCTTCCCCTCCTGCTCTCGTCAGTCTCCGGAGATGAAGCAGAGTGGATTAGGTTGGTGTCGTGTTTCAGCGATGTTGACACCGCTGCATTTCTTGGCTTCCATTAGGCTCTGGTATACATGCGCGATGACCCCTTGGGGTAATCTGCTCCTAATGACTGCATAGTTGGAATGGCACAGTTCAGCGCACTTACTCTCTGCTCATTTAAGTTCGAGGAGCTGCTAGACTAGTGCTATGTACGTGGGACTGCTTTACGTTGATATTCAAAATCTGGGGTTCAACAGCCTATTGATTACTGATGGCTGTTCTGGTCAGCAGCACTGAACTGTATTGTGAAGGGAATAGTATAAAACCATTACGTAAGATTGGGTAAGATTAGCCACCGAGTACTATTTAATTTAGTTGCCCTAAGGTACTACTAACACTACATAATATCTTGCTGGAAGAACGGTTTGATATGAAAATATTTTTTGTCCGCCAATAAGAATGGAAACCTTTGTTTTCACAATATTTACATAATAAAGCAATATTCAAACGCAATTTCCATTCTTATTTGTGTTGTAGAAGGAAGTGCATGCATAACTGTATTTTAATTTAAACAAGTGCAAGCTAAAATAAATATTGCTATTTATGGAGGTGCTTTGAAGTTTGCATTTAATCCAGTACTAATGATTACTGATTTTATGATATGTGGCACTGGTTTGATTTTCTTTCCTGTTAATATAATTGTTAAATTTCATGGACCATCCAAGGGGGCTTTGACACCGGCCATAGCTTCTATCTGGGAGAAGCAGTTAAATGACCTTTTGTGAGTTGTGTGTCTTGATTTAAACGCCTCCTTTTTAAACTCATGGTATCTGAGACTGGTGCATTTTTTGAATAACTGCATGTCGTGTCGTGGAGACTAATCCTCCCCCCCCCAATCCCGTCCCATCTCGTGGTTCTCCTACACAGGGTCTCA
Source organism: Synaphobranchus kaupii (assembly GCA_029718625.1). Lineage (NCBI taxonomy): Eukaryota > Metazoa > Chordata > Actinopteri > Anguilliformes > Synaphobranchidae > Synaphobranchus > Synaphobranchus kaupii. The sequence goes on from CM056391.1 coordinate 18,052,195, forward strand.
ATGTGCAGGACTCTTCAGTACCACCGTCCTAGGGGGGTCCTCTAGCGCCCCCAACCTGCAGGACTACGCTCGTACACACCGCAAAAAATTCTCCTCCGGCAGTCTGTCCTATAAAGACGGTACGTCCCACGAATCTCTTACTCCTGTTGCCACGCCAGTGCGGAAAGGTTAGGGCGCCTAGTGACTCTTTCAGGCCAGCTCCTCACCAGGCTTTACCACAGTCACACCAACTTAGTCCCTTGCATTTGTTTTTCTTTTCAGCATCTCATTGGTACCATACCAGCTTCATACATGGTCACTGACATAGACTGCAAAGCCTGTTCTTTGTAACTGCAGGCTGGAGAAAAGTGTATCTCCTGCAGATGTAATTATATGTGCCTGGGTATCTGACCCGTACAGTATTCTATGATTATAGGGTTACCTGTGTTAATAAGGCATGTAGATAGTCCATCTAGTGTTTATAGGTGTAATTGCATTGACAGTCTCAAACTGAGATGAATTGTCTCATTTTTGAGGTTGCAGACATCCCCTCTGAACGTCTCCACTGTATATGTCATTCAAATCACGGTATGCGCATATCATGATTACGAAGGTGCATAGAGGCCATGCAGTGTTTATTTATTTTTTTGGTCCCGTTATCTCGAGGACACGATGAAATCACAAAAGCTGTTTACTTGTGATCACGAGACCATTACCTGAAAGTCAGCCCCTGGTTTCTATCCGAGTGGTCAAAGTAAACCTCCCAAGTTGTCTATTATTGATGATCATAACGCGGTTTCTACCCGAGTCAGTCCCGGGTCAAAGCAAAATCGAATGCGCTCATCCGCCGTAGGGCAACGTAGCATATGGTATCCCCAGTCTGTCACATTTCAGTCACTCTCCATTCCAACGGTAGAGGTGATCTCATTATCACGTCGGGATCATGTGATGAATAAATCGTGATCGCGAGAAAACGACTTTCGTTATGTCGGGATCACGAGAATAATTTGTGATCTTGAGATAAAGAAAACATTAAAAAACTAAGAAATATTGCACGGCCTCTACGGACTTCCATACATAGTAGTGCTTTCATTTCAACCTTTTTTTATTTTGCATGAGGTGAATTATGAGCACTTCACACACTTATCTTTAGTGCCTTATGTTACTTGGTGAGAAACATAGCTAGAACCTTCATTTTTGTGATTGTGTTTGTAAAATTTAGAAATGGTGCAAAGCACCCTTATGGAAAAAGAATATACTGCATTATATTGTAAATATATCAAAATTATCTTCACAATATATTTAAAATATACTGCAGTATATTACATTTCCATAAGGGCAGTTACAGCTCATTTCAGTCCTTCAAAAGCAGGTTAACATTCAGGCATCTGTGGTAAAACATTTCTTGTTTTTTAATTTAAGTGATACATCTCTATGACTTTAAACCAAAACATACACTTCATTATGGAGGGCTGGCGGTGATGTACTTTCCAGAAAGATCCATAGTTTCCTTCTGCACCCAGGCCACATGCAGTTATCAAAACAGCCACCAGATGGCTCTTATAACCATCTGAGCGTATATGAGAAATTCAATTCAGTTAATTTTGACATTTTTCAAAGGTACATAATATTTAACGTCGCATTGTTTAGTTATACAGTCTTTCAGTTTTATTTCTGTATTTTATGTAGCATAACATTTTATTAATTTAAAGTTGCTTGATACTGAATGAGAAGGTATAGGGTTTGGGGTGGGAATTGAAAAGACTAACTGAAACTATTTCAATTTACAATTAATCATACCACAAAAAATGTCTGTAACACCCACATAATCTGATAAAAAAAGTTTTAAGGGTCATGAATATGTTTTTTAAATTATTATTTTACTGACCATACTGACCTTAACAACTGACCTTGTTTTAACGTCATGACCGTAACACGTCATTGTAGACTGGTTTGTATGGCACCGATTGGCTATGGACCCACAATAGTTATTGTCTCAGCGATCAACTGACATGCCTATTCCAATGTTGTTCAATATAAGGATATATTGCTAATTGTACAGGCATATTCAGTAACATTCAGAATTGTGCTAATTTATTGCTTTTGTAGGCCAGAATCTCAAGAATGACACAAATAAAAAGCACTGAGCTGCGAGCTTCAGTAATATAGCTATTCCCTCAGCGGATAATCACGCGCACACATTTTATACGCGGACGATGCAATGAGAGGGATTGATTGAGAGAGTCTGAGACAAATTTTTAATGGTGAAACCCATATATAGTTCGTTGCTAGCTCAACATCGTCCACTAGGTGTCATTGTAAAGTCACAAAGATGTATTTATTTCAGCAGCCATTTTCTAGAAGGTTCTTTTCTCACAAATGAGTATTCTTATGGGTCCCATCATGTGTGTTTCCATATTGTCCCATCATGTAAAGCCATTCTACTCCTTATTTTCTAATATTTCTTGGTTTAGCTACAAGTTACAGTTAATGGTAACCCTCCCATCTAATTTGTTTGTCAACTGAAAACCTACATCGTGCGGTAGGCCTTTAGAGACTTCTTTAACTGTTGGTTCTTGGTGTGCATATGTGTGAGACAGGAAATTCCTCTGTCAAAATGTCCTACGGGAAGGCAGTGTGAGACAGACTTCAGTGAGCTACAGTGTCCAAGAATCACGAGTTGGGGTGGCATAGAGCTTGAATACGGACAGTGACTGTAACATGACTTCCTGAGGCCTCAGAAAGATAACGGACTGTAAAGAGCACGCCTAGGAGAGAAGGGGCTTTGTGTAGACCATTTATGCGTTATAATATCCTACTCCCTTATCCTATCCTATATCCTATGAGTGTGGGTATAGCTGATTCTCTTCCAACTCAAGGTTCAAGGTGAAATTCACTGCTATATGCACACATCTATTGTACAATGAAAGTATTGAGGTCTCTGTAATGACTCTCCTCTCCCTCAGAACAGTTACTCTTTCTCTTTATTACACTGGACATTTTCATGGATCTCATTTGTCAAACTTTTCTTTTGTGACATCATCAGAAGGGCATTAGGCCGCCAGAGGAGTTTATTTTTAGGGCCCAGTGTGGTAGCGGCAGTCTCTTTTTTTTATTTTTTTAAAGCTTTTCTAAAACCAGCTCTACTCACAACTGCCTCTCGGTTTCCTTCTCCATCAAGATCGTAGTGTCTAACTCAAACAAAATGTGCTCACCCTCCTCTCCCAGTGCCTTGCTCCTTCACCCCCTGCAAACACCCCCCCCCCCCCTCTTTAAAACAAAAAAACAACAACAAAAAAAAGCTAAACTTAACAAAACCAAAAAAACAACAAAAAAAAACAGGTGCACAGCGGAAGAGAGTAACTGTAGTGACCTTTTTTATTTCCTCAGAGTTGTTGTCTATGCCGGCAGTAAAGCGATTTTCTGTGTCGTTTGCAAAGCATCCGACTAATGGTACGTCTGCTTCTTTCAAGTATATTTCCACTTCTCCACCTCCCCTTTGTCTTGCATGTCTGTGGAAAAACACATTGTTGTATTTTTCAGCTTTTTACTGTCCTTGGTAATGAACTACATTGTCCACGTTGTCTCCAACCTCCCACTCTCTCAGATCTCTTCTCTGCTCAGTCGCTTGGACACTCACTGTCTAACAACCGTTTCACATCCTGTCTGTTCTGTAACTTCCTGTTCGAGTGTAAAATTTGTCACTCCCACTTAATGATTCAATGTTTTTTTTTGTTTTTTTTCGTTTTTCCCCCCAATGGATAGATATGTGTATGTGTGTACATGCTAATGTCACGTGTGTACAGTATACACATTATCATCTATCCTCAGGATGTTTTGAATGCAAACCATCTCTTGAAAAATACACCAATTATATTAACCCTTCCCCTGTTATTTTCTGACTTTTCGAAGCAGTCGCTTGTCGTTTAGTGCCATTCTGTAAGAATAGTACCTGCGGATTGAAAGTCATCTTTAAATTGTGGAAGTACGGAATGATCTGCCAGCCTGGCTAACGGAATATCGACACCAACTGCATGAGACCAGACCTGTTCTGGGCAAGTCATTGCTAATGGGGAAAGGGTTAAAAAGTGATTTGTCTCATCACTCATATTTGTCATCATTTTGATTAATCAATTAATTCATTTGAATGAATACAAATGATGTGCTTTTGTGTGTTTTTTGGTGCTTGTTAAAAGTGAGGGCAATTGCCCCCGAGCCTGAATCCCCTCTACACAGGGACAGTGTAAATGCCTGCATTGGGGGAGCCCCTGCGCCAAGGCCAGTAGACTCTTCTGTAACCGGGGGCCCTGGTCGCCACGGGAACCCTCTCATTGTAAACCGTAACGGAAAACATTGTTGAAATTGCTTCAAAGTTAAGCAGCGCTGCTGGATGTGGATTGATTACATTTCCTTTTTTTCTTTTTTTTTTTAAATAATTTTTTTTTCCTGTGAAGGATGTTCTCTGCACAACGTTTTTTCTTTCTATATCTTCCACAGCGATGATAAGTGTCCAGGCGGCACGGCGAGACCCCAGTTGCTGTCAGCCTCCTCAGGCTCGATTTTGCTAATCAGTGAGGTTCAGCGATTGAGGTGGCGAATTATCTCCTCTGGTGGTCAGTGCCTGCTGATCGCTCAAATTTAAACATAAAAAAAAAAAAAACCGTGGAGTGAGGTGGGCTGCTTTTTAAAAAAAATTTTTATAAGCATTTACGGGCTCGAACAAATCTGAGGAAAGCAGGCTCTCTTGTTGCTGGTCGCGGTCGAGATTCGACCCGGTCGAAGGGAGCGCGAGGGCCACTGAACTCATCCAGCACGTCTTCTCGGCGAGCACGGCTTGGCGCTGGAAGAGGTTCATGAGTTTCGGGCTGCGTGGTGCCTGTCAGTGGTGTCTGCGATGTGGTTACCTAACAGGGGTCTCTAGCACCCCCTCTGAATAACTGGCAGAAGGGTAGTACTGCGGGCGGTGCGGGGTTTAACACGGGCAACGAGCGAGTTACTGTCACCCACCCAGCCCTGTCATTTCCACAGCACACCCAGCATACATCTAAGACTCAGAACTAACCCACTCCACCCGCTTCTAACAGCTGCCGCAAAACAAACTCATGTGCCATTCATTTCTCTTTCACTTGCAGTAGTCCTTAAATCCTGTTATCTGGATGTGGTATGCTTAAATACAATGGCCTCAGGTCTCAAACATGGCTTTGTGGCGGAGAACATCTGACTCGAGTAGATTCCAGGTGTAAGGAAGTTCTTTGAGTGATGGAAAAACCACCACCTCTGCATAGCATGTTGATCCATTTCAGGTTTTTGTACTATATGGTGTCTCTGAGCTTGCACTGAAACAGTAACCCCAAGGTTTTCTAGTCATTGGCTGTGTCCGAATCCGAGCCCTATCTCCTGCACTGTACTGTGTACTAGCAGACTGCATATTGTTTACTGCAAATTTTGTAGTACACAATATGCAGTATGCAAAAAATACCCTCCATACTATTAGCAAAAACCCTGAAATAAGTATATCATCTGGGGATTTTGACATGCACTACATTTAAAGAAAATTTTGCCTGCTTAATAACTTTGTCATCCAGTGTACTCAACAAGCATACTCAATAGTATGGAAGGGCATTGATTCGGCCACAGTCATTGTAGTAATTCTAACTGCTACTGTTCCTACATTATTTTGTTTAGCGGTTCACACTAAACTAGACTACTGTCACCTGCAGGAGTACACTAATTTGCTGATAGGAATACCTGGAATGGTTGTCTATGCATTGGGATAAATATTTATACATGCCTATTCAAGACATTGTGAGATGATTATTTTTTCGTCACATTGGGATTCTTGTTTACTGGGCCATATATTCTTCTGGTTAATTACAGAATTACACACACACACACACACACAAGCTGAGAGGCACATATTCAAACACACACACGCACACACACCATCAGTGAGCCGCATATTCAAACACACACACACACACACACACACACACACCATCAGTGAGGCGCATATTCAAACACACACACACACCATCAGTGAGACGCATATTCAAACACACACACGCACACACGCACACACACCAGAGGGTGTGTCGATATTACCATGCCCTTATTTCTTGGGTGCTGTAGCTCTTAGTCCTCCACCTTGCTTTAACAGGAAAGGCAGGAGTGGTGATGATCTTCTAAGCCGTGTGGGAGACGATTTATCTTTTTTTCTCCCCGTCTCTGCAAAGCCCATCTAGTATCACCTGTAAATTACACAATGATGGCACGGAATAAACTGCTTCACTTTATCGTGATCTGGTACAGTTTGGTCAAGGGACAGGCCATTTTAGCCCATGCTAGTATGATATTATAGATCAATAGTGTGAAGCACTTTGGGTGATGAGAGACTGTAGACTGCGTGTTTTAATAATGCATGTGTGCCCACCAAGGTTAGCCAGTGCATATTAAGTGCGGTAAACAACCTCCCTTGAGAGCAATTTCTTTCTACAGCCGGGAACCTTTTGTTTCACAGGAAAGCCTGCGCCATGGCAATATATCTCTTTTATATTGTTAAGAATAATTACTAAAGGGAACTTTTTGGGGAAATGTCATTACATCTTATTGAACTTATTTGCTGTGCTTCCAGATTTTTCAGTTGTAGGACTTGCAGGTTGACTTGACTTTCGAATGCTGGAAATCTTTGTGCCAGAAATCTTTATCACAAAAGCTCCTTAGTGACCTCAGCTTTGTGGGTGTGAGTAATAGCCTATTAAGGAATCCTAGCATTTGCGTCATCGCCGTAGCACAGCGTGAACCTCAAACGTTGCCACTGAGCATTGGGATAGGCCTGGTCTAAGACTGCTGTTTGGCGTTACTATATTGACAGTGACTGGAGTTGAAGGCTTTTGTTCTGGATGTTTGTGATAGGTTTGCCAGTGTTAAGCCCTCTGCCATTGGTGGCCCTAGGCTTGGCAAGGTGAGACAGATAGAGAAGCAGAGCACTGCCACGCCCCCCCCTCCCCCTCCCCCCTTGCACTGTCAAGATGCTGGCTCCTCTTCCACCTTCCACCTTTCCCCCTCCAACTCCTCCTCCCCCGCCCCCCCCCTGCCCCTCCTTCCCTCCGCCCTCCTCTGCTCTGTCCTTCCTGTACCGTCTTCTTCCCCAGAGCCCCTGGAGCAGCACCATGTGGCCCAGCTGCTGAGGCGGTCCTCCACTGACCTGGCTATGCGGTATCCGCTCTTTCTGGACAGGGCGCTGGCCCACCACCTGCACCAGTGCTCCTACCACCTGCGCCTCTTCCGCAACTGGTTAATCTCCGGCCAGGACACCATAGAATGCCTCTACGGTCAGACCTGCAGACCCCGCCCCCCCTCCCTGCCCTAGCCCCTCCCCCTTCCCCCTCTCTGCCCCCGCCCCCCTTCATTGTGCCCGTGCTGGGGAAGCCTCCCGCAGTTGGCTCGGCTTTTGCGCAATGCTGCTGTCTTAACGCATGCTTGCCTGTGACTTGGACGAAGGACGTTTGTAGGTGGAGGTTTGGTGTCCGTTGCTCCGTATCTGTTTGTTCATAACGATATTTTCCGCTTCTCCAATAACGAGCTCTTCGAAGAAAAAAAAAAAACTACACAAACCAATTGCCCTTTAATGAGTCCTCTTACTCAAATTCCCACAGCTTGGCTCTTCAGTCCTGAAGAACCATGCAGGCTCTTTACCTGCGATGGGATATGTACACATCTTCTATGAAACCCCCATTTGCCTCTGCAGTTCCTACTGTAGAGCGTTGGACTCTGCAACAGCTGCATGTCAGAGACTGTAGTACCTTCTCTCTGCATGGAGATGAGGTCTTTACAGTCTTGCATAGTACATAAATAATGAACTCTTACTGTTCTACCAATATCTAGGTATTTTTCTCTAGTGTGATAGTCCTCCCAGGTCCTAAAAAACAGGACTTCACTGCATGGTTGGCTATACCAAACGCAGTACTTCTACCCCTAGTTAGAGATCCAGGAAGTAGCTGCTGTAGAGCAAGCGTTTGATCCCTATGGGGTTAACCTAAACTCTGCGGTATGGGGAAGGTGGTTATGTGGGCTTGTACGGGCTGTTCCTTTTCGAGGGCCTTGCCGGCATCGTGTTGGAGTGTGAATGGCTGTGTAAGTGGACCCGGTGGGTTGGAAAGCAGCGGCCCCAGCGTGGTCACCGTCGGCCCTGAAGCTGTTGCTGCGTGGTCTCTGGAGTGGGCATGGCATAACGGGCTGTTTGGGAGCCCACACTGTGACTGCATGTGCTGTGGGAAGGAAGCATGACCGTTGTTCTCTCTGTCTCTCACTTTCTCTCTCGGTCTCTCTGCCTCATTCTCTCTTTCCCTCATTTTCTCTCGTTTTCTTGGCCTCTCGCTATCTCGGTGTCTCGCGGCCTCTCCCTCGTTCTCTCTGTCTCTTTCATTCTCTCCCTCTTCCTCCCATTTTCTCTTTCCTTTGTCCTTTCCTCTTCTCTTCCCCGGCCTTCCTCGATCCTTCCTCCACTCTCTCTTTCTCTCCCCTCTTCTCTCTCTCTCTCTCCCTCTTACAGCCTCACAGGGAAAAGGTAACCTGTGATATGGTAATACCGCTGCGCCCTGCCCCTTCTCCATACCGTGTGGGCTGAATGTATTAGTCCCACAGAGAGAGGGAGCTGGACTGAGAGCGTGCTCATACGGGAGCATGGCGTTGGCATTCGGCAAGAAGCAATATGTCATCCCCGTCAAAGGGAGAAAGAACAGTCGCCACTATTTCTCACTATTAGTTCACTATTACACTTTGATGTGGTCCTAGCCCGGGGGAAGCGGTGTCTGCCGTCCCGCTGTTACGGCTGTCCCGCCGTTACGGCCGTTTCCGCTGTCTCTCCTGAATCGGAGGCGCAGTTTTTGGCTCGCTCTTTTGGATGACGCAGAAACTGCTTCTTCTTTCTTTTTTTCCAAAACTCAGTCCTACACGAAGCATCCCTCAGCATCTGTTAAACAGCGAGTGTATCATATTGAATCTACCTCCAATCCTTTGGTAGGAGGCGTTTTCAGATAACTCTGTCCTGCGATTCGCTGCACGCCCCCTGTTCCCAGAACCAGCTGCGGCAGGAGATTTGGCGCGCTCTAATAAAGCAGATTATCTTCCCCCATTTTAAATGCAGACATTTTGCTGCCGAGGCAAGTGGCAGCTACTCTATATAACCTTCAATATCACAAACATACAAGCAAAAAAACATTTACCTGCATTGAAAGGGGTATATGGCAAGACATTACGCTGAATGGATTTGAAATGGATTTAAATGTTTTGCCAGTGTAGTGTGTCGGTCACCCCAAGGGCCAGTCTGAACCAGACGTTTGCAAAGAAATACTCCAGAAATACTACAAGATGCACTACATACTCAAAATGCACTAAATCTTGGAGGAAAATGTCATGTTACACAAAATCTGTAAGGCTAAAGCGTGATTCGCCATAATGGATAGAGGTTAAGTGGAATGACTGATGTATTTGGGGTACTCATTGTAAGCATGCTTAAGATGCTTCTCTCTACCATGCTAACCAGTGTGTGCGTTTCCTTCTAACTTTGTGGAAGCATTTGCATTGTGTGTTACCTATGGTCATAATTAAGCATAAAAGCATAAAAGTACTTTTCATTAGTACGTTTGAAATATTCTCCGTAAGTTTCCATTAAACTGACTTGGTATATACAGTGTCCAGGAGAAAGGTTTTGCTGTGAATGAATTTGCCTCTTGGAATTGGTGTGGCCCGTATGCAAAGATGCACTTGCTGACAGAATGCACCCAGCGATTAGATGTAATGCTTGACCAATCAAATTTGCCAATTTGTCTTGTCTTGACGAGTGACATCTGGTGCAGTTTGGGCTGAAGTGTGTGGCAGAGACCGATTTGCTGCTGTGGCAACCGTGTTTGAGGGGCTGAGTTCAAAGATAGAGGCTTCAGTATGTGGCCCTGTGTTGGTGTGGCTTATACCAAACCCAGCCTGTGGATAGAAGCCGGCTGTTGCCTGGACCGTTGTTGCCTCCGGCGTTTTATCGTGAAAAGGCCAGGTTTGGTGTGCGTCTCTGCAGAGCTTGCGGGTACCGTCCTGTACGCGCAGTACCGGGGTGTGACAGCAGGGGGAGTGACTGGCCTTTTTGACGCAGCGGTGGGCGTGTAGGCATCTGGAGCTGTTCGAGGGGAGCCCTCTTGGCACGGACTGATGGCGGGGGTGCGGTGTTGTCGGCTTGTGTCTCCCTTCTGCTGCAGGGTTCGAGGGCTGCTCCATGGTGCCCTCCATCTACCCGCTGGAGACGCTGCACAACTCGCTGTCGCTCAAGCAGGTGGACGCCTTCCTGTCGGCCGTGTGTGAGAGCTGTGACGACTCGCACTCCCGCACCAGCAGAGGTACTACCTCCCCCCGACACACCCTCTTTACCAAACGCACGACCCCTCTGCCTCTCCACTTTACGCTTAAACTGAAAATCAGAAATTATTATTTACTGCTTCATGATTTATATCAAGTGCATGCATGCTAGGCTAACAGACAAAACTCCAGTCTGTTAACGTAGCATCTGACCGGTCTCCTGCAGATGCAATTTGCCTGGCTATGCCACTGTCTCAGCTAGAGCTTTTCATGTGTAAATGCTTTCACAGATGGTAATTATCCTGTTACCTGCTGCAGTTTTTATGAATAATGGTGTTTACGAAAAAAACTTGTTTTTAAAAAGTCCGTAATAGTCATTTTGCTAGCTCTTTCTCTTGGGTGTTAACGCTGCTTTGTCCTGCCCACAGCTCTGTCTGCCATGTTCGACTCTCAGAGCCAGCCGTCCGTGGACGCCTACATCCCGCAGAGAGTCCTGTCGTCCTCCGTGTCCCTGCGCCAGCGGGCAGAGCGCCCCCCCTGGTGTGAGTGCCCCCCTTCCCCGATGCCCGCCCCTGGCAGAGCGCTCATAGAGCTCAAGGACCGGGGTCAGAGAACGTGGCATGAGATCACAGGATGCCACCGCTGCTTCACAGTTGCGAATGCTTTAAATGTTGAGATGCTGGTTGTTAAAGTGATACTGCAGTCAAAAACCGACTAAATCTCATGTTTAGTCAAAATTGGTGTTTTCTGTGTTTCTGTGTAGGCTTACCAATACGCTGGTTTCCGGGGGTTCGTGACGTCACGAGATCCTTAACATAAAAATGGGTGGAGTTGAGGTGATCCTAGGGTGGTCTCAGCTGGGCACGTGGTATAAAAGCAGAGACCAACGTTTTTTTTTTTTTCCTCTTTGAGACTGAGACCCTTGTACTCCTAACTAGCTAGTTCAAGTTCAAATGCGAATTGCTTTGTATTACTGCTAACGTTAATATTACGACTTATATCGACACACCCTTTCACTCCTTGACCGTATGAATATTCATAATATGACTACGTGGCATCGTCGTCATATGACCACACCTACTCACGAGTTCCAGTTCAAATTGAAGCGGTAAAAAAGGCCTTAGAAAAGGCTCTGCAGTTTCTCTTTAAGCTTTAAGCAGGGCTCTAGTTAACATTCCAGTCCAGCAAAGGGAGTCACTGCTGTGGTTCTGCCTCTTTCATGCGTGCTCTTATTCAGTCATTCTCAGGTCTTTATTATAATGCCTGAGCAGCTTAGTGTAGTGCATTTTTTTATTTTAAACTTGCTAGACTTGTAAAAACTATGCTGCTCTTTCTAATGGTTTCTCTCTTAATAATAACAGTTGTTTAGTCCGTTGTGTGGAGATGTTTGTGTTCTAATCTGCCCCCTTTTGGCACCTCCATGGCAGGTTTGTTTAATTGCTAAGCTCCTGCTCTTCTCTCTGTTTGCTCCTGCAGACAGCAGCGGTCCGTCCAGCACGGTGTCCAGCGCCGGGCCGTCATCGCCCACGACCGCCGACACGTCCCCCGCGATTCAGCTTCAGCGACAAGACGCCGCTGACTCCCCAGAGCAGCGAGGAGACCCACTCGGGGCCGCAGGGGGGCGGTCCGCCCTCGTCCGCCGCCAGCCCAACCGCCACTTCGCCGGTCGCGGGTGCGCAGCCCGGCGGGCGGCCGGCGAACGACGCGGAAGCCCCCGCCGACCCCGCCCGCGAGCCGGAGGCGGGGAGCATACCGGACCGGGATCCCGCCGAGGCCCTCGGCGCGGCGGGCGAGAGCCCGCCCTACTCCCCGCTGGCCGACCTGAGCCTGGACAGGATGGACTTGTGCTGCGGGCCCCCCGGGCCCCTCCCCGTTCTGCTGGAGCTCAGGGAGAGCGGGTCGGAGGCGGGCTCGAGCGCGCAGACGCCCCTGACCCCGGAGGAGGCCGACGAGTTCTTCGACACGCGGGAGACGGTGGAGACGTGGAAGGACGTCCACGGAAGTCCTCACCCGGGAACCCCGCTGGAGGTGGGCGCGGCCAGCGCCTCTGAGCCTTAGGGCCGGAGAAAGGGAGAGGCGGAGCTGCCCGAGCGATCCTGCATGCTTTCAGTGGCTCAGCCTGACGGCTTATTTGAGAACTTGAGTCCTATTTGATGTAGTCAAATGTGTACTCCTCGTCCTGCTACTGAACCATACATCCGTTAAGCACGGTGCAGGGCACAAAGAGAGGTGTCTCGAGTAGCATGGCTTGCTTTGCTGCAGCCCTGTGCAACTGCTGCAGATCGAAAAGAAAAAAAAAAAAAACGTTCTTTTTTAGCAATGTTTGTGGCGAGAGGCGCACGTTCGCACGCGTTCTGCAAGGAAGCAGTGGCCCTCAGCTTAGCCGTCATCTCCACCTCCAGCCGTGTAAAGTGAAGCATTTAATGTTGCTTTTGTGGGCTGAGTCTGATGACAACCCTCTGAACGCCCCTGACGTCCGTGTGCTTGCGTGAGCTATGTGCTTTACCCGCAAATTAATTATCTGTCGCCAGGCAGCTGCGGAAACCAGCTGACAGCTGTCTGACAAAGCCTGGCGGCTTTGCTTTCCGTCTCGGTTGGGAAAACAACCTCCCCTGTACGGGAAGGCTGTTTCCCGGTCGATGTTTTGCACCACGGCGACTCGGGAGAGGCCAGGGGATCAAGCTAGAACTGTGCTCTGGTTTAACAGTTATTTTTGGGTGTTCAGCTTTTTTTTTTTTTTCTGTCCATTGTGGGATGCATCTCGTTCCGTTTGTTTCCGATGAAAAGTATTGAGATTTTATGTCCTCGTTTAAATGCGGTTGTGCATCTGGGAAGGCGCATCAGGTCTCCACCACTATCTGCCTCTTATCTTTACCCTTACTGCTGAAGCATCGTACATGTCGAGGGACGAACATGGCCATGATCGCAGGTCATGGTCCACTACTGCCATCCTACCACACATTACTTATACCCTACATTGAACACCTATTTTAAAAAAAATATTTAAAAAAAGAAAAGAAACAATCACAGTCACTACTGTTTTCTTGCCAAAGTTTTTAAACCATCTGCCACTACTCTTAAAGAATGATATATTATATATATTTTTTGACTGCAAGTGAGGACTGTGAGAAGCATGGTAGGCCTAGTATTTTTAATGGCTTCGAAAACACAAATTCATATCAGGTTTGTATTTTTGTAGCATTTGACATCACAATAAAAATGAATTTAAAAAGCAAATTGATCGCAGAACAGCTTAATCGCCATTTATGATTCTGTTTCCCTGATTATGACACACATTTGTTTTCGTAGGAGAGTTTATGAGAGTTGTCACCACTGACGTACTGCTGTTTTTGTAACATGATCTATTCTTTCTATTTGTGTGTATTGTACAGTATTGGCAATAAGTTAAATGAGATTCTGTATTTTATAATTGGATTTATTTAGTGTTCCTTTTGTATAGTACAGATGCTGATTTATTTAGAAGAAAAATGTTATTTAATGTCAATCAGAGAAATTAATGCTGCTCAGAAGCAAACACTGTAAAATATCTGTCAATAGATGTGGAAAAAGTGAACAATATTAAAAAAATATCCTTGATCAGATTCTGTGTGATTTGTTCCATTATGCCTTAAGGATTTATAGTCTTTACAGATTTTTCTTATGGAAGACTTTGTAAATTGTCCTCAACAGTTACAGTTAACGAGGTTGAGCAGATAATTTCATCAAATACAACGGACTGGGGCTTTTGGGTGAATCAGTATGGCGCTAATGAGAATATCCGTACTTGCTTTTTGTATTTGTAGACGTTTTCAATAGACACCTGGAGATTCTTTTCACTCTCCACTCACCGGGAGACTTTGTGTTCCTGTGAGTCTTTGAAGGTGAGAACTTGTTATGCTTCGTCGAGCAGGTAAGATCGTTTTGCGTAAACGTGGATCGTGTCGTCGTCCAACAGCTAACTCTGTCACTTTTCCCTAACAATCCCATTATGTTAAATATAGCCCCGATGTCTACTGTCACTGCTTAATTGGGCTCTTGGAGTCTGCTTGCTTTCAGCTCATTTTAGAAGGTCATTGTTTTTGATTAAAATGTGATGAGAGGGCAGTGTAACAGGGGCACACTCTCTCATTAATGAGTAAGACTCCTCTCTCTGGTAAAAGGCAGTGCCTTGGACTAGGCCTATATGACCTAGTGCGGCATTATCCAGCACCCTTCCAAGCATGAACATGCCTTCCCATTCTTAAGCGGTTTGCTTATATTTTACAAAACCATCGCACCCAGGGCTGTCCTCATTTTCTCCTGTGGACACATACTAGTTTGTGGAACTTTCTTTTCAGTCAGACAGCTCCTTTTCGCTCTTGGCCCCTGAGGCTGCTGTGTCCCTGTCTGTCCGCAGCAGGCCCGCCTCTCTGACCACCCGTGCGTCTGCTTCACCATCTTCTTTCCTTCTGTTTACCCAGCATCCCCTCCTCCCACTGCGTCTCTGCCTGCACGTGACCGGTTTGGATTATAGGTACAAGAAGTGAGAGACTAAAAGGGGCTATTGCACAGGGGATGTTTGTTCTTACGCAGCGCACAAAAATTTATTTAGTCAAACGTATAGATGCAGGCCTCTATTTATTCTGATCGACGTGTTTTTTTATCAAAGATAATGAAGGCGATGTTCTTTAGTAATCCCCAATGTGGAATACGCAGTCACTCGGGATTTAAGCACTGTGAATGATCTCATGATTGAGAAATGAGGTGGTGAACACCATGCTGATTTAACACCTCCGTGTGTGACGCTTCGGCCGATCATTACATTACATTACATTTATTTGGCAGACGCTTTTATCCAAAGCGACGTACAGTAAGTGCGTACAGAGACATCATCATCATTACAGAACAGACAAGGCAAAGCACATCCTTTGCATAATGTAGCAGCTATCCCTAGCAATGAACGTTGACTGTAGTTCACAGTAAGCTGTGGGCAAATCAGCAACACCACACTTCATTCCAAATACTATTATAAACTATACGGTTATAAACCATTCCAAATACTATTATAAACTATGCTATTATAAACCATTCCAAATACTATTATAAACTATACTATTATAAACCATTCCAAATACTATTATAAACTATACTATTATAAATCATTCCAAATACCATTATAAACTATGCTATTATAAACCATTCCAAATACTATTATAAACTATAATAAACAGACAGGAAAACACAGGGAACAGGGAACTGATATTCCTAGGTGAGGATATCAGTCAAGGTGGAGTCTGAAGAGGTGTGTCTTCAGGCCTCGACGGAATGCAGGCAGGGTTGGATCATGTGTCATCCAACAGGACTCAGGACTGGCGCTGTGCAGGGCCGATCCAGCCATTGCACTATGAATGTGCACGCTCTGCACTTTCCGTGAATATGCCTCAGATACTCTATTACTTTTTATAGTTAGTCACCTCAAAAGCTTTAGGTGACTGTACATACAGTGGTGTTAAAAAAAATAGCAGTGCGTTAAAAAAAGTGAATAAACTGCAAATATTTTTTAATAGCTTTTAGTTCCATATTTCAAATGTAGTGGAAACATTACACATTCAATTCCAAATCAAAGCATTAACAAATTTTATCAAGTCTGCGTTATTCTTTTACAGGAAGCAAAGAAAAGGAATATTAATCTGTTCAAAAAAATAGCAGTGTTGACATTTTTCTCTTCAAACTCAAACACTTACTGTATAAACTGTAGAAATTTTTGAAGATTTAACTTCACTTTAAATTACTGAACTAATATTTAGTTGCATAACCATTGTTTTTGATAAGTGCTGCGCATCTGCGTTGCATCGAGTCAACCAACTTCTGGAACCTAGAAACAGGTATTTCAGCCCAGGATGAACGAACTACATTCTACAGTTCCTGTGAATTTTTGGGTTTTGCTTCAGAAACTGCATTTTTAATGTCACCCCACAAGTTTTCAATGGGGTTGAGGTGGGGGGATTGAGCTGGCCACTTCATTACCTCAATCCTTTTTGTCTGGAACCAAGATGTTGCTCGCTTACTCGTGTGTTTGGAGTCGTTGTCTTGTTGAAACACACGAGTAAGCGAGCAACATCCTTGGTTCCATTTCAGGGGCATTTCCTCTTCGGCATACGGCAACATAATCTAAAGTATTTTGATGTATTCAAACTGATCCATGATCCCTGGTATACGATAAATAGGCCCAACACCGTAGTATGAAAAACATCCCCATACCATGATTTATGCACCACCATGCTTCACTGTCTTCACAGTGTACTGTGGCTTGAATTCAGTACCCGGGGGTCGTCTGACGTACTGTCGACGACCACTAGACCCGAAAAGAACAATTTTACTCTCATCAGTCCACAGAATGTTACGCCATTTCTCTTTGGGCCAATCGATGTGTTCCTTGGCAAATTTTAACCGATTCTGCACATGCCATTTTTTCAACAATGGTGCTTTACGGGGGCTTCTTGCTGATAGCTTGGCTTCGATCAAACGTCTTCTGACTGTAACAGCACTTACAGGTAATTTTAGATCATCTTTGATCTTTCTGGAGGTGATGATTGGCTGAATCTTTGCCATTCTGACTATTCTTCGATCCGTTTTAACAGTAGTTGCTCGTTTTCTTCCGCATGTTTCGGGTTTTTGTTTCCATTTTAAAGCATTTGAGATAATTTTAGCTGAGCATCGTATAATTTGCTGCACTCTTTATACGTTTTCCCCTCTCCAATCAACTTTTTAATCAAATTACGTTGTTCCTCCGAACAATGTTTGGAACGGCCCATTTTACTTAGCAATTCAGAAGGAAGTATATTTTATAACAATGTGTGAAACATTTGCTTCCCTTCTTCCTTAATAAAGGACAATTAATGACACCTGTTTTTTCACAGAATGAATGAATTCTCTAATTAAACACACTACTATTATTTTGAACACGTCCCTTTCAATGAATGAGTCAATTACTCAGAACAAGCACTGTGCATGTCATGACAGTTGGGTCTGTTGTTTTTCTATTACACTACTACATCTACAAGTAAATTATTTGCCATGCAGAAATATCACTACTACTAATAACAGTGGTTCATCAGGTTACTGATGTTGTACTGCTATGTTTCTGAACACCACTGTAAATGAAAAAAGTGCTACAGACGCATTGACAAAACATGGAATTTACTTAAATTTGTGCTAAAGAGGATTAAAAATGTTAAGTGGCCTTAATGTTAAGTGGTTACAAGTGTGCACAAAACTGACTCACAAACCCTCCCAGAGACTCCGTGAATGGTGTTCTAACTGGAGTCTAACTACTAGTAATGACTAACTTTTGAAGTAAATTTCATCATCATCATCTGCTTAACAGTGGAAGCATTGCCTGGCTGTACATTGGTTTACCCCATACATATGCATCTATGATATCAGGACAGGGAGTTAGATAGTGGACAGATTTTGAAGTGCAGCTGTCAAGTACTTGTGTGCTCATATCTTTGTCATATTTTCATAAATATGAATGTTTGACAGAGTTAAGGGAAAGACATACTGATGACCCCAAGAGGTGCTGGGATGGTATTTCCGCCAACAACGGGAGAATCCATGAGCATTCAGATCAGGTAAGCATGCTAGTGCTATACCAACAGACCAATGAAACGCTCAGAAAATATGCGCTCACTGGATCGTAATCTGGGGGCAGGGGGATAATGTGACGACGAATGAAAGATAACGTTTCATCTTGCAATATAAACTGGACAGACATCACCATAAAGGGTGTATTTTGTATTGGAGAGATTTAACTTGTTGTCAGATAAGGGGGACCAATGTGCATTTAGAGGCTCAGGCAGAGCTGTATAAAGATTGCCCATCTGACCTCTGACGAGCGTTTGAGACGGCATGGGAAACGAAGGAAAACAAAGCAAATGGCCCTTGCTAAACTGAATGAAATGTGCTGCGGTCAGTTCAAATTAATTCCCCCTTTTACGCTGCCTTTTGTGTAATTGAAAATCCCGGCATAGAAATCGAAATGCAGCGCTTGCCACTTGCCGAGACTTTGGAGGAACGGGAAATGCAAGGGGCTCGAGAAGTCGGGACCTGCATTACTCTTGAGAAATGACTCCGTCCCCCTCCGCACGAGGTCAACCGTGACTCATCCGTCAATACCGGCATCGGCCTGTTGCCATGGAGACGACTAGCTGGAGATTTGGGAGAGAAAGAGACGCAGTCCATAGACTCGCAATACCTCGCTCCGAATGATGGGCTACGCAAGGCGGTAGGGGGGAGAAGGATAAACCACGTTACACAGGACGGCAAAATCATCAGAGTGCCCGCCGCTGGAATGACAATTACATTTGAGGACGTTTGTATAGTTGTCTTCAATATCCTATGTTGGGGGCCCTCCTCCACATCCTAGCCTAGCCTGTGGACCCCTAAAGCCGGCATCTCTGAGCACCGGTTTGATCGCACTAGGCTAATGCCAGCTTTTACACATCCCTTTGCTTCCGATCACAATGGAAGCCAAAGCAAGAAGTTTGCAAGTTTTTGAGAGTCTTGCTTGAGAGCGGATAGCTGCCCTTGCACTACCCCCCCCCCCCCCCCCCCCCCTCCCACCACCACCACCTGCTGCTCCTGTTTACCACAGGTGAACACCATTAATTATAGACTTCTCCTCACTGCCGAAAGAAAAGAAGAGAGAGTAAATACTATTTAATTAGATTAGTGATGGCTAAATTAAATCCAAAATCCAAATCCATTCTTCAGTACATTTTAAATAAATGTAGCCATGGCAACCCCTCGCTGGGAAACTGTGCCAAGGCCATGCTGCCTGGTGGGATGTTTGATCAGTCTATGTCCCAGAGCCCAAACAGACAGAAAGGATGGCAGCCAGGCTCTCAGGTTATGACAGCACAAAAAATAAGAATAACAGGTTCAAGAAGTCACCGTCCACACAAACCGCCCCGCCCCCCCAACCCCCCCACCAAAATTTAGGGAGAAAAATAAAAGGGTTAGCATGCTCAATGAGACGAGATAAAGAGCATATTAGTATTCGTATTTATGCCACTGCAGCTGAGAATTCACGCTGACTTGGTTTATAGAGCCATTCTCTGAAAAACGATCAAGAGATTCTCTTAGTTCTATGAACTTCTGTAATGGTATTTTTGGCCAGGCATCCTTCCGACTCCCGCTCTTTGTCTCCCACTTGGGGTCCTAATTTGTAAACACTGCAGGGAGCATCCATTTTGTGCATTCAATCAATGCCATACTCCTATCTGTAGAACATCATTTATGTCCTTCCCAAACAAAAGTTCACCGTGTTAAGGTAGATTAAGCAAATCCTTCTACAATTAACAATGTCATCAAATTATCTCTTTTCATGAGGGATGCAGAGTACAAACACATTCATGTACATGGTGAGAATGGCAACATGCATTTTGAATATAGTAGCAGTTAGTAAGTTCAAATGTATTTAGTTACTTAATATTAATATTTGAATACCTCCTATTTATTAAAAAAATTATATTGTTAAACAAAAAAGACTGTGATTTTTACTTCTGTAGTCAAATCAAAAAAACAACATGCAGGGCAGTAAGTAGAGTATTCAGGGGGCAATTGCAACACCATAAAATTGCACCAATCTGAAAAAAGCTAGAGCTGAGGGTTGTTCATGGTTGGGGGCAATTGTAACAAAAAATTGTGTTACAATTGACCCGTTACAGTTGCCCCCAGAATACTGTGTTTTTCACACTGATTTTTGGATTGTTCTGTTCCAAAATGCATTCATCATGGTCTTATTGAGACCATGTCTGCTCACTGCTCCTCAGTAAGTACTTTTTTGCAAACATGATGGAACACATTGGGTCATGAAGACCGTGTTTTTTTGTAAAACAATACGGCCTTGATTTAACAGGGGGTGATGTCACATGTTCAGAGGGGGTTCTTTACTCTGGAGGAAATCATCACAAGGCCACAAGACGTTTTCTTTTCATCAAGAAGGAGTTCCTCTCCGCTGTGCTTGAATTACTAAGCTCAGTGTATTCAAATTGTTATTAAAAAAAAACAAGCTCCCCTGTACTCATTAGGCTTGTATTGTTTGATGTTAATTTGTTTTACTGTTTGTATTTTCAAAATTTTATCCATCAGTTAATGCACCGGGCGATGGAAAATTCTCCCACAGGGAAATCCCTCTTCAATCAAAAGTCCTGGCGTGTTTTTGGGTGCACTCTGCAAAGATGAACAAATTGTCAGAGAAGTCAGAGACAGTAATTAACGGTCTGTCATTGACTCTGTCCTCTGCTTGGCAAATGTCTTGTTGGGAGAGAACAAGCCGCTGTTGAAGCACAATCCTCACAAGGCCTCCCTTCAGGTAACTCTTACCCCTCACCGTTGTGACTCCCCATAGATGTTGTGTCTCATCAGCCTTCAGTGCATATAAATACACACCCATACATCGATTTGAAATTCAAAACATGTTGCAACACAAAACACTTACTACTGAGCCATGGATGAAACATAAGTGACATAAAAATGAAACCATTCTTTTGGAAATTGAAACAATTATTTTAACTTTTTTAATTTAAATAATGACATAGCCTAACCAATAGTGATTCAAGAAAAGCAAATTTTGTCTACATGCAGAGCATATACACTGCCTAGCCAAAAAAAAAAAGTCACCGCTGCACCCGTCATGCATAGTGCCCACTGTACAAGCCTCTGGAGGCAGTGTTATGATCTGGGGTTGCTTCAATTGGTCAGGTCTAGGCTCAGCAACGTTATGCAGCAATAAAATGAAGTCAGCTGAGTACCTGAATGTACTGAATGACCAGGTTATCCCATCAATGGGCATATTCCAGGATGACAATGCCAAGATTCATCTGGCTCAAATTGTGAAAGAGTGGTTCAGGGAGCATGAGGAATCATTTTCACACATGAATTGGCCACCAGAGTCCTCAACTTAACCCCATTGAAAGTCTTTGGGTTGTGCTGGAGAAGACTTTACAGGGTGGTTTGACTCTCCCGTCGTCAATACAAGATCTCGGCCAAAAATTGATGTAGCTCTGGACGGAAATATTTAATAAATGTTGTGACGTTGCATAAGGTTGTCGAAACAATGCCACGACAAATGTGCACCGTAATCAAAGCTAAAGGCGGTCCAACGAAATATTAGAGTGCAACTTTTTTTTTGGCCAGGGAGTGTAGCTGGTAGGCTATATGTTTCTAACTATACACTCAACCATTTTGGGCATCACAAAAGTACAGTATAATAGTCTATATAGTGCACATGGGAAATTACTTTCATCATCTTATCTCTCACTGTCATGGTGGGGTGAAAAGGTTGTTTGGAGTTCTCAACAAAAATATTTTTGAAAAGTGGTTATGCTAAAATCAAGCTAACATATGACAGGTCTTGCAAACATTGCGAAAAGTTAATCTGTGTAGTTTGTTGTTGTGGAACATTAACAGTTAAGATTAACAGACTCCAGTAATTGTACTAGTGTTCACTGTAGTAAAGTGGCAGAGTAGTAATCAATACTATACTTTGGCAGTGCATTCTCAAAATAGTGGAGGAAATGTATGCCTGTGGAGGAGCTCTTTGATTGGACACTGTGGTTTTGTTTTTGAGGAAGCCTATAGTTTACCCCGTGTAAAGCATAGCTCGCGTTTACATACGGATACAAGAGCCCCATTCTTCCTTAGTCCCCTTTGTAAAATGAATGCACTTCAAAATAAAGGAAGAGGGGAAAAAGATGAGCAAAAACCTTACTCTCGAAACATCTCTCACCTCCTGGTGAAGGGGGTGCCCATGTGACCCGAGCCATGATGTCATGGCTCTGCGAATTGAGCCTGCGCCAGCCTGCCATTCGACGTGCTCGCTGCTCGCTGGTCTGTCCTTCAAAGCTGGGATTGTGCTCACCTCAATGGTCCACTTGTTGTGCAAATGCTGGGGTCACTTTATTTGATTAGAAACAAAATGGAGAAAAAAGGTTTAAAAAAAAAAAAACCTGGCACAGCCAGTGACTGTCACCCAGAGTCTAATGAGATGTATGGATCAGAGCGAAGTCAACCTGAATAAACCAGCTTCGGAAGGTATGCCAGCACTCCTCCCCACACCAGCTTTTTGGTGCAAGCGCTTTGCTTTCCATACCTTTGTGCAAATGCCGCTCTCACGTCTTGCGCTGGTGTTTGCCAGAAACGGGCCTTTTTATCTTGCAGGTGGCAAGATAAAATATCCTCTGATGCATTTTACTCTTCTAAAGAACCTTGCCCAGTGTGAGATCTGAAGCAGAGACATGAAAAGTCGGACGAAAATACAAAAAGTATACATTTCTTTTTATCGACTCCACATCCCTGCCCTGTCTAGATCAAGCAAAAGAGGCAGCCAGTTTTGTGACAGGGGCTGAATATCCATTGTAGCGTATCGCAATGAAAAAAAACCTCATAGGCTCGACTATATGGATGTGAGAAGGCTTAGGAATCACCTCTGCCACTGAACAAGCATAGATTTGTGCTGGAGACATCTCTCCCTTTGCCGTTGCCTTGGAGCCTGCGATGGCAGCTTGTTTGCATAATATTCTTCTGCATTGCAAATGTGTGGCCGATGTGTGCGCGGATCAGGTTCGGCGCTGAGCCGAGCAGATTTGCCGTTTCAGGATTTTTTCTCTGTGCTGGAATCGTGCCCTTTTGCAGAGCTATGCCTGTGAAATTGTAACGTGGGAGAAGCGTGTTATCAAATGATATGAGGAAATAGTAATGGAGTCTGATGCAGCAGAGGGCTCGCCCTGAGCGAACGCTTCCTGTCACCCTGTCTCCCCTCTCTCAAAGGCTGCTTGTCTGGGCAACTGAATTCCCCCTTTCACTCTGTGTACAAATGGGTGCTTTCTCTCTCCTCCTCCTCTCCTCCTTTTCTATCACTCGCTCATTGTAACCCTCCCTCAGCATCTGAAAAAAAAATGGAACGCCACCCTCCAAATCATACCCGGTGTGCTTTTACCGTGCGCAAAGATTGCTTTAGCTCCTCCCCCCATCCTCCCAGTTTCATGGTGCTAAAAAAACACCCATGATGCAATTCCAATGCCAGTAGCAGAAGCACCTCCCTCTGCTCCGGGAAACTGGGTGCCATTGTGTGCCTTTGCCCTCTTTACGGCAGTAGGCCCGCCCGCAGGCTGCCAGTGCAGTCTGCACATTGATCTACACACCAGACCTCCTTTTCAGACACAGAAAGAGATTAATCAAGGTCCAGCCAGTGCTACATGTTTTAGGCATTACATCAGCCCCCCGGTTTCAGTTCCCCCTTCAGTCCTGTGAATGGGATGCGGAGCCCCTAACACCCGTGCAACCTCTCGCACGGAGGCGGTAACGTATATCTTCTGAATACAGAAAGGAACGCCTTTGTTCCTGGATCCATATTAGTCAATGTTTAAAAAGGCCTTACTTGGTATCCTGAACACCCACATCCAAGACCAAGACTACAGCAAGCAAAAAATAACAAGACATAAGAGGCGTTCCTGATTTTCAATAAATGTACTTTATTGGTGATCACCAGTCTGTTTCCCTTTTACAATAAATTTGCAGTTCTACTTTTTAGTTTAGATTTAGAGAGAGAGAGCGAGAGAAAGAGCGAGAGAGAGAGAGATACAGAATATTGCACACAAAATAACTGATGAACTAAGATTAATACAGCGCAGAAATAATGACTATCACAACGCCTTCTTTACAACACCCCACGGCGAGAAGAGAAGCGAGGCCAGTAACATGTGCCATTTCAGTACCATTAAGACGATTTTCTTTTTTAAAATATGTTTATTTTTAAATAGTATTTTTATTTTTACTTTTTTTATTTTAAACTATTACATACAGGATTATAACTTATAAGATCACATGCAGAAACAAGCAGGGCTCATTTGAATGGTCCGTACGCGTAGACGATTAGATCATTTGAAAGGAACGGTTGTGGAGAACGCAGCAGCACATCGTCGGTGTTGCCGTTTTTTTCACATTTTGTATTTTCTTGAAAAATGAATCGCACAGGCGATTAAAAAAAATCTGCAAAGAACAAAATGTCTCACTAGAATGATCCGATCACAAAAATCTGGCAGTCAGGTTAGTTTTGAATATGCATATTCATCTTGTATGTATATGTATACATCAGTCTCAAGTCAGTTTGCATTTGAAGTCTGTTTCAAGTAAATAAAACCCTCTCGGCACTAGTTAACACCAAGCACATTTGTATGGCAACAGATAAAGACTACCATTTTCAAATGACTGGTGTTTTATTCATTTATTTATTTTTTTCCTTAAGTACTATAAATGAAACCATAACATCAGTATAAATAGAATTAGCACACAAATAGTGAGAGATTTAATGATTCTTCAGATTCTTCACCTTCAGATTCACTCCTTTCAGTCAGTGCTGGTTGGTCAGGGCAATTGAATTCATCCTTCCCTTTCCTTTATTCACTTAAATCATCTATTTCAGAATGCACGTTTAAAATTCACACGAGTTATTCAGGCCTTAACTGTAACAACTCTGCATTCAAAATGGTTATTTTGTGTCAGCACATCTGCCGCAGAGCTCACACTACATGTTTTTGTATCTTTTATATATTTTATAGAAAAACTATTTGTCAGTTTTTTTTTTCCTGTTGGGCACCAACTGCTCACTATAGAGTACCCATTAGTAAAGGAAGGTTTTTTTTGGATCATGCCATCTGGCTCCACCACAATGGAACTGACAGTAGAAGTCACAAGACAAAAAAAGAATAATTCAATACCTAAAACAAACATAAAGATACCAGTTAATTTGCAGTCATATTAGAATACAAGAAATTTGACTGTGGTCAGGCTCTGACTATTGTTTATGGATAGAAAAAAAAATACATTTCAATTGTTCAAGACAAGACTTCATGGATGAAAACCTACTCAAACATACAATGGTCTCCCTTGATCCTCTTTGTCAAAGAAACCTTGACAACTAACCTTGAAATGCTTACTTTAGAGGCTTTTCTTGTGCATGGAGAGCAATGATATATTCTCTGAAAACCTGCAGCTGAACAATACACTCAAACATGGATAATGTATAGCTTCAATTCTGTTGAAGGCCTATAGACCTGTCAAGTGTACATTGTCCTCTGTGGTACAATGCATGCAGAGGCAAGCAAGGTAATCCATATAAAGGATAATGTAGTGATAAACTTAAATACGAATGTGGCCCCAGGAGATAGCTCATTCCACCATACAGATACCATACTCCAAGATGAAACTGGGTGAGGACACATTATTTCAGTGGCTTATTTCATTGATTTCTCAAAGTATTCCAAATGACACTGTTTAATGTAATATGGTCAGTGATGCTAAGTCTCTGTAGTGAAGTCACCATGGTAACATTGTTTAGATCATTCCAGACTTGAGAGGTGGACATGCCTGACATGCAGGATGAACGTTTGTGCAGAGACTCCCCTGCATACTACAATGTCTCTTTAGTGATGTAGAGCCGTAACCAGGCTAGCACAAGCTGCAGCCACAGCTGGTTGACTCAGCACAGTATGATTGCAATACACACAGAACTGTAACATGATGTCACTCTGAATGCTGGCATTGCACAGATCAAGACAACTGCACAGCCATTCTCTGAAGTAAGGAAAAATGTTTCCCCCCCAAAAAATAGGCTCCATATGATTTTTATTTTTGTACTTTCCAAATATAAACAAGCCACCTCTGGTTAGTGAGAGCAACTAACACTTCAAAACAAATAAAATTAATAAAAAGTGTAATACTGTCACGGATAAACATCTTTACAACACTAAAATAATTTTTGTAATAACTAACAGCAAAAAAATATTTTAAAATATACATTTATATAAGTATCTATTAGCATTAGTTTGCAGTGTTTACAGAATACAAGCCTTAGGCCACTGGTCCCAACTCTACTTGTTGTACCAAAATACAGTCCTTCCACATATTATAATATATTCAGTTCAGCCAAAGTAATGAAAACCTACCAGACTTACAATTACACTGTATTTTCAAACTGTTGACAAAAAACACATTACTCAGTCCTTAAGTTTGAGAATGACCTATTTGTAATTTATAAACGCTATGTTATTCAGGTATTATCAGATTGTATTTTCACCATGGGTGAAGGTGGGACATTGCTAGGACTTTCATTCCTGTACTGTATTGTTCTACAGTAATTCATGAAAAGCTTCCAATTCACTGTAGGACACCCCAAAATAATGTGTGAAAAAGTGCAGTCTTGCTTGCGGTTTAATCTAGCAAATACTAATTTCCATTCCATTTTTTGCTCCAGTGCAACCTTTAACCTATAATGTTTTCACATCTTTTAATCTAATCTTTAGATGTGACTCCTAGCATTGTTGTTCCCGCATTACTAAGATTAATGCCTAACTGTCTAAAAATGTGAGAACCCACCCCCCCCCCCCCCCCCCAAATATCCGCTCAACTCACCCCCAATTACACAGCAGGCTAAAGGCCCAAGGCACGTGGGTGACAGTCACACCTCTGCCGTCTATCAAAATGTGCCCGCAATGTTCCTGCAACTAACCTCAAAGCCCTCATTTATCAGTGACCCAAAAACACAGGCTACCAGAGTAAAACAATTCAGTCCAGATTCTCACAATGACATGCAGTCCCTATTGCTACATTTTCAATAGTGCATTGCCCTTTGCTTTTCCACATTCATATCTTCTGGGAGAGAGAGAATAATACAGAAGTATGTATATAGACGCAAATAAATCTAGTAATTAAAGGTCCAAAGAAGATTATAACCACAAACCTGGGGAGCTTGTTCAATGCAACACAACCTCAACAGCTTCAAAATATATTAAAATAGCAATGTCAATGAGAAATTGCTTTAACTACAATGTATGAAGAATGTAATGATGGGAATAAGACAAGAGTCTCGGCCATGACCCCCTGAATAAGCTAAGCCAGTTCCGAGACTGTTCCTATCCGTTTGAGGTCCAGTCTTGATGTCAACTTTATATTATTACTTGACAGCAGTAATCATTATACTTCAGATGTACTGTATTTATAAAATGTGTATTTATCATTTTGCAAATTAACTACAATTGATAAAGACCAAGTCAATAACTTCAGAGGCTGAAAAACCCCCAGCCAAAATTATTACTACACACCGGGATATTTGTACATGTTTTCACCCACTACTTGGGAGTACACAGGGCTCAAACAATGGCAGCAGCTTATTCTGCCCAAGACATTACCTTGGCTGGAAAACAAAGGTTTCATTCAGCTGGGCTGTGTGCAGTAGTAGAGGCGTACGGTCGTCCACCTCAGTGCAGCATTTCCAACTAGCCTGATCACAGCCTGAGACTGCAAGCCAAAATGAATGCAGACTTTCATACCAAGACACAATTTTCATGTAAAATTTCTCATTAAAAAAACCCCAAAAGATTCTGAACTCAGACTAGCTGCCTAAAAATAGATAACCACGTAAAGCCGAGGACAAAATGTTAATTCTGTTTAGGTCGCATTAGATCACCCTTTTCCCACACATAGCACCTCTTTTCATGAAAATAAAGTGTCCTTCAAACGCATTACATTTTAATATTATCAAATAGTATGAGCACCAGCACAGCAGTGACATCCTTATTGTTTTCCGTGTTTTTCTCTGCCAGAGACAGAAACGTATGTTACGTTTCTCAAACTTGAGTAAGAAACTCAAAATTTCAGATTAGGCTATATTAACTGTTGTAACACCTTAAGCACTCTGATATAGCAGACTAATAATCAATTCCCTGAACTAATGTTGAAGTTTTATGTTGAACATTCAAGATTTTTTTTATTAGGTTGAGTACAATTCTAAAAACAGCTTTAAAGGGTCCTTTGAAATATGTTTATAATTTTATAAACACTGTGCCAACACTAAGAGGCGCAGGAAAAATTTTCCACCAAAGCTGGTATTAATAGGACAGATAGCACTCAGAGGTTTGGAAATGAATATCCAATGTGGACATGACTAAAAACTCAGTTGCACTGTTTATCAATGTAAAGGCTTTAGATTTGGCCAGCGACTTTATATGCAAAGGCTAGGTGTGTGGTAGGAATAATGGGTACAATACAATAATGAAAATGTATTTAATATATATTGCTATGATAGACCAATAAAACACTATGGGCAGGACTGTCTGCCAAATAAATACAAAAAATAAATTTAAAAACATTTATAGCAAATGACTTGAACTTTAACAGTTTTATCTTCTAATTCAACCAACTCAAGGAACGTCCCATGTTTTGTTGGGTACATCCTGAAATATATTATTTGTGCTTCGATTAAATCCAATGTTGAATTTAAAGGAAATAAATGGCAATATGTTTTCCCTTTCAGGACCCTATAAACAACGTTGGGGATATTTGGGGATAACGAGTGAAATACTATGGAGATTGCTTTTTCATTTCTGCAGTTTAAGAAGCACTACTGTATTTATACAGGTATCATATTGGTTTAAAGGAATTGTTTACCCTTTGCAAATATAATACAGAGAAAGATATGCTTCTCCATTTGTGACACACTCTCACAGGAGTTTTTATGTTACAGCATGGTTTATATGTATCCGTTTTGTAATTACTGAGATCAGTGATCATTCAGTGACAATGCAGAAAAGAAAAAAACATTAAGGACTCCAGTAAAATGTGATAATAAAGGCGATAACCTAAGCTGTGTGGGTGTTAAAATGGAGGGAATGTATTTATAAGGCTGAAACTAAGACCGCTCCATAGGCCTAGAGACAGAAGGGGGGACATGTGTTGAGACACTAAAACTGCATCGGGGAACCTGTAGGACTCATGTGGTTCAGAACTCGATCTTGCAGGCAGGGAAAGACTCATCCTGCATGACGACTGTACTGCTGCTGGCCAGAACCATGATGTTTAGCTCCTGCTGCTTCTCATGGGTCTGCTGGTACCACTCCCGGGTTACTTCTGTGTCATGGGTAGGGATTAAAGTCACCTTTGAGTGGACAGAAAGGGGAGAAAATGCCTTTTGTTACAAATGTCCCAATGTAAGGAATGTTAATGGGCAACAAGTTCATGATATTGAAGGGAATACATTGCTCAGAGCGCACAAAAATGCAATAAGTGTCCCATTACCTGGAGATTGGAGCCCCACTGAGCCTTTCCGTCAAGAAGTGCATCCAGAACTCCACGGCTTGGCTCCCCACTGCCTGTGTCGTTTCCGCTAACCACATAGTATGCAGCACGCACACGCTTAAAAAACTCCTGGTCCACATTCTTAGCGCTGCAGTGATTTGGGATGTAGGCCAGGTCTACATAGATAGGCGGTCCAGGGGGAATAACAGAACTGGATTTTTGAGAGTTGGAACCTAAGTATGAGGGAACAGAATATTGTCTTAATACAGGCATGTATCATTAGAAAGGCACTTTTGGTCTCTTCTTTTTATCACAGTGCAAAAAATATATAAATTAATAAGTTAAAAAATATGTACAGAATAAATTCCACATACCAGAGTTGCTCTTAACACCATTAACAAGTCCTTTTCCTGGGTTGTGGCTAGACCTGGACAGCTCATCCCTGTCTTCTCTGGATCCTTGCCCATCTGACATTTTTGATGCCTTCTCTCCCTCCTTCTTTTTTACAGAGGACCCCCTTGGTGAGGAGTCCTTGGATGTCTGTTTACCAGGGGTAGTCGATCTCTTACCCCGGCCTTCTGCTTTACGAGCCGGAGAGGCTGACTTTGGCTTTCCAAGGGACTTTCGCAAGCCTTTGTTAGCCTTCATGTCCTTCTTGAGCAGCTTATCTGCATGGTTCTGGTCATTGGAAAGAACATCTGGGTCAACCATGCACACATCAGGGTGTGGAGGACGAGGGAAAGGGTCCATCATCGGTGTTGGCAGGGGGTCGTGACTCCTTTCTGATGATCTAGAGGAGGAGTGGTGGTTGCCTCCTCCACCGGCTGCGGCCGATTTATCCACTGGCAAATAATCTGCATCCTCATCTGAATCCAGGTTACCCTCTGCTGTGATTGATGGGCACTCCTCCGTTTCAGGGGGGACATCAGAGTCAGACTGTGAAGGCAGTGATTCGCTCACAGAAGTTGGAGGCGTTTCTTCCCCTGCCAGCCCCAGCCCAACAGCCATAGCACCAGGAAAGTGATGGGAACCACTGTCCTCTCCATGCTGACTGTGAGTGTGCTGGTGTTGGTGTTTATTTGACCTCTTGACAGAAGGCTGATTTTGGTTGTCGTCTCCTTCCTGTGACTGGCCACTCTTTTCATCTTCGTCTTCCTCTTCATCACTGGAAAGGTGGTGTGGGCTTGGGTTGATGAATGATGGAGAAATCTCTCCTTTGCGATGCTTGTACTCACAGGAGGAATAACCAGCAGACCCTGAAGAGGTGTATGAAGAAGTAGCCCCCATACAGACATCAGGAGGAAAGTCAGAATCATCTCCTGATTTACTAGATGACTCTGGGTAGAAGGACAAGTGAAAGGTCTGATCAGCTGAAGCCAGGGAGAGAGGACGGGCTGGACGCTCTGGTTCCCTCTCCTCTTCTTCCTCATAATCATCCTCCTGTCGATAATGTGGAGGGGAAGCCCCTGGACACATACCTCTTTGCTGCTGCACTCCCCATTCATATGTGCTACTACTCAGTTTTTTCTCTTCATCCCTCTCTTTCTTCTCACCTATTGTCTTTTCTACATCCTTCTGCTCTGTTCTTTGTAAAAATGATGTTCCAGTGTGGGGTCTTTCACCAAATCCACACGGAGGCTGTGGATGGATTGTGCTGACCTCTGTTGGCCCATTAGCTGTTGCTCCTTGTTGAGCCTGTTGAGGCTGGGAGGAGTATGCTGATAGGACATCTGGGAGAGCACTGGTTGTGCTGGAGGTGGTGACTGCCTGCTGTCCAGATATGAACAGCGTTGCTCCCTTTTGCTCAGATTGATCACGGGTTGGAGATCTTCGGCAGTCAATTCTAGAGGGTAAGGTGCTTTGTTCCTCTTCCTCACTGCCCTCTGCTTCTTCCAATAAATGTTTTTCCTTTAAGTCTGCTTGCTGCAGTGAAGAGACCTCAAACACTCCCTGTGCTGCAGACCCCAACTCAGCAAACCGTGACAGCTGAGAATAAGGTGGACCTGCAGCCAGCCTTGAGTCATCAGCCCATTCGGGCTTATAAAAGGGTTCAGAATGCTGTCCCCCCTTTTCTGTTACCGCAGCTGAAAATGGAGGGAAGGGTTTGATCTCCTCAAAAGGACTGAGTGGAGAAAATCTTGTAAGGCTGGAGGTTGATTCAGCAGTTGTTGTGGCAGGGGTCAGCTTTTCCGAGACCTCAAGATACTCATCCTTTACTAACCCGCCTGAGCTGGAAAAAGGTGAGTCCATCACAAGGGAGTGTTCATCTTTGAAAGATGAATATTCAAAACCAGCACTATCAGGATCAGGTTTAAAGAGTGTGTCTGAGGTGGTGGCAGGTGTCTCCAAGTCTTCCCCAAATTGACGGCTGGTTGAGAGTGAGGCAGACGCAGATGAGGAATAACTGTAAGATGAGGAAGAAGAATATGCAGTGGCAGATGTGGTGGTGTAGCTGAAACCTGAGGAAAAGGCTTCCCCTGCTTTTTTACTTAAAATATCTGGGGTCTTCTGTTTATCAAACTCAAGATCTTTTTCGCTGTGGAAGTATTTATCTTCACCTGACTTAGTTAGCATAGGGAAATCAGAATGATCAGGACTGTCATCTTCCTGTGCCCTCTCCCTTACCTGACTATCAAGGAAAGAGCCTTTACTATCCTCACCATAGGAATACTCAAATCCGGAAGTATATCCTTTAGATCCGGTAAATCCCATATCTGTGTAGCTTCCAGTGAAGGGGGAGGAAGCACCACCCATGCTTTTTTCAAGAAAATCATCTGTACGCTGGCTACTGCCACCAGTCGGCTGAAAAGATGCTGATATGGAAGGCTTTCCCTTGACACCAAAGCTGTATTCACGTTCAGACAAGTAGCTTTCCTTCTGCTCCTCTTTCTGTTTAATTTCTGGGAATTTAGAACCGATCACGTCACCAAATGGACTTTGAGACTCTTTTTCGGATTTCTCTTTTGCTCCTTTTTCCAAATCTGAGTCGCTCACCCCCTCCTCCTCTCCCGTACCCTCCTCATCATCATCATCTTCGTCATCTTCATCATCCTCTTCTTCCATTACTAACCTCATATCTCCTCTTTCCATAGCTGCTTCTTTCTCAAAGGGGTTTGTCATAGATTTGCTGGCAACAGAGCTACTTTTATAAGAATACTCAGATGCAAGGATGTTGTCATCCAAGTGTTGACCTGAAGGTTCAGTGTAGGAGGATATAGTCTGCTGACTATCCTTATCATGCTGATTTTGAGAAGAGAAAAAATCACTCCCTCCCAGTGAAAAGTGACCAGAAGCCTTTGGCTTCTCAGGTTCAGTTGTGTATTGTTTCCCTATAGCTGGTTGAGCAGATTCTGTCTCCATAGATTGCTTCTCATGAACACTACCCAAGGATGAGGGTATAGTCGATTGGACCTCCAGACTAGACTGGCCCCATGATGAGGAGGAGAGAAATGAAGTGTCCTTTTTTACTAAGTCTTTATCTGTAGTCATCTCTTTCGCTAAGTTAAAAGGATAGCCCTGCTGATAGCCAGAGGAAAATGAATATGGCTCCATTGCTGGAGGTGGTTTATTGTCATAAATGTCTGTGTATGTGAAGCTCTTATTATTCACATAAGGAGTATCTTGTCTCCTTGTCACCTCCCTTTCGTGTTCTTCCGTTTGGCCTTTCTCGTTATTTTCTCTCTCAGGGAAGGAATAAAGATTGAAGTGGACACTTCTTTCAGGTTCAGAAAAAGTGGCTGTGTGGTGATCCATTCTATTAAATGCCATTGCTCCATCTTTGCTATCTTCTCCTGTGGTGAAAGCAACTCTATCTTTGGTCTTTTCACCAACTGCTGACTGGACAACTGCCTTATTGGCACTAGCATCCACTCCTGTTGATTCATCATATCCTTCAGTGAACTGGACTCCCTTCTTTGAATCCCATTCAAAATCCTTTGTGATTGGTTTTTCATCTGGATGATACTCAGATTTCTCTTTGTCTTTGTTCATAACATAAACATCTTCCTTGTCTATAGAGGACTTATGTGTCACATCTTTTTCCAAATGGAAATATGAAGAAGGTAGTTCCTTTCCTGGTCTCTCATCAACCTTTGTTTCCAGATCTGATGTCTCCCTTGAATAGTAATCATCATATTTGCTCTGGTTTTTCGTGCTGGGTGCAGTCCCAGTGCTAGGGGAATAAGAAGAGGGTTCATTTTTCACATTAGATTTGCAAGTGGTTGTCTCTGCAAAAGTGACTGATGATGGTGAAGTCTCACTTTTCTTGAACAATGTGCTTTGCTCTTCTGGTTCAGGTGAGGTTCTGTGCAACTCTTTATTCTGCTCTTTGGCATAATGATAAGCAGACGTTTGTAATTCATCTGTTGGGAATTTAGTCATGGGCATTGTGGATGCATGTTCATCGCTTTTCTCTTTTGTTTGATCAGTGGGTGCTCTTTGGGATGAGTAAGCAGGGGTCAAATCCTGGGACATGTCATCTAATTTGCTTGGCTCTAATGACAAAGGCCTGGACCCTGCACCACCCATACAAATGGCATCATCTTCATCATCTTCCTCATCTTCCTCTTCATCTGAATACAGGCCCCGAGTTTTGGGTCCTTGACCTGAGTAAGATGTTGCCAGTTTGTTATCTGATACAGCTTGTGTTGTTTGCAAGTAGTCATATCCAAAGCCTTTCTCTTGCTCTTTTTCTTTTTCCCCCTTCTTCTCATCTTTGTCGGTTTTAACCTCACATGTGTACTCCTCATCTAGGAACCGGCTCTCCTTTTCCTCAATATATTTAGTCTTTGTGTGTGTTTTGAAATCCCTCCTCTCATAGTCATCTTCTTCCTCTTCTTCATCAGTTTCTGCAAACATTATTTTCTCTCTGGAAATATTTTTCTTATAATCTGTTTCCTCTTCTTTTCCTACAAGTGACATTTTCTCCTCTTTCTGTGGAAGTTTTTGCACAATGTATTTCTTGTCTTCTGTGTCATCTACGTTGACAGCCATTTGGTGGATTTCCTTTTCATCTTTTTTATGTTGTTGGCTTTGGGACTTCTCAGTTTCAGTCTTTTCCTCCACTGGAGACTGATGGAAAGGTGTATGGCCAGCACTGTTAGGTCCAGACTGTGTTGGTGAAGCTAACTTAACAGTACTTTCATCAGGGCTGAGACACCTTTCCTCCCCCTCTTGAAAAGAACTGGCAAAAGAGGGTGGTGGAGATATTGGTTTTTCAGCAGTTTCAAACATGGTGTTGTCTTTGGAGATTGATGCCTGCATTCCATAAATGGCTGGTGGAGGTTCAGTCTTATCCACAGCAGACACTGAACTAGGAGATGTCATCGATGAAGGGAGCTTTCCAAAATCTCTTCCTCTGTCCTGGAACAAAGAAGGAGATGCATAACCTTCCTGGAGCTTACTAAGTGGAATGTCAACATTGGGAGTCTGGTCTTCATCTTCTTCCTCCTCTTCATCTTCCTCCTCATGGACTCGTGTGATCTTACCTCCAGCCTCCACCTCTGGTGCAATGGCTTGGTACTCCTCTGAAGGAGGGGATTTGAAGCACTTATCCTCCTCTAACGAGGAAGTTGGTGAGATGGTCCCAGCAGAATGCAAGTACTCCTTTCCCTGGGTGGTCTCAGTATGGGTTGAGGTAGGTATGCTATTGATAGTGTCAAGAAGCAAAGAGCTTCTTCCAGTTTCTTCAGTTTGAGGTGCTGTCACAGATGCTATTGACTGGTCTTCAGCGACAGAGGTGGCAAAAGACGATAGTTTGTCACATTCAGTAATGGATGTGGCAGAGGAAATGTGTTCTTCTTCTGCCAAAGGTGCCGCGATAATATTAGTGGAGTAGACGGCTAATGCAGGATCCTGCCCTGCGACAAATGCCTTTGCTGTTAAATCTGACACATCATGCATAGCTGCTGCTTTCATCTCTCGCATACCATGGATGGCATCAAAAGAGCCAGTTTCATCTGGAACAGAAATATTATAGGTGCCAACTTCATATCGAAGATGCGGAATCCTGTCTTCAGTTTCCTCATCAGAAATAGTCTGCTCAGTTTCAGAGTAACCAGGAATGGTCTCATCTTGGATATATGAGATGGGCTCTGCTGCAGTGGCACCTAGTGCGGTTGATGTAATATTAGCTGTGGCAACTCCCACTTTTGAGAGATATGCATCTTCACCCACCCCTTTAGCTGCCAAGTTCTGCCTTTCTGTTTGTTTAGCATTCCACTCCCTTTCAAGTTTTGTTCTGTTGCCTTCTTCTGTTTTCATTTCCAACTCCTCAGCAATTGTATTTAAATCTTCTGATTCCTCCAGTTCTGCCTTTTCAATGACATATCCATCTTCCTCCTCCTCTTCCTCAGATTCAGTCTTTTTGAACTTTTTCATTTCACCCTTTGCTGTATATTTTTCACATTTCTCCATTTTCTCCTCCTCATGCTTTCTATCCAGTCTCCCATGGTTTTTCACGTCCTTCCATTTTTCTTCATCTTCATCTTCCCCCATACCCATATCCTCTTCTTCGTCCAATTTCTTCTTCCTGACAGATCCTATCCTCTCTTCTTCATCATCCAAGTCCGCTCCCTCATCCTTAAATTTCTCTCCAGATTTGGTGGATGATTCAGCCTTCTTCTTTTGTGAAAGCTGTTTTTCGTCATGTGGGGAATCAGTCTCCACATCTGTCGTTGTTATACCCTCATCTGGAGAATCCAAGGGTGGAAAATTTGTGTCTGACTTAGAAACAATCTTCTTTTCTGCCTCTGCTTTCTGATAAAGACTTGGGATTACAGTGTTATCTGCAGTATGCACTGGTTTTGATTCCTGCTTCGAACTTTCATCCCGTCTCAGTTCCTCAAAATCCTTAGTGAGATCTTCAGGGGAAGACACTATGGACCGATCTTCTAAGACTACCTTTGTCTCTGGTCGACTCTTTTCAGAAGCTGTTCCTGCTGTAAGCATCTTTTCAGCTGATTGTTCCTTGGCAGACTTAGCTTTATTCTTGTCTGTTTTAGGTTTCCCATATACTTTTGCCTTGTTCAAAGTTTTCCTGACCTCTGGCGTGAAGGGTTTCAGGTCAGGTTGAGTGATCCTTCTCAGCTCTGGTTTGGCAGTGTCCTTCTTTTTGTCTTCTTTCAATTTAGTCTCTTTCTTTTCTTCTTTTTTAGCTGAATCATCTTTCCGCACTTCATGCCTTTCCTTTCTGATCTCCTTCTTTTCTTTGTCCTTCTTCTCATCCATCTTGGAGACTCTTTCCTTCGTGTGTTTTTTCAGGGACTTCTCTTTTGACAGCTTCTTCTTTTCTTGTTTTGCTGTCTCAGATACATCGGTCTTCCCTTTCAAGGATTTGTTAGCTTTATCACTCTCTTTCAGTTTCTTTTCTTTCTTTTCAACTTTGTTCTCTTTTGCAGAATCACTCTTTGTTTCAGCAGCTGATGTATCCTCATGTCCATTTGCCTCTTTTTTTGCAACTTTAGATGTTAAATGTGTCTTGGGAGAGGATTTTAGACTTTCTTTGCTGTCAGTCCTTTGCTTAATTTTCGTCTGTTTTATCACTGGAGGAGGAGTACCAGAAGATATATCCTTCTGAGTAGCCACAGGGTAGCGTAAAAAGTCAAGGTGCTTTAACTTTTCAAGTCCCTCCAAAATTTTGTTCTGGGGTGCATTTCCCGGAAACAGCACTCTGACAATCTTTTCAGTAGGGCTAGCAGGGAGCCACACCACTAGAGCTGTAACCGACGTCAGGTAAGGAACAGATATTTCTCCTTCTTTTCCATTCGACAGCATAATTCCAGTCTTAGCCTTACTGTTGCCTGCCCACTTCTGCATCAGGAACTGCATCTCTTTGCTTTCCTTCAACGGGTTCAGAACATACATGTCTAACCTGCCCACACCCATCTTGTGGAAGAGTGTGATGGGCTCAATTGTGTTGCTGACCACTCTGAAGAGTGGTTCAGGCTTGATCCCCAGCTTGCTGAGGTACTGCAGCGTGAGGGAAGCCTCTTCAATGCTCCGTTTGACTTTTAAGGTGGATTCAGGCATCCGTAGCTTTTCAGGAACATTGAAAAACACAACGCCAAGCTCTGGAGAGATCAGATTCTTCATCCAGTCACTGTAGGTGGTGGAGCCTTGTGACTGCTCCTCATCTTGTTCAGCTATCTTCCTTTGCAGTAGTCCATTGATGCCGGGGAGATTATCTGCTCCAATGTGAGTGAGTAGAATGGAGTCAATCCGATCCAGGTGCCTGACAAGTTTCCAGAAACAAGATCTACGTTCAGAGCCTCCATCGACAAGGATGTTGAAACCATTGACTGCAAACAGTGCAGAATCCCCTCTCCCCCCAGGGAAGATGTAGCAACAAGGCTTGGACAGCTTGAGAAACCCTCCAGAGGTTGGTGGCTCCAAGAGGTCAAAAGGTGATGGGACATCCACTGTCTCAGAGATGTACTCTGTGAATTCTGTGATGCCCTCCATTTCAGGCAGCACAGGTTCGGGGTTCAGTCTGTAATCCAGGAACTCCCGAAAGTGCGGCTGCTGCCCCAGGGAGCTCCAGCCCCCCTCCCCTCGACAGGATACTGTGAATGTGGCCCGGCGGTCTGGGCTTGCTTTGCTCAGCAGATCACTAACCTAAAGTGGGAAAGAAGAGAAATAGCCCAAGGTCACTTATGTTTGCCAGATTAGATAAAGGTACCTGTCAAATTATGGAAAGCCACTAAAACAGCTGTGTATAAGCTTGCATATACAATTTTGTTATTTACATTTGACATTTTGGCTAGCCTTACTAACAGTAATTTCACATGCACTCTAGGCTAAATGCAAAATTCACATCACCGTTGTTCATATATCAAAATAATCAAGAAATCCACATTATGTAGTATCCTCAATGCCAGATCCACTAGCATGTGCTTATTTCCATGATTAGGTCATTAGATCACAACATGAATGTGCTGAAAATCTTCTTTCTTACCCCAAGATCAGCAAAGATGTCTGAGAAATTTTTGAAAGTGAACACCCCACTTTGCAGAATGAGATCAGTGCCCTGGTCTGAGCTCTGGCCACTTAGAACCAGTAGCTTATGCGCTGCAGGGTCAGTGATCACCGACTTGATCTAGGTGGATACAAATGAAGTATTAGCTGTGCAAATTTGACGTATGATCTCCATTAGATGTCAAATATTTATAAAGCCATGTTTTTTCATGCTATTCAACATCAACAAGGAAGCATTTACAAAAAATGTTTTTGAGATGTTTAACAAACAAATGAAAAATAAAACAATCCATTAATATTCACACATAGATTACCTCACTAATATTGGCAATACATCAACTGATATTAGTGCAATATTGCAACAGTTTTAACTTCAGTATAACTACTCCTTGTCAACCATGAATGAAGCATACCTCTGAAGCAATTGTTTCTTCTAATGGGTTTACTAAAACAACAGTGTCAAGGACTTCACTTTTGTACTGCAGAATTCTCTGTCCTGCAAGAGACAAGGAAAATGAGACATAAGCAAAAATGGCACATATATTTTAACATAAACGTGATCGATCATTGTTCAAACAATCAACATTATGTCTAATACAGCAATAAAGTATACACTATGCAGTCTCCAGAGAAACTCTTGAGTGCACTCTTTGAATTTCAGAGGTTTATTGACACACTATGGGGTATATAATACAGGCTGTGTAGACAGAGGCTCCATCTGCAGGACATGAGTAGTCTACAGATGAAAAGGTAATCAGATCAGTCCAACAATGGGTGCTGCCTGTGGTACGGGATAGGAACAATGACAATTTTATATTAATCTAATCAAACAGAACAACTACAAATGAATTGCAAATGAATTATATAAAGCAATTAAAATGAGTGCTGCCAAAGCTATTTATTTCCCCTACAGAAGATGTTTGTATTGGAAATTATGTCCACTACTAAAAACCTGAAGCTGAATTAACCGCCTCCCCTTTCCAAAACCCACTCCCGCCCCCTTCCTCAATGCCATGTAAAAGAGAGCGGCAGTTATTGTCAGAGGAGAAAAAGCCACTTGTACCAGCATGTGATATCATGCAATGTTGGGATGCATTGAATAAAATGTAATATACGCCATAATATATTCAAAAAGAAAATAAAGAGCATTTACATTTCTTTATCTTCAATGCAGTATTTCAAAAATGGAACACAGTCACATCAAAGGTATGCATAGCAACTTGTAAAGGACCAGGTTAATTACAGACGTTTATTACAAGGCAGAAACTTGTGTTTTATAGCTCCGATGATGAAATGAATTACAATAGCGTGTTTATATAATAATTTTTATAATTATTGACTTATCCCACAACCTAATGACCTATCCCACAGGTTATTTTAGTTTAACAGTAAACATTAGTAAAACGTTATAGTACTATTGACGTTTCCTGACCTCCTTTTAGCACAGAAGGATTCATTACTTTCATATTGACGCAGCCAACAACCGTGAAATGTTTACTGTGAAATAACAAAAAAAAAGGCTTAATTTTGTATGATACATAGAGAACAGACTGCTTTATGTTATGAAAGATCAAGGAGTAGGACAGAACACATGGATTCCAAAAAGAAAAGTTAGAACAGGCACATGAGGTTTACCTGAGAAATAGGCCCCTTTTTAAAGATGGCCTAGCTTATTATAGAAGCGACCATTTTAAGTCATCCATTTAGAATAATGTATTCAAAGGAGAATAAAGTAATATAATAGTATTCTTTTAAAGGGTTCAAAGCAGTCATGTTCTGCTTCAGGACTAATACTCAGTGGCGCATCTGTGAATACAGTGCTGTGATTGGTTGAATTCAGCATGCCGACTCAAAAAAATAAAATAAATAAATAAATAAATAGTATGATAGGCGAGGATCACAATGACATCCACTATGATATGAATCATAATGAAAATTTAAAAAAATTGCCTTTGTGTCCTTAACAGATCTCTGCAGTGAAGTATAAAATTGTCAGTCATTATTGTTCAATATTTTCTTTTATTAGCTTGGAGTTGAGAAGACAAAACTGCTGACAAACAAAGCTCTCCTTTTATACAGGCACAAGGTAAAATAATTTTAGAAACACGTAACATAATGGCTATTTTAAATGCTGAAGTGCCAGGACTACATCTCTTTCTCAAATGCGGCTTTTTAAAGTGAGAAATATTCTTAAAGGAAATACACAATTATTTTGGCTCTTCAGTGCAAGTTGACAAGTTGAATGAGTGAATCTTAATTCTGTGAAGACAATGAATAGATTGCAAGTCTCTTATTTATCAAAATGATACTGATAATCTTTACTGCTTTTCTCTCCATATGTGCCCATACAACTAAACCTAAAACATTCAAGTGATCTCCTGCATGATGAATTTAAAAGGCAAATATATCAAGCAAACCAAGAGCTTTTGCTAATCTCCCGCTGTCTCACGAGGCAGATCTAAAGCACCATGTGACAGCGTGCGTCTGATTACCACGCAGCGCAATCCAATTGAGGGTGGGTCTGCTCCTCCCGTCTTTGGTCTGTGTGTTTTTAAATCTTTGGCAATCGGAGAGGAACCTTATTAGCTAATCACACCAGCGCAGTCACCTCTGTGTGGTGCTGCCACAACAATATTGTACTCCTCCAGCCAGAGAACGCAGCCCTCCTATTGGCTGTTGCCATGGGGATCGTTGGCTGGCGGTTATTACCGGCACCGTTACATTGACCCAGTCTTGGCGCTGTGAGACGCATTGCAGCATTTCTGTGCGGGAGGGAAAAAAAATAATTCCCGGTCTCAGGAAAAAAATAAAATAAAAAAAAAGCACGGTGTTGCACAGAGACGGAACTAAATGGCAGCAGCGCTCACGTGGTTAATCAGATAAACTATATTTAGCACTAGATGCATAACGGCAACATTTAACAAATAAAAATCAGAGCAGTGAGTGGGCTATTTTGTGGGCTGCTCTGCAGTCTGCGGGGATCATGGTCTGATCAAAAAATACTTGACAGAAGATTGCATACCAGAAGATAGGTTTCAGCCATGCTTTGGGGGAGTTCAAATCTGTCTGAGGGTTAACAACAGAGCAAGACATGGGGCCCTTTACCCTGGTAACAGATCAATAAGGACAATTTTATGCATTAAATGGCTGCACTATGTTTGATTTTGCATTGCATGATTGTGACAAATTTTAAAACTATTTAATCTACTGGAAACAGGTTACATGTGAGACATTTGTTACAAAATATTAAAAAAACAAGTTGAGTATGTTCAGTGGCTTGTCCTGCTAATCCACTATTTTTTGGGTAGTCACCGTGCTAGTGTCCACTGTGGCTGGGATGGAGGATGGGTTTCAGTCAGCAGGGATGTCTCATTGCACAACATCAACTACTCTGGCCAAACAGGTGCCTACAATCTGCCTGCACTATCTGTGCATGAACTGTACTTCTCTATAGCAGTGGTTCCCAAACCTCGTCCCTGGGCTCCCACAGCTGGATCCAGGTATTTGATGTGTTCGAGATCTCAAGCACACCTGATGCAACTAATCAACTTGCATCCCATCCTTGTGCTTGTGGTGGAACACGTAAAATACCTGTTTTTGGCTGGAGGTACCCAAGGAGAGGTTGGGGAACCACTGCTCAATAGCAATGACTAGCATATCAAACGGGGTGAACAAAAATTACGGATAAAAATTGGTTAAAAATTTTACTGGTTAAATAAAGAGTTACTATACTGAGGCAGGGAAGAAACAGAAGGTGCACACAATGGAGCAGATCAGTTAACAGTTATGTTTTGTATGTTTTGTCAGTTATGACATCCAGACATGGCCAGTGACAGATTCCCATGCACTGCTGAGCAATTAAATAGACTGGAAGTAATCATTTTATGCTGCGAATCCAAGATGCGTTACACGTGAACAATGCTGACTGCAAAACGGGTCAATGTTCACTTGTAAAGCCTTTCATAACCTCTGCGCATTCATAATTGTTTATTTTCAGATTGACAACCATTTCATAGTTTAGTGTAACTCTCTGTCCTCTGTAGCATTTCAAAATGAGTTAAAGAAACTTATGTTCACTCTCTTATCACACTAGAAAAGTCAAGTCAAGTCACTTTTATTTATATAGCACATTTAAAACAACAGAAGTTGAGCTAAAGTGCTTCCCAGTCACTTCAATACAACACAACAAACCACAACAAAATAACATCACAGTACAATACATGTATTAACAATACAACACAATAAAATAAATGGAATAAGGAGTACAAGGATCAACCTCATGCAGTTTTTGGGGCAACCTGAAGTTGCACTAAAAGCAAGAGAAAAAAGGTGGGTCTTTAAATTTGATTTAAAATGATCAATGGTGGGTACATTACATTACATTGTACTAAAGTCTGTTTCTGGGGGGAAACGTGCCTGTGGAATAGTCATTGGAATTCCAG
Organism: Synaphobranchus kaupii; assembly: GCA_029718625.1. Lineage (NCBI taxonomy): Eukaryota > Metazoa > Chordata > Actinopteri > Anguilliformes > Synaphobranchidae > Synaphobranchus > Synaphobranchus kaupii. The sequence continues at coordinate 18,095,049 of CM056391.1, forward strand.
TGACTAATCCTGGACCTCTCATGTATAAAAAATAAAAAACAGATTACTCATACACACTCACTTGTGTTCATCACTGATTTCTTACAGATGTGGCCTTTAGTCTTAATGCTAGAGTTAGATGAAGCTGACTCTTGCCTGTCTTGTTTTGTGTTATAGGGAAAACGTATGCATGTATTGTGGAGAAGTATAAAAGGTACAGGATATACATTTTTGTACCTGTTAGGATTCCATACCTTGACCTATGCAAACTTTGGAGTGTCACAGCAATTTTCGAACAATGTCTGAGTTAGATCCAAGTAAGTTCTAAAATGTGTTCAATAATTGCCAGCTCTTAAAACAAACTGGTTTGGGTTTTTGGAGTGCCGAGTTCGGTTTACTGGGACAGGGAAACACCCTGTCATGGTGACCTCTGGCTGTGCTTTTCTAAGGACAGAAAACTGCACGTGTCGCCCATCTCTGCAGCAAGCCCCCCTGTGACACTGAGCGTCATTACCACTGGGACTCTGCGCAAAGTGTCGTCAGAGCCATTTTACTATGCTGCCGAACACGTCACAGCCAGTCCTAATGCGTTTTAACTCCTCCCCATCGTTCGTAGGAAGGACAACATGCTTGACTTCAACCTTAGCTTGGCCTGCACTGGGTCTGAATCACATATAGGCTGCACTTTACATGCAAGATAAATACAAGATTTTTAGGATTAAATGCTGGCATATAACAGAGAGAAACCAAGAGCAACGGTGCACGAGCAATACCAGCTACACTGCTATTTTAAAGCAACCAGCCTCCCACAATGAACTCGAATACTGAGCATCTTGACTCAACTGCCCACATTTCAAAAATTATTCACCATGTGAGATTCATGTAGGGAACTTCTGCATACGAGAGGAAAAATCCTATAGTCTTATGAGACAATCCTCAATAACTTCCCCCGTCAAAGCCAAGGATCAGTGTCACTCGTAGTAGCATTCATTAACGTGCGGTTAGAAAATGAGTGCAGGTTAATCTAATTGTAAAGCCAGCAAAATCAGCCATCTGTCAAGCATTACTATCATTTGTAATCAAAATCCTGCTCCCTGGGGACAGTACATTAGAAGAAGCTCTGACAGACAAACACTTTCACACAAATCACTTATTGTCCTGCACAGTAAATCTTCAGGGGTTCAGTGCTCAGCATCCATGCCCTTGTCCTCCTGTCCAGCCAAGCAGCATTTCCTGGGCATATGGCTGTCTGTCCTGGCCACTGCAGACAGACCACCATTCTAACAGTCTGGATTCAACTCTTAATTGACAGAAATGTTTAGCTTCTTCAGTGCTGGCCAACTTTAGGCCTACGGCCTGGATTCAATCAACATTCAAATTGAGAGTTTAGCGATCACCAGAAATTACTTTCCAAACTGTGCTTGAAACAAGGCTAAAAACTTGTATCTATTTATAAATCAAAGGTAAGAATTTTCTTTTAGTCCAGGCCATTGACAAACAACTTGATGCGCTGCTTTATCCAGTTGCAAAACATTTTCTGTCAAAGTTAAGGATAAATGTCAACTGAATCTTGGCCAACAGATTGTGGCTCTCATATTAAACAGTCTCAGAACAATTACCCAGATGAGTTTACACATACCTGGGAGGACCAATTTATTGTAGCATGAATTGAAGTATAACTTTTTATTTTTTAATTGTTTGACATAGCATTCATATTCTGAAAAGAAATGCAGCAACAATGATGGAGGTGTTAAACATCAACGTATAAATATTTTTCTTGAACTAGGAATTTAGATAAATGTATTCAGAGATTCTTTATGACTTAAATACATAAATTGAGTCAATATGCATATGACTCAATATGCATAATGAGGTCAAAGTTCATGTCAGAGCGATTACACAATTGTGAACATGAAATCTAACCAATTTTTGTTGTGCATACTGTCGATCTGCATACATTTTGTTGCACATACTGTAGATCTGCATACTTTTAAGGGGAGTAGACAGAGTAGAGATTTCTACTCCCCTTACCTCAAATATCCTCCTCGCATCCAACAGTGTCAGGAGGAAACTGAGAATAGCGCTACCCTTCTACAATGCCCAGCTTGCAGCTGGCAACATTACTGCAGTTCATGTTAAGTGCCTTTGTCACTAAAACAGTGGATCTCTTCACAAACCTAATCAATACAATCAAACAAGCAGCTGGGTGCGAACCACAAATGCAAATCGCGTACTACACAGGATCCCTTTAAACATCGCTAATCCCACGCTGCAACGGATGCATGCTGCCTCGATAAAAAAAGAGGCGTCCTGCGTTTTGACAGAGCAGCAGATTCTAAACGCACGCAAAGGAGTGAATCTGCCTGCACGCTGTGCAGTAAATGTTGGGTGAGAAGGTTTCACTGCTCTCCGGGGCTTCTTTAGAAAGCGCTCAGAAAAGCAGCTTCCACAGCCTGGTACCCCTTCATTCATCGCCCCGGCTACAACTTTCTGACAAGAAAGATTAAACCAAAAGTAATGCTTATGCAGAGGACGCAAAATACCCTAATTTGACTACGTTCCATTATATTACTGTCTTAACATATTTGTTTGGTTGCTTTCCACCTTATGAAGTTTCGACAACTCATTTAAAGAAGAACACTAGAAACCCACAAAGCTTTGCACAAGGCAGTTTGGTTCAAAATCTACATGGGGGGTCAGACAATTGATGCTGGTGATTAGTTGAAATTAGTTCATTTGTCAACATATCTGTGTTGAAATAATATGTTTGTAACATTCATGATTAGATGATTAGTTACTAGTTATTAGTCTTAGTATTAGTTATTAGTCTTCATCATCTAGGGCTATACTGTTTTATAGTATTTTACATAAGTTCTGGTTGAAATGCATATCGTAAATTATAACTCATAATGCAATGGGGGCGGGGGGGGGGGGGATATCTGTTGCTGTGTTGCTCACAATATTTTGCTGATTTAAAAATATATGAGGTAAAGGATGGCTTAAATGTTTTAAATATGGATTAAATAAGAATGACCAATTAATGTCAGCAATAATTTAAACTGAAATTTAATTTCTATTATGGCTCGATAACAGCTGGAAATCATGATTGGTGAAGCGTTGAATGATTTAATTTCAGGACCCTGGACAGTACCTCTGAAAATGTAAAAAATGTATATTTAATATGATATTTCCTTTCATCTTCATTTTTAAAAATTTCATCTTAATTTTTTGTTGAAATTACACGTAATACCAGGGCTGGTTTTGTGGAGCCCACAACAAAGTCAGAATTTGGCCTTTTCCTATCAAAGGAGCTGGATTTTTTTATCTATTTATGAAACTTTGTCAGTTCTGAGAGAATATTTTACCACAAAAAAATAATAATAATTGCCTTTCATTGGGCCCTCTAGTGGCCGGAACTTGCTCGCTTGTTTCTGAAACAGGTTTCCCATGATGCTTTACAATTGTTCACTGGAATTCTCCCTAGGCACAAAGCTTGCATCATCACTACTTTTTAAATCAATCATTTAATTCTCATCCTTATTTTTATATTCTCATCTGTTCTTGTATTTTCTCTCCCTACCTTTCTTTGTCTTGCTTTCGGCGCCTTTTCAGGATGCCTATGTCCTAGTTTCTTCCTGTGATCCAAGTCATGTGATTTGGAAAGTGCTGGAAGCTTCGACCCTTAATCTCGTTAAAGTTTCAATGCTAATCGCGGTCTTTCCACCGATCCTCGGTCTACAACCTGGATGAAGATATAGCTTACACCCTGCTGCTCCCCCAACCCATCTCCACGGTCTACCGGTAATGGCCAATCAACTACCACCCCTTTAATGTGCAGCCAATGACAGGGCACTTTTCATGCGGACTGACTTTGCCAAAGGTCATGTGCATTCAATAACAGTAACAGTGTTGCTCAGGAAGGGACTGAAGGGAAAGCTCATTAAACAGAAAACTCGGCTCATCCTGGCTCAGATGTAACCGTTTTATGCCTAAATTAATCCTGCACTACACAGGTTAAGAGAACTAAACTAAGCTTAAAAAAAAAATGCCAAAAGACTGGTTATACAGATTTGCAACTGGACCAAACAAATGCTAAAAATCGCAGACCGCCACGGAGCCAAATAGTTTTGGAGCAGAGGCATAATAGTCTGATTATGGACAAGAGTGATAATGGGAACATTAGACGGCTTCCATTTCAAACACATGAATGAGTTCAAGCTGTCCCTTCTCTCCACTACAGATTTAAGTGTTATGTAAGTGAGCCATAATCACAATAAGCAACTTTCTGATTGGGCAGCTTATGGAGTACAGCGCCAACAACAAACTACATAGCAGTATATCGGAATTCAACAACATTCACGCAAAGCAATAAACATAAATTGCTTGACAGTCAAATTGCAATGCAAATGAAGCCTACTGAAGCTTTTTTCATACTGAATAAGTGTTAGTTCAAGAAAACCCTTATTTCCCCAGGTACAGAAACTGATGGAATCTCAAGATTCAAGATATATATATATATATATATTTTTTTTTTAATAGGCAGCGGTGAATGGAACCTTAACAATTAAATCAATGCAAAGGTAGCATGGCAAGTTAGAGTTAACACTAGAGAGAGATGTACATCTGAGAGATGTAGATGCTGGGGCTACAACTGAAGTCCCCAAACGGGAAAATAAAAGTTATTCTATTCTATTCTATTCTACGCAGCAGGCAGGTGTAACGTTAACATGAGCCTCGTTATCCCTCCCTGTCCAAACCCAGTCTTTGCACAGTCAAGTGGTCACAGATCTCCAGCACTTCCACACGTTTCGTGAAATTTGAGCAACACCAGGAAGGGGGGGGTGGATTGGGGGGCAATGAGGCATGACAGATTGAGAGGGCGAGCCTGTTTTCATGCACATACACTCCCTGTCAGGGAAGCCAAAGAGGGAGCCATTTTGTGCTGTAAAACCAATCACACTATTGAACAAAAACTCCGGACGTTTTAGTTGGCAAGACAACCCCGCCCCACCCCAAAAAAAACCCCACCTCCAGATAAAAAAAACTAATAAATAATGCAAATCGGTACACTGATTCTGAGCAGTCATTGGTCAAAATGAGATATTGGGTTGTGGCAATGGTGTAGTAGTGCCTGGAGAAGTGGGTGTACTCTAGAGAAGTGGTTATACTCTAATTTTGCAAATCCATGACTACTAATTGATACGTGCACCAATGGGGATTAAGAAGTGAGTATACTCTATGCCCACTAAGAAAGAAGTGGGTATACTGCGTATACCCGCGTATACCCTCCACTACACTACTGGGTTGAGGGATGAAAGAAAACCAGAAATAACCACAACACACTGCATTAGCATTAGCCAGCCAGACAGGGAAAATGCAGGGGATGTGTGCCATGCCATCCACTCCTAGAGGAGGGCTCTCCTCCCCTTTGGCTCCGCTCTCTGTAGCATCACGCTGCCGCCTCCGAGAGTATCGCCAGGCGCCAACTGTGAGATCAGAGCACTTGGCACAGTGGCTGAGAGCTTCCGTACAGGTCTTCCGTGGATTGACGGCCGGGAAAAAGACTGGCTGCACCCTGATCTCCTCACCTCCCAAAGAAAGAGGAGGAGAAGAGGGTCCAGTCTCAGCTAACGTGACAGGGCTTCCTCATGCTCTCACTAGAGAAGTCCTTACCTTAAAGCTGCAGTAAATAAGTCTGGAGGAAATGCCAAGAGCCAACAATAATTTGAAAAGATACAAGGCAAAAAGACTTACCCCTGCTTCTCTACTCCCTCCTATCTCCCTCCTAAGCCCCTCCCACCAAATGATGCTCCAGACATGCACGGGCGAATGCACGCGCTCCAAACATGCACGCTACTAAGCTTGAAGCAGAAGCAGAAGCAGAAGCAGGCACCGCTGCGCTGCCAGTCAACGGAGTCCCTTCTAGCTAGCTTGCTAGTCAGTTATGTCTGATTCACAGGTGAGAAACAACACTGACCATGATAAGCGTGAACACTGAACATACGAATGTGAATGAATAACACAATATAAATCTACATTATTTCTTTGTGTTCCTCTTGGTTCTTCCTTTTTTTTGCTTTGCTTGGCAGTGAACGCCGTTGTAGGTAAAGGTGAAATGGGAAGTTTGTTTGTGTTTTCCGTAGCTAAGTTTGCACATGCTAGTTAGCTAGCCTGATCTGAGGACTGCTGCAAAGGGGGGGGAAAACAAACAAGCCGTGCACGTGCGGAGACAGGCAGATAGGGAGAGGTTCTTATTCTACGGGGCGAATCTTTTACTTGTAGATAGTTGCCCTGACTGGTAGCTACATAGCTAGCCCTGATTGGTTGGTTTTTGTAAGACCAGGGTCAGATCTTTTGACAGCCTAATACAGAGCCCAGGACACTCACAGAAACTGGATTTTTTCACAGAACACTTGACTTATTGATAGCCGCTGGAATTAAATTATTAAATTTAATAATTTTGCCGAGATTATAGCTAAATATTCTTGCCTACTGCAGCTTTAAGGACCACAATGGAAATCAGCATTTTAGAAAATTTTTGCTTTCTTGTGTTATCCTTGATAGCTTTCCAGATCGGTACATGATGTTCCTGCTTGAACTTCCCCTCGTATTTCTGATGATTATCAAATAAATTCCACCTCATCTTGATCTCGTCGGACAAAAGCACTTGGCTTTGAATCTGACACGGGTAGACATGGGTTTACTGCTGGCTGCCGTCACAATGTGGTGGGATAATGTAGCTGGTAAACATGCCAAGCATCTACTCAGTCTACTAAAGTCTAGTATATTACTTATTTATACATGTTAGGCATTCAGCGGAAGCTCTTATCCAGAGACACTTACACAGCTTATGTTTGTTTTTACATAAAGTCCATTTATACTGCTAGACATTTCCTGAAGCAATTCAGGTTAAGAACCTTGCTCAAGGGTACAGTGGCAGTGCTCCATCCGGGAATGGAACCTATTGCCTTTGCAGTTTCCTGCCATTATGTGTATATTAGTCACTCCCAGTATCTAGTACATTAGTACAGCGGTTGATAGCTTGAGTATTACACGTTATCATTTCACACCACTTGATGTTTCTTTACGAAGCTTGATTTGAAAACCCACGATTTGACCCTGCAATCTTTCTCCCTAATCAATGCCCCATAGCTTCCACACTATCCTTTTGCATTTTGTATTGGAACAAAGCAAACACGGCAAATGGGCAAAACCTCAACTCGGTTTTGTATTCCCAGAGGCCCAGTCAGCTCATGTAAAGAGATGAGGGTCCTTGAGTCTACGTAATTATTGAAATGCTGCTGTTGGCACTTGATCAATTAGCACTGACACCTCATTCATCAAAATGTCATACTTCGGAAGACATTAGGTCATAGGTCAATGCAATAAAATGACTTAGCTGGCCGATAAGAACGAAACAAAAAAAAGAAAAAACATGATCTTCGGATGACCATTACATTGTGATAAATGTCACATTCCTCACTCTGAGGTGTTGACCCAATAAGTAAAACAGCATGCAGAATGCGTTGAGAAGGGCTTCATGGACTTGGGTCTGTGATTCATTTCTCTTTTTATATCTATGGACTGAAAGGTTGACTGCAAAAGCTAAATGAAATGAAATATGCAAATGCAAAAAATCAAGCATGCATTTGTAGTTTTCCGCAGTTGCATTCTTAAAAAAAAAACACGTCATTTTAGAAAATGACAAAGAAAGATTAAATCAGGCGAGTGGCCTTTTGTTTTAAAGAGCAAACAGGACAAGTGAAAGACAATAGAAAGGAAGATAATTTGTACCTCAATCGCTGTGTCTATGTCCACAGCAGGAGAGGTTTTGAAATAAAGAGTAAAATGCAGAAAGGATGAAAATGGAATAGAGAGCTGCCATCGGCCGGGCCTTTGGAGGCTCTCGGCTGCTAGGCAACATCAAACGACACCTTAAAATATGCAACGGTGCGTTTGTTCAGCTTCCACTCGAGTACTTAAACTGTAAATGTTAATACCCAATACAATATGGCGATTTAAAATGACAAAACACGCATCTGCATCTATTTATGGGGGTTGATTAAATGGAACATAAAGAATCAAACACAAAATCATCACATTTCTGTGCCTATATGTGACCCGTCCCTCCTTTAATGGCATAGCACCCAGATTCTACTGTACTGAGACATCTGTGCTGTGCATCCCACTCCAAAACATGCATATGCAAGCAAGCATGAGTACACACACACACGCACACAAACACACGCACGCAGGCACGTGCGCACACACACACACACACACACACGTGCACACACACACACACACACACACACGCACACACACACACACACACACACACACACACACACACACACACACGCACACAAACACACGCACGCAGGCACGTGCGCACACACACACGCACGCACGCAGTAAGCCAGTACTGAGTCCTGAGTCATATAATGGAAAAAGAAATGGAGGAGATGGCTGCATGAGACTAACCGCCTACATTAGCATAATACAAGTTAATCCCCTGAGTGGAACAGTAGGCCAACAGTATAATCAAAACAGCGTCTCAAAACACAGTGACGCCATAATCATTTGACGCAAACAAAATTGGATCCATAGTCACTAGATTCAGTCGAGTAAAAGCCCATTTCTTGAGTCAGAGGTCAAGAGAATTGATTTCTGACAGGACGAAATATTAAGAATATCAGATAGAGGAAATTGAACAAGGAGGCGGGAGAGATGGGAAAGAAAGTGTGTGGGAGAGAAAGAACGAGGGAGGGAGAGAGAAAGAGACAGCGGTGGTGGTGGTGGTGGTGGTGGTGGCGATGGGGAACGGGGGAGGGGTGGGAATAGCGAAGGTGAACTTCGGCTCACTCTGCAAACACTGGGGTAATAACAGAAAACACAAAAGATGGAGAGAAAGCTACACCAGTTGCCATAACGCAAGCCAAAATATGCGCTTTTCACTTGGCATACAGCAACCCGGACTGACAAGCCTTACTTTCTAGAATAGACAGTCTACTGCAGGAGGGCTATGACATCATATGCCACAGCCTCTTGCACTGATCCTTTAGACCATTGCAGTCTGTGAGCAACCTGGTAGTGGAAATGAGTAGATATAAACTGAGCTGAAATTGTTCAGGGCAATTGCGTGCTAAAAGAAATCTGATGAAACAGATGAAAACTTAAAATCAGAGTACACAATGCTGCTGTATGAGTTGCATGAAGTGTAGTTTTTTGCTTTAAATCACAAACCTGTGAACGCCCCTATACCAGCCACCGTAAAGCTGGCAGATCATGAGAAACTTCTGGAAATACCCAACATATCTTTCATCGCACACAAAAAACCATGTGGACCAATCACAAACATACACTAACACTACATTCATATAAAACTCCAGAAAGTGATCTATCCCTTTAAAGCTATCCTAAATGAGTGACTGCAAGCCATTTATTAAGGCATTACTATGGTATCTCCTTACTGAATCAAACAGCTAGGTTTGGGATTGCCTGAAGTCTACAAGTGTGGCTCAGTGACTAACTACTAGATGGTGAATTAAAAACATAACCCTGCAGTAACACTGTCAAATGATCTCTGCAGCATAATAAATAAAAAGCATTAATCAGTGTGCAAAATGTCTAATTGTTTTTGGTATATTCTTATATTCTGCAAACATGTAAATAGAACCTCATATATAATTACCATTTTCATAACACATAGGTATATTATTATAACTAGGTATTATTTGAAATTAAACAACAGCAGTTCTCAAGCATAACTTGACTGGTTATTCCTGTTTTAGATTGTTAGTGGTGACGTATCTAAAATCAATGGCTTCCTTTTAGGGCTGTATATATACAGCTATATTTAACTTTTATTTCATTAAAACAAATGCATAAGTATAAAAAAACAACTTAACAATCACTGCCCGGGATCATTGTTTGGGGGTTCCTATTTTTATCCTTTTTTAAATGTTTTAAATCTGATTTTTGGACATGAAATGTAAAAACAAATGAAAACTACTTTTTTTGTCAAACAGAATGCCTACCATTAAAATGTCAACTTTGCTCAAACAAAATTGTTATTCTTGAGTTTAAAACAGATCAAAAAGTAGTTAAGTGAGCCAATTTCTTATTCTGTCTAGTAAAACATTTAGACTTGAAAACTGGACAATTGATACAATAAATCTCGAGAAACCAAAGGTTGAGCTAACTTGGTATTACTGTACCAACAACACCACTAGAAATAAGACAATGTTTAACTACAAGAGCAGCTGAAACAGCACTGCCATGTTGAACCTAAGTATCAAGACAAGATCAGCTGTTGTTTAAAAGGCATGGCCATACAGACTAAGGAATGAATCAATTTATATTTGAATTCAATTTCTGTGAGAATATTTGTTCCATTTCATTATTTTAGGCCAGCCATTAGTGTTTGTTTGTTTGTTTGTTTGTTTGTTTCCAACACCTTTTGTCTACATTAATTGGCTGGTTAAGTTGAGATCCAAATTAAATCAGTATTGTGTTTTTAATATACACCTATGTATAGCACGTATTGACAGACTGAATGACTCAGCATCTAAATACAGAGTAACCGCATTAAGATAATTGTGGCTTTCACCTGAAATTTGCCTCCCATGATAATTTGATGCATTGGTGTGTTTTAGACCTAACGATATACCTCCCAATTACCCAGCATGAATGGAGCAGCAGGCAGTAACACGGTAAACATCCCTTTGATGAACCTGTACACATTTCTAATACCTACTTGAGACTGAAAGCACATCTGCTATTCAGGACATTACATGCTAATGCGGTGAAAGAGAGGCTTACGAAGGGAGCTCTTATCCTCACCCTGTTGGTCCTTGTGTAGCCGCTGCCGGAGACCGACCCATAATCACACTGTAGGCACATCACCATAGGTGACAGAACGGCAGGGGTGAAACTTGCACACAGCTCTACAACATGTGTACCTCACTATTCCTATTAAGACACTGCTTACGTATATATTTGAGATCTCAACAGCATTTTGACCACTGCCCACATTGAAACACAAATGCACTGAGGACTGAGGATATGTTGTACCATGAAAGCACATTGCATGAACTATCTTTCTCAAATCACAACACAGCTTCTAATTTTATCAAAACCATGAAGTTTTGACCATAGCTAGAACACTTGTTTGCACTACTTATAGTGAGTCCCAAAATATTTACTAAAAATAATAATAATAGTAATTCAAGGGGCTTAAGTCCGTGATATTTCCTTACTAAAAGCAAAGTGAAGAATTGTATTGGGCATATTTGGCAGTGCTGTGATGCTTTGGGGGGTTGTTGAAATTGATGTAGAGTATTCTGGGGGCAATTGTAAGAGGGGTCAATTGTAACACAATTTTATTTTACAATTGCCCCCAACCCTGAACACATGAAACTAGCTAGCTTGCTGGATAGAATCTCAGCTCTAGCTTGTTTCAGATTGGTGCAATTTTATGGTGTTGCAATTGCCCCCTGTTACAATTGCCCCCAGAATACTCTACACAAACTTAAGTAGAATGCTTGACATAACAGTCAATGTATGCTGTTCAGGGATTATTCATGTTGGACAAATCAGAAAACCCCAATGTCATAATCAGAAAACACCAATGTCAGAGGGAAGGTTTATTTTGTTTAAAACAAACAAACCAACTTTGTTTAAAACAAATGAAACAACAAAACTCTCACACTTTTCTCATATGAACATGACTGAAATTGACCATTTTGCCCAAATTAAAGTTTATTCATTACGATCAAGCCTTTGCCAAGTTTATATTTAAAGTTAGAACACAAGGCCATAGTAAATATAAATGATACCTGTTTGTTTCTAGTAGAATAGTGAGAATTAAAGGTCAAATATAGTTATGAATATGACATCAATAAGTGAAAACAGGAATGTGAGTTTTCTGATGTTTTCGTTTGTTTGTGTGTTTGCACTTTCGGTATTATTTATACAAGTAAAAATACATCATCATGGATAGTATTGCCTTAAAGCAAACAGCAAAGACTGCAACGTTTTTTAATGAGAGGTGGGTATAGGCTAATTTGAACCTGTCAGTCCTCTCTGTAGACTGAGATTGTTCCCCGTCAGTCTGAAAGATCGAAAATGAGTCTGGCTAGCTTATGTCTGTGGGCCACACATAGATGCCGCCCTCCAATAGGAGCGGCTTGGTCTAAACTCACAGAGGCGCGCAAAAACTAGGAATCCACCCCCATTCCCGCTATTGACCATTTGCCTCAATATTGAAACAATAGCACAATTCATCATGAGTTACATTTTTACAATGCACATTTTTAAATATCACAGAATTATTTGGCCACCAAAATTAAAATGTAGGGAGGCTCAATTGTTATCCACATGGGATTGTCAGGAACAGGAACATATTATAAGTTACCATAACAACTTTTTTTTTTCCAGTGAATCAGAGGGTGGAGGAAGATTTAGGATTGAAGCTGAAGTGGAGCTCTCAAAGATGAGCTCATATCTCTTCTGTCAGTGAAATAGCCTACACATTTCTGAACAGCTTGTACATTATACACATGCATTGAAAGAACAGATGAATAATATCAAACTAGGAATGGTATTCATGTAGCCTAGTTCACATATAGGATATTACTAGATATCTATATAATGTCTTCACGAAACTATGTAATTTCCTATTTCATGTCCGAACTATTTTGGCGTTGCCCTCTTTTCATCAGGAAGAATGCTCATATTTAGAACATATTTAGGTCACATACCTCAAGCGAATCATCATACTTCCCATCGCCCGATTCGAGCAGTTTTTGAGACAATGTGTCGTTTATATAAATGTAGGCTATAGCCTACTCACTAAAATCGCGCACGTAGGCTACATCGAACAGGGGGCGGGTTTTGACTTCGTCCGAAAATCAAGACCACCACAACCAAAGTGCGGTAGGATGTCTTTAAAATTAATGATAGACATATACATTTTATATATTTTATATAATATGAATGTCTGCCAGGGACACACATAAACAGCCTGTTTTCACATTTCGGAGCTAATGCTTTACCAGACATAGACTATGCAAATCCATAAGTCTTCGCGTTCCTCAGAATCACATTAGGCAAATCATGTTATTTTAGAAAAGGGGAAACGACGGCCAAATTCAACACCTGCCTGCTCTTTACCTTGTCATGTGTCTTGGTAGGTTTAATACCCTTATATGTCTGTTTAAGAAACAAGTAGCTTATTGCCTATTCTCTCTTCGGTCAGGCTCCGACATAGTCTATGCATCTAATATCCTTTCCACTCACAAGGTCCACTGGATCTTGAATCGTAAACGCTACTCAAAATCACATTTCATTTATTTACAATACAATATAAAACGGCAATGAAAACTTACTTTTCTACAAAAGTGTCATGAAATGGTTTTGTAGTGTAGCATCAAATCGCAAAATAGGTAGCCTAAGCAACCTAGAGTAGGCTACAGGCAAGGAGTAGACAAACGTTGCTGCCATGCGATTTCCGACAACCTGACGGCTCAATATCTCATGCATTAGTAGCCTAGCCTACGCCGTGACAGAATGAAATATGCCTACAATTTGAAAGAAAATTTATAAATGCATTATGCGGATGAGGATGTAGCCGTTAGGACACTGGTTTAAAAAATATATTTCACACCACGTATACGTACCGTTGTTGATGCAAGGCTGTAGGCTATGTAGGCTATGACCGTGTGTCTGGCTGCTGGAGAGTAAGCAAACGCTGAGCTTGTGTGCGTCCGGTGGTCGGAAAGAGGGAGGGGTCGGGTGGGTTGATCGGTAGATACGGATGTAGAGAACGTCGTGAAGCTAAGGGGATGCAGTAGCAGCTAACACCGTCAGCAGTCACAAGTCGAACGGGCTCCGGTGGCGGTCCAGGGAGGGGCCGATGGACTACTCTCAAAGGCAGGGTTAACCCCTCCCTTGCCGAATAAAGCCTAATTTCCCTGGGTAGTAATACTTTTTACTTGCCATTCAGAGGCAGAGATACATGTTGCAGAATTGAAATAGAAGCAAATCGGTGGACTGAATGTGGGTAGAGTTAACAGAATTTAAATTTACTTTGCTAGAAGGAATACAGCTCCCTGATGGAACTCACAAACATCCAATTCACCCTGATCTAAATGGTATAAAATACTTAAAGGCATTAAATCAATAAAGTCATTAAATGACTTTATTGATTCAACGCAAAGGCCTTATCCAAGTGTACCTTGTTGTTTTTATCCTTTTGCTTTGTAAAGTGTCCTTGGGTTTGAGAAAGGTGCTATATAAATAAAATGTATTATTATTTATTATTATTACCTTTACAATATATTATATGCAAATATTATACATTGACTACAGTACTGTTAATAAACAAGGACAAAGGACAAGTCTAGTCCTGTGTGCATGTGTGCATGTGTGCGTGTGTGTGTGTGTGTGTGTGTGTGTGTGTGTGTGTGTGTGTGTGTGTGTGAGAGAGAGAGTAGTTTTGCGTTTAAGTAAACTCCATTGTTGAATTTATTTAATCCATTCAGCATTTGTGTATCTTACTATCCAAACTGCATTCCCAACTCGAGCCTAGCTTCAAAGAGTTGAGAAGACATCCATAATTGATGTTGAGTTGTAGAGTGAGTGGAGTGAAGCATCAGAGCAAGCCATTTTATAAACTGTTTTTAAAATGTTTTGAAACTCTGAGTCTCTGGTCCCTCAATTAACTACAATGTGCCTACAGATACTGTATATATAGATCCAAGCAATGATTAAGGGGGAAAATTGTCAATAAACAAACATCTACAAAGGTGTTTCACACATGTTTACAACTGTAATTGCATAGAGATTTTAATGGTTTCATTCCACCACTGAAACAAAGTTAAAAAGCAACAGTGCTAGCTAGCTGAACTAGGCTTTTACAGCCTTCACCACTGAGCAGAGTGTGGTACATTTGTGCCAAGTTGTGTGATGATGTTATTGCTTATATACCTTATTTGCATTTCCCATGCTATCTTTTTCAGCATTTTAAAAAATAGGCTTTGACGAACACAGTCCTAAGAACAAATTAGAGGAGATGTCATTCAAGTGCTGTACAAAAAAAATCTCTAAAATTGCACAAACTCGGTATGGTAGAACTAATAAATATCAAATGCAAAGCTGTTCAGTATATGCAGAGATTAATTTACCACATTTTTAAACTTGTGTGCTTTACAGTATTGTTGTTATTAGGGTTCAAAGTTAGAAAATATAGCAATTCTCATGTAGATGTGATTTAGAATTGAAGCCAAAATGGAGCACTCAACAATGAGCTCATATCTCCTCTGTCAGTGCAGTACTACAAGAAGAGCATATAAGAGCTATCGGATAGACTGACTAAAATCCATTTAAAACTTTAATCTGACTGTCAACAAATGGTTTTGACGTCTGGTATCAGATAGACCTCCCGTATCTGTAATAACGTAATATAGTGACAGGCCTGGAAATTCACCCTGTAAAATAATCACCAGATGTGATCATACCCAATCAAGGAAATGTTAAGGTGTAAAGTGTTCGCTTCTGGTCACCCTTCACTCTTCAGATCAGTTCTACTGGTCTTTCGATTAACAGCTCTAGACTACATCTCCTCCACTGCAATTCTCCCTTCACACAACTGTTGTCATTCATAATGCGGGCGACCCTGTCTGTGACACGAGAACTTTGGAACTTTATATTAGTCTGTGGGCATAGAAAAGTCTATACGCTAATAGTAACTTGGCAACAATCCATCAAAATATTTATCTGATCTATTTTTATCCTGAGCGAGAATACACTAGAAGCACGTGGTGGGTTCCCAATCAGGGGAATTACAGACCTAGCCCTGGCCCTGGGTAGGGGTAGGGTTGTTAGGTGTGGCCGGATTGTGGGGCACTTTTTGGACCAGCTGTCCCTGCCCCAGCAGCTGAAG
This sequence comes from Synaphobranchus kaupii, assembly GCA_029718625.1. Taxonomy (NCBI): domain Eukaryota; kingdom Metazoa; phylum Chordata; class Actinopteri; order Anguilliformes; family Synaphobranchidae; genus Synaphobranchus; species Synaphobranchus kaupii. Next base: position 18,110,974 of record CM056391.1, read on the forward strand.
GGTGGGACTGATCAAACTGAAATAGCAACCAGACACTATCAATAAAGTTGGGAGAGAGAAAGAGAGAGAGAGAGAGAGAGAGAGAGAGAGAGAGAGAGAGAGAGAGAGAGAGAGAGAGAGAGAGAGAGAGACAGAGTGAGAGAAACAGAGAGAGAGTGAGACTAAGAGAGAGAGAGAAAGAGTGAGAGATACAGAGAGAGACTGATAGAGAGAGTGAAAGAGTGAGAGATACAGAGAGAGAGAAAGAGATACAGAGAGAGAGACTGAGAGAGTGTGTGTGTGTATGTGTGTGCGTGTGTGCGTGTGTGTGTGAGTGAGTGAGTGAGTGAGAGAGAGAGAGAGAGATATGCATAGGGGGTGGTGGTGTAAGTAAGATGTTGACCTGGTGTATAATCACTTCAAAATGAATGTTCTAAATTTGAACATCAATCACAGAGCCATCTCAGTCATAGGATTATCAGAGTTATGCAGTCTATGTTTTCATTTCGCTGGATGCATCACGCTCTACTGTTTTGCTACTTGCAGAAAAGTAGGCTAAGTCCACAAAATGGGAAAACAGGGGTACTGTACTGTACTGATTGTGTTAGCAGGCAATAATCAATATACAACTACAGCACTTTTACGTCTTAGTGATTTGCGCGCATTTCATGGTTTGCATATTAATCAAAATACAGTGTAAACACATTTCTACTTTGAATATTGTTAAGAAATATGAATAGTTACACCTATATGATTTCTGTGAAATGGACAACAAATTAATTTTGTCCTGATAAAGGAGGATCGTTAAACTGTTTTGAGGCACCTAAATATGTGAGATAACCCCACATAACCTCTAAAGCCAAGCTTTTTGGTTTGTGTTTGTAGCCTCGCGTTACAGTAAACCATAAAGTGGAAGTCAACCAAATAAAATCAAAGTGTCATGTAAATATACAATAGAAGATTTTTTGAGTTTTTGAACTAAAAGGTAGTAAGAGATGTTTCTTTGAGATTCTTTGAAGTAGGCACACTGACAATACACAAAGCCTCACGCATTATGAAACCATTGTGATTCTTTTTTTTCCAGATTTTTCCCTTTTTCTCCCAGTTCTGTAGCCAATTGGACCCTATGCAATTCAATTCCCCCCATGTAGCAACCGCTAGAGAATCGCCTCTACAACCCCTTTGTCCGGTATCAGGAAAGAGGGCGCCACGTCCTCTTCAGGGCGCGAGTCCTCAAGCTCCTAATCGTGATTCCAGCTCGCCCAGGGCTGTCTTATGTGCGACGATTCTCTCCGAGTCCCTCCCCTCACCGCGGGAGCAGCCGCCAATTGCCACTCCCTCAAGGCACCGGCCGTACTCGGATCTGGCGGGACCGGGTATCGAACCCCCGATCCTCGGGCCGCGACAGCACAGACAGAAAGTCTGCGCCTTTGTCCGCTGCGCCACCGCGGTGCCGAAACCATTATGATTCTGTACAGTATCAACTGAATCAATATTGCCACCCCCTCCCCCTTTAGAAAGCAATATGTCTGTAGATGTGCAGGAGCTGTTGTTGTAGACCTCGACGGCTTTGTGCGAGACGTGGTCTAAATCTCAGACAACTGTTTGGTGCAGAGACGCTGCTGCCCCACCCATCCCACCACAGCAATATCTCTCCCTGCAGAATCAGCCAAGCTATGTCATACCCTCCTATACCTCTGACTAGTGTGCCATTTCTGAATAGCAGTTGGCCGTGGTCACATGACCGCGCCTTAGGGGCAGCTCGCATTTCACTGAGGTTTTACGACACCGCGTTCGTTCCTATTCTCCCTCCCTCTATCCCTCCTTCTTCTCTTCTTTCTGCTCTCCCTCCCTCCCTCTATCCCTCCTTCTTCTCTTTTCTGCTCTGCAAAGGGAGGACGATACTCAATTGGTGCTCTAATCGCGGGTAATTTACCGGTAGCATGCGCAGTCCCTGACCTCTGTGACCCCCACGCTGCCCAGCTCCACTCGCCACTCCCCTATACTCCGCCGTAATGGCAGACGACAGGCCTCGAAGAGTTCGCTCGGCAGTTCGGCACCGCTTGAAAAATCATCCACTGAACTGAACCGCAGGCTCTCTCCCCGGGGCTGCTCTACAACAGCCCAGATTTCCAGGAAAACTGCAGGAAAATTTGTGCAATATTCTCCTGTGGAGAGACTAGGCCCTTCTGGTGCTATAATTTTACAGCACGGCGTCAAATTCAGGCTAATGCTAGGAGAGTAGGGGGCATGACAGGTGGCAGAACTAAGCCGTCAGCTGTGATATGAGGGTCCCAGAAGTAGGATGTGTGGACTGTGGTCCCATGGACAGAAAGTGTTTCCTGTTTATAGTTGTGCTCTTATATGTTGCTTTGCGTGGAGCTTTTAATTTTTTTTATCTCGTGGCTGCTATCCAGGTCTTTCGAGAAAAATAGATTTCTATCTCAAGGGACTTACTGGTTACATAAAGACTAAGCAAATGCAAAATACATTGAAGGAACAAGACATTCCGTAAGCCGTCCGCATTTTTCTCCATGGGTTTGTTCAGCAGATCTAAGATTGGTTGCCTCGGTTGTTAAAGCCGGTCCTGGCGGGCATGTGCGTGTGCACACGTGTGTACGCATGTAGCGCATGAAGACGCGCATGGCGCAGGAGCCAGCCCAGGGATCAATGGCAGGACGAGGCTGGGTGCCGATGCCTCTCGCTGATTTACAGGCCTTGCATGTGAACTGCAGAGTTATCAGGGGCCAGGATCAATAACCTGCACTCAATTATTAATGGGCTTCAATAATGCATGAAACACCCCCCATCGTTCAGAGAAACGCCTCTCTCCCGGCTGATGACATTCTCAATCCCCTCCGGGGTGTTCTGGGAACTTTAGCTGACGTCTTATTCCTCCATTTTCACTGCGATCAACGTAATCAACAGCTCTTATGATTTTTTACACAGCTGTTCTTACAGGAATTATGATAGCATTATACAAACATCCCATAGATAATTTGCATGTGATTGTATGTGCGCGCATGTATGTATGTGTGTGTGTGCATGTAATATACATGATTAACTGTGTTATTCAGTTAGTCGTAACTCAGGACAGTTAATCTCATACAATATATTTCACTGCAATCAACATTGAATATTTCAAATGTACTCTGAAAACTAGTTTTTTAAAATTTATTTAAACTGTAATTGTTAATGTTCTATCTGATGCAATTTTAATATTTTTAGTCAGACTAGTCCAGTGTTATGTTGTGCAAAAATATTGTGTATAGAGCACCACTAACAGAAAAACAAAGGCAAATGAATTGGTTTGTATCTCTGCCGAGCCTATTTAAGCTAAATAAGGTAACTTTTCTCAAGCCTAACCCAAATTGTCCCTCATCTTAGGGTACGGCAGTGCAAAATGAAGTGAATTGATCTCTGTAAAGGGTGATTTATGCCCGTTTCAAAAGGTGTAGTTGAATCACTGTGACTGATCGTGGGTTTTAAGTGCATTGAACTGGAACACCAAAAATCCATATTAGAAATAAACAGGCAGGGAAGATCTGCACTGTGCGATTGCTAGGACGGTGAGCGTGGTGATCTGTCATGTGCTTTCACAGTGGATATGTATGTCCTGAAATGGGTTGAGCAAAAGCCAGTGGAACCACTATAGAAAATGCCATTTGACTGAGAGAAAATACAAAAAAAAATGAAGTGGCTGTGTCCCTTGTGACATTGGGACGCAGATACAGTGCCTGCTGACACCATTGGTCCGATCCCTGTCTTTGAATGCGTTTTGTTTTTCACCGTTTTGCAGCAGTCAAGCTGTGATTCATGAGGAATATGACCTTGTGCTCAGGCAGGTCCGTCGGGACACTGGTAAAAACGGGATGTGTGCACTTTGGATATTCTAAGCCTTATAGGGTATCAGTCATTTCTCAGCCTTGTCAGCCTCCCTTTGTCTGTGTCATACGCCGAGCTCCACAAACTGTAAGCACCGGGAAGGGTGGAGCCGGAAGCGTCGCGGCTAATGGGTCACGCGCGATCCGTCCAATGGCACGAACCCCTGTATCGTCTGGCCTCAGCTGGACGTGGGTAATGTGATCGCTTCTAGACGTATGTGTCCGTCACAGCATTGGCCAGGTTGTCCCCGTGTTGTTTTGTCCTTCTTCACTATCGACCCCACAGTGCTATACACAGTTAATTAAATGAGAAATGCTGTCAGCAGCTGAGGGTCCGGTAACTAAAGCAACCCAACCTCACGCTCACACTCAGCCCCCATTGCAACAGCCACCTCTTTCCTTTTCTCGCTAACCCATAGTTCTCTCCTGAGACGCACAGTGATCTTTTTTTGTGGCCTGATTGTCCTGAAGCCCCTCCCCCCTCTTGGGTATGTCATCACATGGCCTGAGTCCACTTCCCTCTGGATAAAAAGCAGACATGGAGAGTGAGTCTCGTGTCTGTCTCGTTTTCTATCTCCATATTATTCTATCTTATACCGTATCCTACTGCCGCTGGTTCTTTAATACAGTCTACATGCCATTTTCTATTCTGTCCAATTTACCGTGAAATTATCCACGGGAGCAGAGTTGAAAACAACGGAGGATCCAGTTTAATGGTACAATGAGAGATACTGGCTTCCTGTCACAGTTGATAGGGTAGATGAAAGATTTCGCACAAGTCTTTTAACAAAGATCTGTTTGAAATAAAGGAGATTGTTGCCAACCTTTTCAATTCTAACTAGTTTCATTTAGCTGATAAATGTCTCTCTCCTTTTTCAGATTTAACAATAGGGAGACATAAATATGAATGTTTCAAGAATAGAGAGCTAAATATTTGTGAATAAAATATTTTATATACAGTAGGTAATACAGGCCATACTTCAATAAAAGGCAACAACGTAATATTTTATAAAATGTCAGAAAAGGGATATGTAGCACTTATAATAGACATATATATATGTATATACTGTATATATATATATATATATATATATATATATATATATATAATATTGTAATAGACGATTGTTGTGTCCAAAATCTGTGAATGTTGATGCACGCTCACAGAAGCCCTTTGTCCAGACAGGGTCTCAGCTCTGACCTCTGCTGTCACAATGCAGAACCTGACCGCTTCTCTTCCCCTGGCTCTCACAGAGGGATGCCATTGACTACCCTACGTCACACACTGTCCCTCTCACCACCTATCTGACAATTACCGAAGGAAGCTTTTATTTAGAGGGACAAAGGTTGTTTTAAAGCAGCGGAGCAAAGTAAAAATAGAGCCAAGGGTCCGGAGAAATGGATGGGCTCACTTTCAGTGCATATGTCATCTCTCCGGGGGTCCCTGCATGCTCCTTCCTGTTTGGGTACACTAGCCTAGCCCTCTGCGCCCTGCCAAAAAGAACCCCAGCAAGGGGAGAAATGACTTTGTAATGTGGCCAGGACTGGCGATCGAACTGCTGATAAGAGCCTCCAGAATGCACAATCCGCTTTCAGTCTACCGCTGAACTGCACACCGAAAAGACCAACCAGTGAATTGTGACAGTTTATTCTGTACGCCTTAGATTTATCCTACTCACAGTAGATGCATGATTCCTGCATTTGTTCAGGGACAGCGTATGCACAAACCGCGCGGTATGGTAATGCGACTGAAACGTTTCCGCGTCTGGCAGTGAGCGATAACCTATTCCGCAGTGCCCGTCCATGAGGCGGGGTCCCCTCTGAGATAAAGGTGGCTAATATAACGCTGTGCCACGCGCAGTCTAAGCCCAGACGCTGCGTCTGCTGGACTGCCAATTACAGAAACTAGAACAGTTTCACACACTGACTTTATTCATAGTTTACAGGGCAGGTGTCTGTATGCCTTTCTGAGACAAATAAACAGCTAAAAAAATGTACAAAGCAACAAGATAGCATGAGGCACTGACATAATTGTGCACTCAGATTCAGATCAGTATGACAAAATCCGCAGCTCACTGTATATTGTTGGAAGGATGTTTAAAATCCTATATATTCTCAATATTTATAATTATATATATACTGTATATATATATGGTATAAATTTTTCCTCAGAACCGATCTTTGATAAGGGTTTATGTAAATAATCAGAGCAACAGGTCAATCAACAGAAAATAAGGAGTAGTCTTACAGTTCATATGTACAGTATGCCCTGGAAAAGGTGTCTGGTGGGAAAAGCACAAAGATATTTCAGATGCAATCGGCCATGATGATGGTGCATTCTTGCGCTTCTCTGTTAGTATTCCAGACACGGAGGCTGCGCAGCACTGCGCGTGCTCAACGCTCACTCAGACACCTTGTGACGCTGGGTCATCTTTGAGTGATGTGTTCCTGAAAAGAGGAAGCCTGCCTCCTGTCCAAAGCCAGGACCTGGAGTCAGGGAGCGTCGCCGCGCGTTCCGACTGTTAACGAGAGCCGACAGCCGCTCATCTCACATTAGAGAACCGGCAGTATATCTCTATTTATCGCGCTCTCTCCATTTCCTTTTCCCTTCTCAGCAGGTGACCGCTAGAAAAATAGCCTGCCAAATCTGTTTAAAGTGTGCCGTCCGTTGTAATGTTAATGGAATTAGGCGATTTAGCCGTCTATCCTGAGATGAAAATCTGAAAAGGTAGTAGCAATAATGTGGCATTGAATTCATGCTTGTTTTGTGCAAGCTCTTTTGTTTCATTGTAGTTAAAATTAGTAGGTAGAGCTTGCGTGTAAACAGTTTTTTGTAATTATTATTTAAGTACATGCACACAAATGCATCTGTTTTATTCTTGATTTGACTGCAGTTCGTATGTGATAATTAAGCTTGCAGTAGAAGGCCTGCATGCAACTCTACTACAAATGTATATTTTGCTCTTATCTTGTTTTAGGTGATTAATGAATTATTATTATTTATTTATCATAATATAAGAAAATAAGACATAAATCTAATTCCTTTTGAGACTGTTTTAGTCAGGAGAAGCCAATTTAACTGTGCATTAGGGTTCATGAAAGTAAATGCAATTTCTTGATAAATGAATTGTTGAATAGTTAAGGGAAAGTATTTATTTACAGACAATACAGTGAAGTAGTATTAGAGCACTGCGGCTGAATATTGATCCCCGCAATCACTATTAGGTTAGGTTACCCTTTGCAGTTTGCTTGGCACAGGTCAATCCATCGGAAACTGTAGACCTCATAACACTGTGCCTGTGTTTGACTGTGCTTATGTCCTCGTGCACATGTGTGTTTGTGCACGCGGGTGACGCAGCGTGCACTATTATTTTTGTACTTTTTTGGAGGGCTACAGGGGCGGTTGTGAGTGTTTCATCTGTGTAAGTCTGACCAAACAAGAAATTGCAACATTGACTTTTAAGGAAACATTTGGACTCAAGACCAAACACGTTTGCTCAGTGAGACAGTGTGTGCAGCAAGATAATGTAAAGGGAAGACAAGGGATTTCAGTAACACTTTGAGATGCTTTGTTTACACAGTGCAAGATTTAGAATGGGAGTGTAGGGCAACAGAAAGACCTCTACAAGCAGGGCGTCCTGGATGACAGAGGGGCCCGAGTTAGCAATGAGTTAGAAAATGAGTATGTGCTCCAGCTGGAAAGCACCCAAAAAGGCCCTGGGACTGGGAGCAAATTACCACAGACAGAACTGTTGCTCTGTTATCTCATCCTGGCACATAATATTTGGGTTAATTATATAACAATTATATTTGTACAACAGGACTTGCATAACGCTTCTATATGCAACCAGAAACAACTGCTGAAGTTGTAAAACCAAAGTTGGAATCACTGTTATTAGTTTGGCTACTGCCTGGGAATGCACATTTATATTATTAACCGACTGCTGCTCATACTGAGTAGATCTATTTTAATGCCAAATGAATAATATGTATTATTTATAAACCCTTGAGATGACAGAACATTAGGGGAAGTCTTTGAGGTATTGGGCCATGTATTATTATGATATGTATTATCATCAGAATCTGTGAGCAACCTGAAAGTGTCCATGGTACTTTTGGACATTCATAATGCATTGATGCATGGCCCTTTTTGTAAATAGCAATTTAGATTTTGATGATCTCAATCACTTTAAAACAAGAGGGAGGGAAACTCGTCTCAACCAGCACCAGTGTATAGAAGCCACCTGATGCGTGGCAGCCATTTTAAATTTTATCTTAAAGATGGTGTCTATTACAACGCAGCATTCTCATCACTGCACAAGGACACAGGGGGTTTACAATTGTATTTGAGCAGGAAGGACCACTGACCCCTGTTGGCTCGCCAACTGCAATTACAACAGCAACTTCATTTTCCCAAAATGTCTCTCATACAACCTAAAACCCGCAACTGCTTAGCATCGGTTATTTAACAGGAGCAGTGCACGTCTTATACATGGCTGCTGACGAGGATTCATTTCAAGGTTTGAAGCAATTTTGGCATGGAGAGGAACAGCTCCTTGTTCCCAGCAGTCATTGATCTGTCCTCCCAAAACACACCGTTTAATGTGAAATAAAATACAGTTCTCACTTTGCAAGAAGCTACCCGTTCAGGCCTATCGCCGAAAACTCTGGCGCCTGCGAAAACGTACCGCATCACAAAAATGGTATAGGATACCAGCTGTCTAATGATACAAATTAAGCAATAAATATACTTTTTAAAATCACACATTCAAAAAAAACACATTCATCAGAAGCACTAAAAACCTTCAGCAAAAACAGCTAGTCTATTTTATGTTTTTAACCTCTTGACAAAGCTCTACGTTGCATGTAAGCTCCCAACAACTGGCACCACAGACTCTTCGGTCCCTGAAGTCAAACAACGCCCTACCACCTCTACCTGTCTGATGGGTGTCCACTCACCCACTGCAGACTTGAGTTAAATAAGCATAGTCTCTGCATTAAAAGGTTGCTAATACATTACAGTCAGTTCTGCAGAAGGGAGTATTCAACACACCTCCATAGTATTCACAGGCTGTCCATCCTATTGCATAATAAACCTTTATAATAATGCTATAAATCCCAGTATGTTTCTGAATTCCTGGCCTCTGGACCGTCATTTTGAGCCTGCTGTTCACTTCTGGAAGAGGCTTGCATGGGGAGAACTGTGGAATAATCGTGGGCTGTCGTTCCTTGGATCTCTCTTTTGTGGAAAATAAACCTCTCAGCCCACTTGCCTCTGTGAGAGAGGGCTTCAAAGTATCCAGGTCTCTTGTGAATGATGGGAACTCATCTCTTTTTTTAACCCCTTCATTCTGGACACCAATCACATCCCTCAATGGGCTGGCCCTCATTAGGGTTGTATTATCTGTGAGTGCTCTAAACATTGGAATCAAATATATAATATGTGCGATTGCAACGTAACACACACACATTGGGCTTTCCAATGCTAAAGGGAACGCTATACTGCACAACTGGCAAATATGACCTTTGTGTTACTTGTGGAAACATGAAAATAAATAGAGGGGTGGGAGGCAGGGAACATAGTCTAATGTCCCCATTAAAAATGATAAGAATTAAATAAGAAATGAGTTGCTATTGTAATAGCACTGGGACGATAGAACAAAGAGTGCCATGTCACAAGCCAGATTATATAACACACAAAAGCAACTCCTATTCTCTTCCACAGGAGCTATCACTGACACAGGCAACCAACCAAATGTATGTTCCTTTATTCATTTTACAAAACAATAAGCAAAAATAGAGAAAGTACATTTGCTGTTATATTGTTATTTTTCCACCCAAGCAAAATTGTGTCAGGACAAAGAAAAATTATTATAATTTTTTTTTGATAACTGGGTTTTTAAAAAGTGTGCCATTGCTACTGCAGACTCTGTGAGATTTTAAAACTTTTGCAAACCTTCCCAACACTTGTCTATCTCTCTCTTTCTCCCTCTGTATGTAATATGACTTAAGGCTTTATTTGTGCAGGGTGCATTCAGTCTGTAGAACCCAACGGCAGGGTCCACACAGCAATGTTCAAAGGGTTTCAGAATCCCTTGAAGTAAAATCATCTTGTCTGATGTGGGGCTGCACTGTTGGAAGACAAAAAGAAAGCCTTCTTGAGGAATGGAGCGAAGCCCACAGAGAAACCTTAAGTGAAGTCCCCTTTATGTGCTGTGTCTCTCATTGAGTCGACCCAATGCCTTTTTAGCATGCATTACAGAGATAATGCACACTGTGAGTGATCCTGTTTCTGACGCTCTACAGAACCTGTTTCCGCTCCTGAGCTGTACTCAGCCTGCACTGAGAGAGAACGAGAGAGAGGGGGGGGGGGGGGGGGGGGGCATGAGGAGGGAGGAAGAAGGAGAGAGGCTCATTATATATTGGGGGAAGGATAGTTAGGGAAAATGGCTTCATTATTCATTAGAAAGAAAGACGGGGGAATACACAGGGCGAGGATGCTGGGAGGCGTGACGATGGGGAAATGATTTAGCAGAAAAAAAACAACGGGGGGGATTTAATTTAGTGAGAGAAAAAATGGAGGGGGGAGGGGATGGATATGGCGAGGGAAGGTGTTCCACGAGGGAGAGAGGAGAGAGAGAATGAGGGCGAGGGAGAGAGGAGAGAGAGAATGAGGGCGAGGGAGAGAGGAGAGAGAGAATGAGGGCGAGGGAGAGAGGAGAGAGAGAATGAGGGCGAGGGAGAGAAGAGTTCGTTACAGGGGGCGGTGTGGAGCTGGTTACAGGGGGCAGTGTGGAGCTGGTTACAGGGGGCGGTGTGGAGCTGGTTACAGGGGGCGGTGTGGAGCTGGTTACAGGGGGCGGATTTGGAGCTGGTTACAGGGGGCGGTGTGGAGCTGGTTACAGGGGGCAGTGTGGAGCTGGTTACAGGGGGCGGTGTGGAGCTGGTTACAGGGGGCGGATTTGGAGCTGGTGACAGGGGGCGGTGTGGAGCTGGTTACAGGGGGCGGTGTGGAGCTGGTTACAGGGGGCGGTGTGGAGCTGGTTACAGGGGGCGGTGTGGAGCTGGTTACAGGGGGCGGTGTGGAGCTGGTTACAGGGGGCAGTGTGGAGCTGGTTACAGGGGGCAGTGTGGAGCTGGTTACAGGGGGCAGTGTGGAGCTGGTTACAGGGGGCAGTGTGGAGCTGGTTACAGGGGGCAGTGTGGAGCTGGTTACAGGGGGCGGTGTGGAGCTGGTTACAGGGGGCGGTGTGGAGCTGGTTACAGGGGGCGGTGTGGAGCTGATTACAGGGGGCAGTGTGGAGCTGGTTACAGGGGGCAGTGTGGAGCTGGTTACAGGGGGCGGTGTGGAGCTGGTTACAGGGGGCAGTGTGGAGTTGGTTACAGGGGGCAGTGTGGAGCTGGTTACAGGGGGCAGTGTGGAGTTGGTTACAGGGGGCAGTGTGGAGCTGGTTACAGGGGGCGGTGTGGAGCTGGTTACAGGGGGCAGTGTGGAGCTGGTTACAGGGGGCGGTGTGGAGTTGGTTACAGGGGGCAGTGTGGAGCTGGTTACAGGGGGCAGTGTGGAGCTGGTTACAGGGGGCGGTGTGGAGCTGGTTACAGGGGGCGGTGTGGAGCTGGTTACAGGGGGCGGTGTGGAGCTGGTTACAGGGGGCAGTGTGGAGCTGGTTACAGGGGGCAGTGTGGAGTTGGTTACAGGGGGCAGTGTGGAGCTGGTTACAGGGGGCAGTGTGGAGCTGGTTACAGGGGGCAGTGTGGAGCTGGTTACAGGGGGCGGTGTGGAGCAAGTCTTATTTGACACTGCAGCAGAAATATGAACGGATTTGCTGCACTATTCCTCGCGGCTCAATAAATATTAATGCTGGCTTCTGCAGTGATATGAGATCTGCTGCTGGAGAGAATCAGGGCAATGGTTCCTCTCAATCCATGTGGATGTGTGGCCTGTGTGAACTCAAGAATACAAGGCTCAGGCCAGGGCTCCCTTGAAAAAGAGATGGATATCTCAATGGGACTCACCTGGTAAAATAAAGGGAAAAAAAGAAAAGAAGACTGTTTGTGTTTACTGTTCTCCTGCTCCCTCAGACCAGGAGTGAGAAAATCACCTCAAATATTTAATAATCATGTATAATCTTTGGATTTGAAAGATCTACCATACAATCTCCTGCCTGCACAGATAACCTACAAACATTATCATAAATGAATAAGGTGCATGTATCACTTATAGCACGTACAAATTGTAATGTACATATACAGTACATATACCACTAAAATCGCCTAAACACTACATTCTAGTATAACATATTTGATGATCATTTTAAATTTCTGAAAGTAGACATTTTAAAAAGTGACATCCAGCTTGTTTACAATAGCACGAGTGAACCAGAATTTTATCAAAGCAAGACTACTTTTAAAATTATGCAAGTCAGACACAAGCAGAGTTAAGGTATGCTGGTTTGAGCATTAGAACACAGTTAATTTCCCAGCATTGAGTTCTCAATCTGGAGAGAGGGCAAACAATGCAGTACCCCACTCTGTAGCCTAGAGGGCGCCAGCAGGGGGGTATCGCACATCCCAGGACTGTTCTTTTGCATCCTTTCTAGAATTAAATCAACATCTAATTTTGTTTTGACAGCACTGAAAATCTGTTTTGCGATGTCTTCATCTCAACATTCTCATTTAAGTGCTCTGTTTGTTTAATCCAAATTTTAAAACCTGTAAAAAAAAAATATAACAAATGGTATTCTACTTGCTGGAGATATGATCCAATTTAATGGACCTAAGAATCTGTGCTCCATAAATCACATAGCTTCTCCCCATACCCCATAAACCTCTCACTTTCTGTATTTAAAAATAGCTATGTTCCCTAGATATGCTGACAACTTGGTAATGGTAGTTTAATATTTTATTCTACCTTTTATTTTAGTGTCATGGCATAGCACTGTAACTTAGTACAGGATCTGACACTGGTAACCGCATTGGAAATATACAGTATAATGTATCAATGTACAATCCGTGGATGAGTGGAGGTGTGACAGTTGGTAGAGTGCGTTGCTTTGACTAAAAATGATCACATTATGTCTGACCACAGTGCTAATGCATCACTAGCACCTCTAATAATGACTGCGTATTGATGACAAGTTAGGACTGCAACTCCCACAGGATGTTCGCAGGCTATTCGACTCACAGCTCAGCCTTGCATGGTCAAGGCAACTTCAAAAGTCACCGCTAATGACATTTGCATCTCGTGGCAATCCCGTCTACATTACCATAGACGTGTCGCTCCACGCGGCCCCTCCGATCTCTTTTTTCCCCCGATGGAATTGTGTTCACTTTTACATTAAGGCCATTGATCTGCACTCTATGGTAACACAACCTGACGTAAAGGGCTGAATCGATTGGCTCCTCGCATCAGTAGTGTATTTCTATCCCTATCCCATCTCACAGTCTCAGCTCCTCTTGAAGATCAAACACAATTCGAGATGGCAGCGAAAAGGAGAAGTCTTCCTGTGGCTCCAAAGCACAAAGTCAATACAATCTGATCTACTCCCTGCATGCCCTCTGTGTCCCTTTGCTGAGAGCAGGCAAAAGTCATTCCGCCTCAATATCCGGATCACTGCAAGATGTCTGATGCAGCATATTGCTTAAGTCCACTCTGCAATGCTACTTCAGTGCTTTAAGGTGTCTTCTATTTATTCTCTCACTGGATCAAAGGTGCTTGCCACATTGCTGATCATTGCACATGAAACATCTTTCTCTGTCTCTTCAAGTCTCCCAGTACGTATCTCATAATTTCATAAATATGCTCTTAGAGATTGACATCCTGTTTGTTCTAAAGTGGAGTCATGTTACAATTTTAACATGGAGGAGTCTAACAGCATATGCTTGTACTTCCCCAGTGGTTTCTCGCACTTGCAGTGCGATATTCCCTGTGAGGTCACACAACTGTGGGAACAAGAGACACCTTAACACCACTAAATCCCCCAACTCACACACACACAAACACACACATCAAAACCCCATATTATCACTGTTGCATTGGTCTTTGCTAATCCTTTATGTTGCTTATGCAACAAAGCAATGCACGTTGGACACAAATTTTGATTGATTGATTTTGAAGAACTATTTTCTGAGAATTAGCAACTGTTGCTAACTTCTTTGCTAACTTGCTCGGTTTGTTTACTAACGCACGCTTCAGGAAATGGGCGAGAGTTCATGTACACTTCTGTGGTGGGACCGTTACTGGTGCAAGAACGCAACAAGGAAGTTCCTCATAAGCTAACGACCGGATCTTCTTTCAAACCTGTGTTTGGAAAAAGTGTGAAATATCATGAATGGAGCTTTTTATCTTTTCAAACGTTTGGTACTGGATGTCATGATTTTGTATATCGGCATAATCCGCAAAATACTTAATCAGATCCCCCTGCCTTCATTCTAGACTACAAACACATCAGGACGCTGATCAACAAATCAGAGTAGCTGTAGGCCTATATAGTACCATCACGGCGACTGTGTAATGGCTGTGTAATCACTATTATACAAAACACTAAAGTATTGCAATGAGTCCATCAGCAGCCTGGCTCCTTGAAAAGGAGTAGAAGTAATGAAGGATGAAGAATGAAGAAGAATGTTTTCATGGTGAAGAGTAAAGTCATAATGAGGTTATTACACTTCCAGAGTGGGCTGGTTTCTACATTTCTAATATGGCAGTAATTCTGCACTTTCAGGGCACCTTTTCTAGGTTATAATCGAACCTATTTGGGTCTTTGTTATTTAAAAGTTCTGCCTCACACAGAGATCCACTCATTCCCCTCCACACTCAGAGTGTCATTCCCCTCCACACTCGGTATACAGTAATACTGAAAATCATGTATGTTTTCAACAAATTGCCAAAGAATGACAGAGATTTAAAAAAGCACCCGAAATATGCATTATAATTCTAACTATTTAAAAGGCTTTCAGAGACACATTATATGCGTTATAATTCTAATTATTTAAAAGGCTTTCGGAGACCAGAAATATAAATCTTTTCAAAAATCTAAAATCCTTTATTCGGGAGTAGACATCAAACCTGTGAACTCCATGGTTTTCATCTTGTTAATGTCACCGGGGTTCATATTTCAAAGACCCCCCCACATTTCCCTTTGACTGAGTCCCCCCCCGGCGTGACTGACCTCGGACACCTGACGAGAACTGGGCGGAGTGTCGTTCCACAAAGAGCTGGAGCTGCTTGCCGAGGTCGCAGGAGGTCAGGTTGACATCCCAAGAGCGAATCCCTGCCAAAGCCACAATCACACAGACAGTGAGGACCGCAGTGGATCAATAGGGAGGAGCCATTTCAGCAATCTCACAAGACAACCAACAATCTTCCTGTTTTTCCCTTTACGCACAAACAGATGAGGTTGTGTTTTTAATGTTTTTAATCTGGTTAATTGTTGGTAATGTTAGGATTAATCCTGTTTTTGAGCAGGGAAAGGGAGTTAGAAGAGCAGTGCATGGCTGTAGTCAGCAGGTTTCTCAGCATGGCGGTGGTGATGCAGTGCTGTTGTCAGATCTCATTTAACAGGAGGAGCCGTCGTCAGTGCTGCGCTTCTGTGATTTTCCATTCCCCGTGTGTCTCATTTGAATTTTCACGCAATCGTCCTCCTCCTCCTCTTCATCCCTCTGCCACACTCCATGAAATCTCCCCAATGAAAGGAGATAATCTGATCTATTTTTAGATCAAGTTTCCTTTTTTTCTACTGATGGCACTGACCTTTATGATCAGAAGTGCTCAGTCATTAAAATTAATCATTTAATATATTCAAATGTGTTGAATAATGTATTTTAAATGACAATATTCATCATGCTTATTTTTGTCCATAGATTAACTTACACATTAGCAACCCCAAGCACACTTACTCTTATACCTTCTCTCTCTCTCTCACACACACACACACACACACACACACACACACACACACACACACACACACACACACACACACACGTGCACAACTGCACATACGCATACACACACATAACTAGAGGCAAACACAGACACATGCACACACGCATACACATACAAACATATACACAACACAAATTGGACAAACAGACACGCATACAAACACACACAGCCGCAGTCAGACAGACCCACACACACACAGGCGTGCATGTATATTCACACATGCGCACACACACACACACACACACACACACACACATAATGAAGCATGCATGCATATACACACCTGCACACATGAACAACACACACACACACACACACACACACACAGTGAGAAGGAAGCAGTACTGATGGGAGTGCATGGTTTGCAGACACATTCAGATTTAAGACGCGACATGGAGCCCGTGATGGGAGCAATAAGGACTGCCCTTGAGATCAGCAAGGTGGGCAGAAACCTTTCAGACCACGGCAAGGCAAGCTGCCGCAGACTACTGGAGAACAATACATCAGGAGCCCGTGTCACATTTCCTACCAAGGACAGACCAGAGAACAAAGTGTGCTTAGGTGTTCACACTGAACGGAAAGCCTGTTAGAAACAACATTTACCCATGATGCACTTAGATATTCTGAATCCTCAGAATATTTAAACGTCATTCTTACTTTAATGTCGGTGAAAATAATCTGGCAGGCTAATGTCACCATGCGTTCAACATACACCTGTTTACCCTGCCTGAGTCAACCAACTTGCTGAGAATCTATTGGTTGAACTGAGACCATTTCACTGAAGCACACTTTGACCTGGACGCAATCAACATTTGTCTAACTGACTCAAGATGAAAAGCAAGGGTTTGTTTTTTTATTCCGAAGCTCGGCTAGACAAGCTCATTAAACATAAGAATCAACTCACCAAACTGCATTTTTTAATCAAAAGCAAAGTGCATTCACTGAGTCAATATTATGGACAAATGTTGATTGAATCCAAGCCTTTTCTTTTTTTTGGTCTCAGGTCTGGCAACGACAGAGAGGTAATGGGACCATATTGGATTTGATGTGCTATATTTTCTCTTGTGTGCTCCTTTAAGATGCTTATAAGCTGCAAACTGTTCCCTTCCTAGCTTATTTGTTGTTTGAGTCCTTCACCGACTAGTATATAATGTAATTCTCTGGATAACCGATGAAGCTCTGTTTTGCATTCTCATACCTGGACGTGCTCTAAGGCCTCTGTCCTGTTGCGGTGAGCGTGCTGTGCATGTGCCTGCCCTCTGCCTGCGCTCAGCGCTCTAAGGCCTCTGTCCTGTTGCGGTGAGCGTGCTGCGTGTGCCTGCCCTCTGCCTGCGCTCAGCGCTCTAAGGCCTCTGTCCTGTTGCGGTGAGCGTGCTGTGCATGTGCCTGCCCTCTGCCTGCGCTCAGCGCTCTAAGGCCTCTGTCCTGTTGCGGTGAGCGTGCTGCGTGTGCCTGCCCTCTGCCTGCGCTCAGCGCTCTAAGGCCTCTGTCCTGTTGCGGTGAGCGTGCTGTGCGTGTGCCTGCCCTCTGCCTGCGCTCAGCGCTCTAAGGCCTCTGTCCTGTTGCGGTGAGCGTGCTGTGCATGTGCCTGCCCTCTGCCTGCGCTCAGCGCTCTAAGGCCTCTGTCCTGTTGCGGTGAGCGTGCTGCGTGTGCCTGCCCTCTGCCTGCGCTCAGCGCTCTAAGGCCTCTGTCCTGTTGCGGTGAGCGTGCTGCGTGTGCCTGCCCTCTGCCTGCGCTCAGCGCTCTAAGGCCTCTGTCCTGTTGCGGTGAGCGTGCTGCGTGTGCCTGCCCTCTGCCTGCGCTCAGCGCTCTAAGGCCTCTGTCCTGTTGCGGTGAGCGTGCTGCGTGTGCCTGCCCTCTGCCTGCGCTCAGCGCTCTAAGGCCTCTGTCCTGTTGCGGTGAGCGTGCTGTGCATGTGCCTGCCCTCTGCCTGCGCTCAGCGCTCTAAGGCCTCTGTCCTGTTGCGGTGAGCGTGCTGTGCGTGTGCCTGCCCTCTGCCTGCGCTCAGCGCTCTAAGGCCTCTGTCCTGTTGCGGTGAGCGTGCTGTGTGTGCCTGCCCTCTGCCTGCGCTCAGCGCTCTAAGGCCTCTGTCCTGTTGCGGTGAGCGTGCTGCGTGTGCCTGCCCTCTGCCTGCGCTCAGCGCTCTAAGGCCTCTGTCCTGTTGCGGTGAGCGTGCTGTGCATGTGCCTGCCCTCTGCCTGCGCTCAGCGCTCTAAGGCCTCTGTCCTGTTGCGGTGAGCGTGCTGCGTGTGCCTGCCCTCTGCCTGCGCTCAGCTGTGCTATCGTTGAGGTGATGAAACCGAGAGAAAAAATTAATTGTCTTCATTAAAGCGCCAAGGGCACTTTTTAACGGCTGAATTTGTGCGCAGTCTGTCACTCGCAGGCTTCAAGGGAGCCGACGCCATCGTAATTCTCTACGGCTCCATTTATGTCGGATGCGATTTGTCCGTTAGTCTATTGCACATGGGAGGGTCGGGATGTGTGTAGCCACACTCAGATATATATGGCAAAAGCAAAATCATTTACGCTATTGTCACTATCCATGAGTAAAAGTAATCATATCGTAATGTATAATGTAATATAAATGTATATATTGCAGATACAACGTGTGCCTAATGTTTTAGAATTTGCATACATATTGCCATATTTATATATACAGTTAAACAATATATTTTATCTCATATTTTCCAATATATTGACATTATTCTATTTTCCTAAAACCATTTCATATGTGCTCTTTCTCTGTCAGTGCCCTTATGGAAAAAGAATATACTGCAGTATATTGTAAATATATCAAAATTATTGTCACAATATATTTACAATATACTGCAATATATTACATTTCCATAAGGGTGAATACCATGTAGTAGCTAATAGTCCACCATGATTTTACTTTTTAATTTTATTTACTGGGAACGAGTAAAACCTGTCTCTGATTTGTGTCCTTATCTAAAGGCCAGAGTAGCGCTCTGTGTGAAGCAGTGTTGGCTTAGTTTTGTCTTAATTCTATATTTGCTGAACTAATGAGGGAAAACTGAAACACAGCACAGTTGTCATGGCAAAAATTATGCAAGTCATAATCTAATTTCAGTATGCTGCGAGTCAAGTTTTAGTCATTAAACATTTAGCAGGAAATCAACACAAGAATCAAGACCAGATGTGTAGTTTTAAGACTATTTTAAATTAAATTAAGACAGTTTTAAGTGAGGCTAAGACCATTTTTGCACATAATATTTATTAAGGATAAGGATAAAGCTTACATTGTAAATCAGCTACATCAACAAATGAGCTCAGCTCACACATACTGTATGTATTGACCTTTTCAGGCATAGGATAAAACTCGCATAGCTATATAATAAGTATACAGTAGCAAAATAGTGTCACCATACTCAAGCTCCAAATAAGATTACAAGATAAAGATCTTGCTTGCTAGTTACTGACTGGATATCTATGTGCAGGTGCTATCTATGTTTTTGCATATTGTTAAATTAACCCTCGAAGAAAACATCAGCAATGTGATCAGTAGCTCTCTCTTTCCTGTATATGAAGGGATTACTTCCTGACACTGGCTATTGTTGAAGGCGTGCAGTGTGTACGGTGCCAGCCCGCTGGCTGTAGGCACGAGCACTCGGCAGCGAGGCTATCAGTCAGGGTCCGGTCAGCGGCAGGGACAGGCACTGCCGGGGCAGAACTGCTGACTGGCAAATTACAGGGCCCTAGGAACAGCGCAGCAGAGCAGCAATGCGCTCCCCTCCACGGCAGGGTGAATTCAGAGGGAGTTCTGTAGAACAGGGAATGTCCAAGCACTGAAAGCCTGATGATACACAAAAGCCTATACAGAGAATGGCAGTGAAGAGGGCACTGTTCTGCTGTTTATGTGCTCGCAAGCGTTTTAAAAAAAAAAAAAAACATAGAAACAAAAACAGAGGGTGTGAGCTTGTTTGTCCATTTTTTATAAGGAGTGCAAACCCTGGTTTATTCTAAGACAGAAGAAATGTTGCCTCTGGAATGTGACCGAATTGCTGACTAAAACATAGGCTATTTGGCAATGCCAGTGACAGTGCTGATATAAGATTGTAAATTTGCCTGTCCCTGATTCTCCCTGAAAGCCTTCACATATGAGCATATTTAAAGTTCACAGTAATGAGGCTTGCCAGGATTTTAAGTATATTTTTCATTGTGTTATGTTTCCTTAAGGATGAGTTAAGGCAAATAACCGATATGAAAATTACCCGCAAACAAGTTACCTAACCTGAAGGGTGCAGCAATTGTCCTTTTTTAACCACAGAAGGAGCAGGCCTGTGTGAATATATTTGAGCTCTCAATAAGAATGAAATACAGTGTTATCTCTGAGTCTCAACCAAGATTACTTTCCTTTTTAATGTACAATGCATGAATAATCCCTTAACAGTGCTTGATTTTCCCTCATAAGCCTAATTAAAGGTAATAGAAAGAAGTAATACCTGCAGCTGTCCACTGTCAATGAGGGCATATACAGAATGCTTCAGAAATGTATCTGACCGCAATTATTAATTAGAGTAATTTATTAGAATTCAACCATTATCATAATTAGAAAATAGTCATATCAACATGAAAATAGACATCAAGTTATGCTATAAACCTATTCTTGCATGCATGCCATTGAAATGGATGTCAGCTGACTTGATTTGTACTTACACATACGCGTTTTAGGAAGCTATGGTTTCCCACATAATATTAGTTCTATTTCCCTGAGACCACATTGACAACTTGTGTAGGCGTCTGTGTGTATGTGTTCCCCATCCCCACAACCTCTGTCTCTTTCTCTCTCCCTCCCTCCCTCCCTCTTTCTCTCTGTCTCCCTCCCTCACTCACTCTTTCTCTCCCATACACTTTCTTTTCATTCTCTCCTTCCTCTTCAGTGTATTTCCTGAATAGCGAATTAGTGAATCAGATATTGTTAATATTTTGTCAATTTGGAAATCAATTCTGTTGATCTCTGACTCAAGAAATGACTTTTACTCTACTTAATTTTGTGATTATGTATCCAATTTTATTTTATGATTATGGTCATCACTGTGTTTTGAGAAGCTGTTTTGATTATACTGTTGGCCTACTGTTCCACTCAGGGGATTGACTTGTATTATACTAATGTAGATGGTTAGTCTCATGCAGCCATCTCCTCCATTTTCTTTTCCATGATATGACTCAGGACTCGCTCACATTGTGTGTGTGTGAGTGCACGCGCACGCACACACGTGCGTGTGTATGTGTGTGTATGTGTGTGTGTGTGTGTGTGTATGTGTGTGTTTAGCTGGCAGCATCATAATTCTACATGTTACTCTAGATAGGCCTAATGTTGTTTACCAAAACAAAAAACGGGCACATATATTGTTTGCAATCCAAATGATCAAATTATATATGTTACTGGCATCATCTGGAGTCCGTTTACCAGTTTTTGGGACTGCTGATGCAATAAAGCAAATTATAAATAAATAAAAATCACAACAACATCGCAGAGAAAAACACACGAGCAGCTGCAACAACACAAGCATTTTCCGTTGCGGTTCTTAATACTCAAAACATCTTCCAATCTCAATTATTATCAGTGTTGTTACACATAAAAAGCAGACAACTCCTGCTATCTATTTCATAATTTTATACCTGCCTCTCTGGAACCCTGCTGATTTGACGCGTTATGCAGTGTTTATGTGGAAGTTGAATTCCAAAGCCAGCTGTCGCCGCAGTGTGTATTTTTTAGAACACTGACGGTGGCTGCCTCTGCAGCCCTCCGTGAGCAGATGTGTTTTTAGACAGAACCTTTACTCTGCAGAGTAAGATATCCAGCTGGTGCACCTTTATTGGGAATGTAAATAGCGTAAACGATAGGTGTTTACATCTACTTTGCTTATGATGATGCTCAAATAATTTAGGGATCCGAGGTATGTAGCATTTTCATTTTACGCTGAAGATGCATAGCCTACATTCATTATCAGAAAAGTTACTGATTGAAAGTGCACGACGAAAGGCAATTCCGTCCGTTTTGTTGCTATTATTAGTAATAGCCGAATACTATTGGTTCACAACCGTTAATTCTATATATTCATTTGCGAAGGTAATATTGAGAACATAAGCTCGATTAAGGTCTTATTCTTTGAGAAGGGACATTGCTGTTTTATCTTGATTAGTAGCTATCAGTCTAAATGGTCATTTGTTTTTTCGTTTTCTTGATTGCTATGAAACTGATATTAAGCTATTCTTAATAAAGACTTGTGTATTACACCCCAGACTGATTTAACTCACTTTTTGACTTTTTGAGAGTTGTACTAATTTTAATCAATGTGTTACTTCGGTATCCCATAGTCCTGTAAAATAGCCTACTGATTGCATAGTTTGAAGTAACGAATAAAACGGATGAGAAACTCAAAATGCTTCATGCACTCACCATGTTCAATGTGTTCTCTGACAGACTGGAGCTGATATTCTGTTGCTACCTCCCCGATGACGATCAGCATGTAATAGCTCCCCTGACAAAACGGTAGTCTTTCAAGTTGTTGCTCTCCAAGGTTCTGAACTTGCTCATGCCGCTTTTCGAGTTCCAGTTGCGCGGTGCTCGCGCTTTCTTCCACAGCCCTGAGCTCAACTCCGGCAGGGATCTCCATGGCAACCGCGCACCGGTTAGACGCTGGGCCCTCTTCTATTTCCATGACAACTGCAGCCACAAGCTCCGCGCGCGAGGAAAGATTGGGGGTGGGTTCACCAGGACAGCGTACTGTTCACATTTGGACGCATTGTCTCCTTATGATTGGCTATTGACCCATGCGACTATTTGATGTCACAATCAGCCAATGAGCATATCCAATGGGAAAGTTTTAAGTACGGTGTATGCAAGCGGAGTTCAGCAAGCAAAATGTGTGCGTCAATTTGCAGTGGTGTTGAATGGAGGCGAATTCCAGTGCTGCAGATAGCAGAGTTCGTTTCAGTTCACACTGTACTTCACCTCCCATAAACACTTCAGAAAACGCGGTGCAACGTTTTTATTTTTGCAACCGGCCCAGGTATAACCAAAAGATCCATTACCCACAAAGTTCAATTATTCACACGGCTTTAGCATATTTACACATCTTTATGAGGTGTTATTCTGTACTGGGCAGGAATGAAACTGACAGCTGTTTCAATGCCCTGACTACATCTCAGAACTATAACTTTTGAAAATTGCTCATTTATTTTTTATTGTGTTCAAGAGCCCAGCGTTTTATGGCAGCTTTTAAAAGTCCACCATGTAGGTTGGTGGAGCAGATATTGTGCAACCTAGTACATGCGGACTTGAACCTGTTGACAGCCTAGATTTGACCCTACTTAAACAGTGTTTCTATGGTTACATATTAAGATATATTATATGCTGAGCAGACAGTGATATATCTGTGGGTATGTGCCACTCTGACAGTGTTAAGGCAGTATTATATAACTTTGAGAACACTGCCTAACACTCACTTTAAACAGTTATTTTAAACTGCAGTTTGGTTAAATGTCAATTTACACCTTGGATGTTTGTCATTTTAGTTTAACAAGCATTTTTGTGTTCCAAAATGAAGTTATAAATAATTGGGGATTTAAATGGTTAGTCGTGAAAAAGCCTACTTAGAGTACAATAACCTTTAAATGGTGTGATTAAAAATGTCCCAAGTCTCATATAAGATAATAAACATAGCACACTGGCGCTAAATTATAGTCGTGAAAAAATTTAAGGAAAGACTTGTAATAAAGGCAATTAAAAGACCAGTGAACGCTGTTGCAATAATTTTAGAGAAAGCAAGAAATTGCCATAGAGTGCCTGCAGTGATGAGCTCATTATTACAGAGCCAGCAACAATAGCAATCACAATTAGAATTATAATGTTTCTAGTACAACTGCTACTACTACCAATACACTATGATTTTCTTTTCGGTACACATACACTGCCTGGCCAAAAAAAAAGTTGCCGTTGCACCTGTCATGCATAGTGCCCACTGTACAAGCCTCTGGAGGCAGTGTTATGATCTGGGGTTGCTTCAATTGGTCAGGTCTAGGCTCAGCAACGTTATGCAGCAATAAAATGAAGTCAGCTGAGTACCTGAATGTACTGAATGACCAGGTTATCCCATCAATGGGCATATTCCAGGACGACAATGCCAAGATTCATTGGGCTCAAATTGTGAAAGAGTGGTTCAGGGAGCATGAGGAATCATTTTCACACATGAATTGTCCACCAGAGTCCTGACCTTAACCCCATTGAAAGTCTTTGGGATGTGCTGGAGAAGACTGTACGGAGTGGTTCAACTCTCCCCTTGTCAATACAAGATCTCGGCCAAAAATGAATGCAACTCTGGACGGAAATAAATGTTGTGACGTTGCATAAGGTTGTCGAAACAATGCCACGACGAATGCGCGCCATAATCAAAGCTAAAGGCGGTGCAACTAAATATTAGAGTGTGTGGCTTTTTTTTTGGCCAGGCAGTGTATTATGATTATTAAAAAAACTATTTACTATCCCAAGTGGACTCATATTAACACTGTTAGTGTTGCAACAGCACTGAATATTTTATTGTGAATAAAATATACATTAGCAACCACAGGCACACATACCATTAATTTCCCATGGAATGTGCATGTGTAAACGATACAAACATAACATCATATCTTAATCATAAATAACACAGGGCTGCCCATGCCAAGAGTTTCAGTACCACCCACAGTGTCCAGCCATACAAGTTGCCAATAGAACCCCAAAAGCATGCTTGGATTTCAATCTGGGTGGAGCTGCTAGTTTCTGCCAAGCCATGAAACTGGAATTCTGCAGAGCTGACTTCCTTCTGTCACTTTACATTGTTTTGTTTTTTTCTTTGAAATGGGTCTATTCAGATCCCGATTTGAATGTGTCTGGATGTGCCATGAGAGACTCATTGATGATAAAGCTGAATTTAACACTGGAATTCAACACTTAATTCCAAGTCTGTAGCTAGGTTGTGCTAACGAAGACTGTTTCAATATAAAAATCACTCTTCACAACTGTAAATTACTGGAAGAAAAGGGACCAGTAATGTTATTGGGAACAAAGTTGTTGTTGGATCTCTGAGTGATTTGAGACTGACAGATAAAAACAGAGCACAAATCCCTGCTCCACAGCTGAATCTAGGCTAGATGCCTGATCCCCTCTGCAATGCATTAAAACCAAGGGGGTATTCCAGATCTTTCCTCATTCAGATTCACAAAACCTTGGCTACAAAACAACAGGACACTAGAAAAATCATTCCGCTTATCACCACCTACTCGACATTCAGCCAAATAGCGAACAGGAAAATTAAATGGAACCTGGCCAGGAATACAAAATCATTTCAGCCTACAAAAAAACAAAAACACACAAGGCCTGGAATTTTACAAACAGGCCACTACAGTGAAAAACAACACTACAAACACAACATACCTTATTAAACAAACACTCACAGTTAACACATATAACTGCATATATGTCATAAAGTGCAAACACTGTGACATAAAATATGTAGGAGAGACAAGAAATACAATTAAGAGCAGATTGGCACAACACATATACAAAATCATAGAAAAACAGACACACACAGTGGCTCATTTCCTACACCATATACTTGAAGCAGTAGAAATATCGGGCCTCCATTCAAACATTAACCGGACACAGGAAGACAGACATAGGACAGAAAGACATTGGATTAGAAAACTTAACACCATATTCCCAGGAGGATGAAACAAACACTGGTAAAACTCCAAATTCTTCCTACTTAAAGGCTGCAGTACACTGAATGGCCAGTGCAAATTTTTCTTTCCCCAGGGGCCCTCAAAAGGGGTAACTTGGGAAATAAAGATTTTTGTCCATATTGGGCTCATATGTACTCTGTTAGAGTATAATTGACTGTATGTAGAGATTTTTATGGTGTGTATTGTATTCTTCCTTTCATTTAGTTTACTTGGATGATGCAATAATTATGTGAACTAGGAAAGAAATGTGGCCCTGACAATTTGATAAATTGACTTTTATTACTGTGAGTGCATTGTAAATGGCTGGATTACATCAGAAGAGCTTCATGCTAAACTGGGGTTGTGCAAAGCTGACCTTATCTTGCTTGTCTGAGAGGATTTCGGTACTGTATTTCAGAAGTCAAAGCAAGAACACACTGTGCCCATCTTTGGGTGGATGGGAGCTGAAATTGGAGACAGGGGGCTATTGCTGTCTGTCAGTACATTCAGGAGTACAGGAGCCATTCCAAATATGCTCACTTTCCAGAGAACGTCACTGCACTGCAGCAATCACAATCTGGACAATTACCCAAGAGAGTGAGGATCGGGACTGAGATAGAGAGAGAGAGAGAGAGAGAGAGAGAGAGAGAGAGAGAGAGAGAGAGAGAGAGAGAGAGAGAGAGAGAGAGAGAGAGAGAGAGAGAGAGAGAGAGAGAGGGAGAGAGAGAGAGAGAGAGAGATGATGAAAGATGGGGAAAGGAAATAAACTGAGCAGCAAAAGAAGAAACATCAGAAAGCTCATAATGAGGGCTGATATAACCTAACATGTAATTGTCACCTTCTTTATGGAAAGTATAATACATTCTGCTTATTGCACTCACATTGATCCAATCCTTTACACTCATTCTGGCCACTCTCTTCTCTCTGTCCTGTGATCCTTAAACAAACATTTAAATTCCGTCATGCTTGAAATATATGCAAGCACCTGACAATGTGAGTGTATTGGATTCCTTTCTGTGAGATTATCACATGCTGAGATTTTAAGGGTGCTTTTTAATCACGGTATATTTTCCGGCGTGCCACATAGATCGATCCCAGGGGTGACAAATTGCTGCTCTCTGGGCCGTTCCAAAATTCAGATGTGGGCCGTGTGATACGTGATGTGAATTCCTATGCATTTCTGTACATAGCTGATAGGTTTCTCAGTTATAATTTCATCTTTCATCCAAATAGGAAAAAGTCATAGCATTTCTGTAGCAAAACAATTTTCCCCTCAAATGCAACTCCTGTGCTTCTGCAAATGTATAGCACATTGTAAAGAGCAGCAGTCCCACTTTCCATAACATGTCCATCTAATGGGTAAGGGGAACATCATGTCTAGTGTCAAATTATATGAGCTTTCACCAAGACTCTGGATCTCCAGCATTACTCCCTCTGCAATATTGTTGAAATTCCATTTAGTCCTGAAAACCATGAAATGGTTAGTTGACATTATATAACCCTAAAAATGTAATTCCAAATAGCTAACAATGTGAGATGCATGTATTCAGAATTCAAGTACATGAGGAAAGACACAACACAAACACACACACACACACACGCATGCATGCGTGCACACACACACACACACACACACACACACACACACACACACACACACACACACACACACACACACACACACACACACACACACACAGACGCACGCATTTTAGATTGCACGTAAGATATCTGGTGTGATTTTCAGCCATACCTCAAAGGCCTATGACAGAGCTTCATTAGCTCCCTGTGCCTGGGAGGTGACTGTGACTGCCTGCTGCCATGATTGATGACTGCAGCCCCTCCTCTTGTGCTTGCACTGTTGAATTTGTGCCCATCACAGTGCTGCTCTCAGTGACTCAGCATTATTGCAGGCTACATCCGTACACTGCCAGTTTGTAAACAGCGCCCTCTACTGGTTCATGCCAGAAAAGCTGTTACACTTCCTTCGGAGTATGTATTTTTACTACCAACATAAAATCAATGTTCAGCTGAGGTTATGGTCTTAAGATGACTTGACATATTAAAGTTCTAAGGTTCACGGCTGAGATAAACATTGCGTCATAAGCCTATATGGGTATAAGCATTAGACAGCTTTATTTTGGCTTCACAGATGGAAATGTAATTTAATCCATTTCTATATTCCATGCCATGACCTTGAGTCATCACTGAAGAACAGTTAGTTCAAAGGAATTTGACAAATTGAATGCATGCAAATATGTCTCGTGTATTATTTAAAACTAAAATTTTTATATTTTGAGAAAAAAAAAGGATTTTCCCCACATCGCCCTGCATTTCAGCAACCTTGCAAATTATTATACCTTGTAAGATATTTCCATGCCTTGCAACAATCTAAATTTAAAAAATGACATGGAATTTATATAATTATGGAACTGTATTTGTTTTCACTGGATTAGCACTTCCAAAATGAATAATCTCTTCCTTAAAATATATCAGCAGCTGCTGCCTGATTGCATACTGCCAAGTCTGGTAGGCTGGAATAGAATGCATTAGCAATAGAAAGGGACCCATGTATCAGATTTAACCTATATTCACCATTTATTATAACACACTGACCAGTCCCAGGTCATATTCTACAAGTAACACAAAACTGTTAAAAATTCATTAATTATGCCATGAGGTCCAGGAGGCACTAGCAACCCTAGAATTATACTCAGAATAGGTTGAATCTCATTGAGGAAAGAACTGGGGCCTTCTTGTAAATAAACTGTGATGTGAGTATTTTGATTCAATGAAAACCACTGGCATCTGGTTCAAAATGGATACAATCAGACCTCATTTCAATGCTTGCCAATGAGCATTGGATGGTGAGCTGTTGAAACTAGCACAGCCTCAATTTGCAAAAATGATGAGTTCAGATTAATCTGCTGACTTAATTCACATTCTTACCAAGGAAAGAGTGCAGGCTCCTTCCACCAGCGGCTCTTCAAAAAGACATACCTGTCCATCACAGCTGGTCTGTTTTCAAACAAGAGCCAGCACCTGAATGTGATTCATGTCTTTGCAAGGACAGAAACTGTATTTTAAACAAGCTTAACCTTAATCCTGACAGGAAATGAGTAATTGTGAAAATCAGACTGATTCACTGATTAATTATTGCTGCCATTGGACACTTAGGGCCTGATTTATTAAGACCTATAGCGTGTGCAAAACCTTTCAGCACACACAAAACCAATAACATGACCAATGATTGGCCATGGCATTTGTTTTGCACCAATCATTGCAGATAAGGTCTTAGTAAATCAGGCCTTTAAAGTTAAAACTTTAAGTGTCAAATGGCAAATGCCAAATTTTCTGCATTTGTGCCAATCCTAATGCGTACAAGTAGCAAATAATATTGATGTATTCAAAAGGTGGTACAGTAACCAGATCAAATTTAAGTATGCATTTGCATTACACTAATGATTATAATTTTTTTAATTTATTCATTATTTTATAATTATTATTTTTCATATTTAACTGAGTATACAATTATTAATATTAAACATAACTCTTCTTCATCTTATTTATTCAATTATTACCTGATATCCATAAATATGCTTTTACTCCACGCCCTTCTATATTAAATACATATCCAGGTAATCTTATTAATATGACGTATATAATCTGTAGGAAATACATCTATAAAACTTTTAAAAATATACATTTTTTTGTCTATTATTATTCTTATGTAAAGTCTAACAATGGGAGTGCTGACCTAATAACATGTTTCATAAAATCCCATGACCTGTGTTTCTTTAAATTGTGCGTAGTCCCTGAGTAATGCACCTGTGATTGAGTAATCTTTCAATATGGGTAATGTCACCGCATAATGGTGCCTCTGTTACAGTCACCATGGCAACATTGCAGATCGTATAATTTCCATAATTTGAAAATGCAGCTTTTGATTAGCCCTAATCTTCTAGCTGTCCTTGTTTGATTGTTTTTGTGATACTTAAGTTGCCAGTTTGGTTAAGAAATTATTTCACCAATGGGTAAATATCGGTACAGCTATAGAGCGAAGGGACAGTGCATTACTGAACCTATAGTCCTTAGGTGCAAGTTCTTGTTTGCTTACAAACTCATGTCATGAAAGGGCACAATCCACAGTGTGGGTGATGGATAGGACGTAGTGAAGAAGGGAATGTAATTGGTTTGTTAGCCAATTTGAAAACGTTCAGTACATGTTTTCAGTGGAATGGAAACCTATGAATTCCCTCTGCAGTTCAGAACATGATTATACATACAATTTAAAATAATTAAAGAGTGGAGATGCCCATGTTAAAAAAAGTGTATGTGTTGCAAGTATGAGACGTAAAATAATGTCCACGCCTATACCCAAGTGCAGTGTAGTTTGTTGTCATCGTAAACCAAAGTTAAAATTGGCGCATCTCATAAAATAAGCATCTTCTGTGAACAAATGTAAGGGAATGGGGTGTCGGTTATCAACCCAACCCGTCGTAAATTCAATATTTTAAAAGTACATTATGTTTTAAAAAAGACCAAACGCACGAGCACACGCATAAAAAAATGCCATTGCTTCTTTAAGTGGCATTCATGTATCCCACACCCAGCCTTTCAGGAGAAGCAGGGAGAGAGAGCGAGTGAAATTGGATGCATCGCTGTTAAAGCCAGATTCAGCCGGGTAGAAATACTAAAACAGTAAACTCATGTATTAAACAAAACCTGCAACGGGAGAGCTCCCCAGTCTAAACAAGCTCAACTTTTTAAAGGTAAACCCGATTTATTTAGCTAATATTAGCTTACGAAAGGCTTTTAAAACAAAATATAGTATTTCTCCAACATAAGTAAAGTGATACTGATTTTTTTTAATCAACGACAGATGTGTTTGTAATGTAAAAAATATGTTTGATCTCTCAGCAAATTGTTATTGTTGCGTTAGGTTGCTGCGCAATTTTTTCTTTGGGTGTCAACTGCATTCGTTGCTTTGCTCCGTAAACGCCGGTAACAGTCGAGTGGTGTGTGCCATGTTCCGTCTCTGTATACAAACATTCTTATGCTTGCTACATCGGATGCAGTTTCCAACAATTTTACCAGCGATTACGTTAAAAAGTTGCGTTTTGGAGGTGCAGGAACTAATTTTATGTAGGGTCTGTTCGTAAAACTATAATGCAGTTCAGTTGACTCAGATGAATCTGGTAGCACAATCGATTTAATTGAGGTCGGCTGATGATGTCTACTGTATTTTCCTCCATTATGTCTACCCTTCATTCTTGATCAGTTGCGAGCTGTATAGTACTCAGAGCGATGTAAATACGATGGTGGCAGCTGTTTGGGTGCCAACCTGCTAATATTCAAGATAAACTACATCTTTCTTTGGCTTAGGGGTCCTGTTTGAGGGGTAGCCACCAAGAGTTCCCGCACCTAGGCGTCATCCCATAAGGAAGACAGGGGCTACGCTACATTGATCTCTAAACCATCACGCGCGTATAGAGATATGTATCACGTATGTATCACATATTTACAAGAGAATCTTATATTTTCGTCACATTCACGTGATATATTTGTCAAATGAACATAGTCAGAAACCATATATTTTAACAAAATGACATTAGGGATGTCAGAGTCAGACTATAGCCTACAGATCTATGATTTTAAGTATCTCCAACAACACCAGAAGTATACTAGCATCTCGTAATACATTAAAACATATTTTCAGGTACGTAGGTAACTTTTCTGAATGATACTCTTAATATTCACTTTTCTTTCACTGTTTTCTTATGTAACTTTACTTGGAAATAATTTTGAAAGAGCTCTGTAGTACTGTGCTAATTTCAGATTAATTAGTCTGTTTCATGTCAATCTGTTCCTAATTAAATTAGCCTTTCTTGTGCTTTGGCTCATTGGATGTTTTGCTTTGTAATTTTCAAAAAAATATTTCCAATTTCCCTTATATCCACAATTTTCACATTCATGAGATTAATTAAAGTATGTCATGACTAATTTATCTGATTCTGGAAATTATAATCAGTGCATGAATTCAAAACAAAAAAGAAAATAAATAAATAAAGAATAAAATCTCAGAGACATGTGTTGTGCAGTGGTTACATAATTGGATTAGTAACCAACCATCTGCAAGTTTGAACAATTGTTGGTGTGTTTCTGCCAACTAAATCCCACCAGTTGCCATCGAGATACAGTTGAAGTTGGAAGTTTACATACACTTAGGTTGAAGTCATTAAAACTGATTTTTAACCACTCCACAGATTTCATGTTAGCAAACTATAGTGTTGGCAAGCCAGTTAGGACATCTACTTTGTGCATGACACAAGTAATTTTTCCAACAATTGTTTACAGACAGATTATTTAACTTTTAATTCATTATATCACAAGTCCAGTGGGTCAGAAGTTTACATACACTAAGTTGACTGTGACTTTAAATTTTTTATATTTGGTCGCATATCCTTTGCATGCCATGACTTCCTGATGTCTGTGACCCGACAACATCAAAAGACTCTTGATATCTTATTTTCTGGTACTCTTACAAGTGATACTATAACGTCTCTGCATTTGAATGGATCTCTTTGGGAATTACATTACATTACATTACATGTGGGGGGTGGGACTAGATTTAGCTGTAAATTATGCTGGAACAGTATGGAATACTGTATGGAATACTGGAAATTATGCTGGAACAGTATGGAATACATGATTGGTAAAATGGCTGTAAGTCATCAAGGGTCTGAGGTATCAAACAAGCCTCAAACCATCACTCTGCTGCCAGGTATGCAGTAGATATGGATGGATCAGTTTAAGGGTTGTTTCTCCTGACAAATTTTCCTATTGAACTTTATGGAAAAATAAGTCAGGAGAAGAAACCCTTCAAGTTATCCATCCATATCTACTGTATTTCTGGCAGCAGAGTGATGATTTAAGACTTGTTTTATACATCAGTCCCTTGATGACTGACGTATTCAGCCAACCATATGTTTCCATACTGTTCCAGTGTAATTTACAGCTAAATCTAGTCCCACCCCCCAATTCCCATAGAGATCCATTCAAATGCAGGGACGTTATAGTATCACTTGTAAGAGTACCAGAAAATAAGATATCAAGAGTCATTTGATGTTGTTGGGTCACAGACATCAGGAAGTCATGGCATGCAAAGGATATGTGGCCAAATATAAAAAATGTAAAGGCACAGTCAACTTAGTGTATGTAAACTTCTGACCCACTGGAATTGTGATATAGTGAATTAAAAGTGAAATAATCTGTCTGGAAAATAATTGTTGGAAAAATGACTTGTGTCAGGCACAAAGTAGATGTCCTAACTGACTTGCAAACATTATAGTTTGCTAACATGAAATCTGTGGAGTGGTTAAAAATTAGTTTTAATGACTTCAACCTAAGTGTATGTAAACTTCCGACTTCAACTGTATGTACCTGGATAATATTTCAAAGGTGTGGAATTTTCCCTATATCAGGGTTAGTTGTGGCCAAAAGGGCCAAATGCATCTCGTGTTTCCACTGAAGCCTAACTGTTGGCTATTGGCCATTGAGAAAACAATAATGAATCCATCAAAAATACGTATAATTTTCTAGATCAGTATATCTTGATGGTTACACAATCATTGGTACAATGACTAAACATAAACATATCCACAGATTTTCTCTTGTAAATATGGATTGTTATTCTTGCACTCAGTTTGCTCATTTTTTTGTAATACTGTATTTGTTTTTGAATATTTGTTTCTAAATTTAAGAGCACTGCCCTCAATGAAAGTGTCTGATAAGAAAACCAGGGCTGCAGGGCTTCTACATCACCCTCTTGAGCAATTCTAATAATATCCCCTAATTAATCATAATGATTAATAATTTACCACTGAAATTAAATCTGCCTAGGTTGTGTACTGGGCAATATAGGACTTGTGAACCCCATAACAGAAACCAATAACTGTCCTCCAAAGCTAAATACTATGATTCCTTAATTTAATTTAATCGTTTACAACACATCGTAGCTCCGCCTATTTTGAAGTTCATAAAGTGTCACTCTCATGTCATTGGTGTAAATCATAGTAAATAAATGCTGTATTTATATTTGTCCCATTTCTTTTTGTAAGTAAGCCTTGGCATCCATATCTGTCTTCGGTCTACTCCGGTAATGGTAAACTTAGCATGTATCTTCATCAAAGCGCACGCTTGTATTAACAAATGTATTAATTGTACCATTTTGCATAATTTGCATATACTAACACCTCAATAGCTCACCTCTGTCATATTTTCAGTTTAGATTTATTTACATTTTTTACCTTACATTGACCATTTTTAATATGTGGTGAGGAAGCAGTTAAGAGACAAGATTGTGTTGCCATAGTAACAGATGGAAGTAGTCTGTGTCTAAGCATGGTCTGTAGAGATGATGTTAAATTATGTGGCCTTAAAGGCTGTTAGATTATGGCAATTTGCTGCCATTTAACCACATGTGAGCACTTACCTCACTCTCATAAGCTCGACTGCTCACTTATCTGCTTTCATGTTTCATAAAACATCTCCCTGATCTGAAGGACTAATATAATGGGACGCTTTCTTTATGAATATTGCTTCTATATTTTTACAGTAAAAACTAATAAAAAAAATAATATTATGATTATGGGCCAGATCAAAGTATTTTTTTCTTATGTTGTCAGTGCTTACTTTAGTATGTCTGTAATGGCATGTATGCCTATTTTTGTCATAGTGTATAAGAATTATTAAATCTGAAAACCAACGAAAAGTAATTTTTTCCGTAACTTCCTGTTCAGCTTGACCATCTTCGAAGTATCTGAATCTTTTCACTTTTAACTTCAAATGAATGGTATACCCAAGGAGAAAGGGTATTTTCAAGTAAGAAGTAGCTTAGTGTAAGCATCCCCCCCCCCCCCCCACTATCAATTACATTACACTTAGCAGATGATGAAACTAAAAAATTTATTAAAAGCAATTTTTTTTAAAATAAATAAATGACAATTGTGGATTTTCTCATAAATCATATAACCTGTTTTATACTATGTAATAATAATAATAATAGCAGCAACAGCAAGTGGCAATCGGCCCTTTTTTTAGGCTGTAAAATTATTTTCTGGATTGTATCAGAAATCATATAACCTGTTTTATGTAATAATAATAATAATAATAATAATAATAATAATAATAATAATAATAATAATAATAATAATGCATTATATAAAACGAATATTACTTGATATTGCGCCTTTAACTTAAATTATTTAAGGCATTTCCAAAGGTGATAACATTTTTTCCTCCATGGTTACGTTTCCACTTCTTTGGCGCGGCAAATTCCACACCCCCTAGTGGTAAATTGAGGTGGCACTCCTCTTGCTGTAGTTTTGACCCGCCCCTTTTCCAAGGGTGAACCAATCCAAACGGGTAAGAAGTTTTGTTGACACTGTAACCTGAGGGCCGTAGACCAATCACAGTTTCCCGTGAGGTCGTCTTTGCCGCGAAACCATAGTGTAGATGAGGTGAACGTCGGCATGTAGATAAACGTTACGTTTATCTGGGATGTGGGACTGGTAAGACCTGGGCTTCGATGCACGTGGTACGATTGCAAATAATATTAAGTTGTGTACGTTCCAGCACGGTTGGACGTCATCTCGTATATGTTTTATTTCGAAACATTAAAGAAAAAAAAAAGTCACGCTGCAGTAACGTTAGGCTAAAGCAAGCTAACGTTAGCTATTTTGCTAGCTGATAACTTATACCAGGCATTAGCTAAATTAGATGTTTTCTTTGGATCCTGCGTGAATTAAGTTGTTTTACTGTTATAATGTTAACGTTACTTGAAACGCAATTGTGTGTTATTTGTAGAGACTTGGCTTGCTGTCTGCTTGTATTGGCAACTTAGCTTTATAGGGGGATGGGCTCAAATCAAACAGCCCAGAAAACTCTTCACAGCCGGTCCCATGGCATTCAAATCTAGTTTGCTAGCTAGCTAGCGTTTTGTTTATGTTTTGTTTAAAATGTCAGAAAGCTAGGCGTATGTACCGGGAGTTTTACTATTTACTTATAACTTAGCTACCTATAACGTTGCGTCACTATAGCCAAGTAGCTAATATCTTAGTTGGCAGTCATGTTTTAGTGCCTTTTGTCTGGATTAAAATGACACACGATTAGCGTTTGCCTAGTGGACTGTTGACCTGAATCGCAAAACTTAAAATAGACGATGCATTTCACATTGCCGAATAACAACTGAACAGCTTCAGTTTCAAGTTAGTATATGAGCTACGTGGAACGACATTTACGAGGCGTGCGAGGTGGCCTTTTGTTTAGAAATAATATTAACGGGAATATCTTGTACGGAGTGCTTCCGTAAAGAAAAATAAGTTTACGTAAGTTACAGAAATAATTTGTGTTCACCTCGATTATTTAGTGCAGTGGTTTTCAACACTGGTCCCGGAGTACACCCGGAAGCGGGTTTTCGTTCCAACCAGTCTCTTGATAAATGAATGTTGTTGAAAGCATTTACTGGGGCAGTTGAGTAGCGCTTCCGCCTCACAGCAAGAAGGTACCGAGTTCGCTTCCCGGCCAAGGTGTGGGCCTAACCTGTTCTGGGTGTATTCCTCCCTTTCACGCCAAGGTGTGCCAAGGTGTGGGCCTAACCTGTCCTGGGTGTATTCCTCCCTTTCACCCAATGTATGCTGGGTGAAAGGCAACCCTAACCAGGAGTAGGCTAAGATGGATGGATGGATTTGATGTTGAAACAGATTTTTAACACAGCATAGGTTTAAATGAATATGAAATATCCATCCTTTGTAATGTGATTATTGGTTATTTATGAATTCCTGGTGTGTTTATATGTTGTTTGTTGTATGCAGTTAGTGATACTTCAGAGAACGTCCAATCTACATGGATCCTGGGTGTAATGAGCTGGAATCCGGTTTTTCCCAGTTGGACAACCCCTGCTTGATTGTTGAGGACTCCCAGCCTGACGGTGCTGCCTTGGAAGAAGACCCCGACAGTAGCTATCGGTCCCTGTTCTCCCGTCGCCTCTCCAACCTGCAGCCCACATCTCCCAGTCCTGTTTTGGTGAATTGAGCTTTATTGGGAGTTGGGAGCACTTTGCCTGAGGGAAACTGTGCATTGGATATTTATTAAAACATTTTAAGAGTAGCTGGAATTACTATGCCCTGTTCATTCTTTTTTTCATGTACCTCGGTAGAACTGCTGGTACCTCCGAACTATAATTTGTTTGAGAAAGCGGATAATATAATACCATACTTTAGAAAATAAATAAATAAAAAAACTAAACGGTTCATTAATATCTTTTCCCCCAGGAGCTCATTTCGTCTCCAGTGGGAAGCAAGTGCTCTCAGACAGATAGCCTCGCAAACGTGGTGCAGAGGAACACGCAGCCCAGCTCAGGTCAGGCCTTGAGCATTATTAAAGGTTTTGAATTTGAATTTGTTTTGACTACATTTGTCGAAAATGCTTGTTTTTGAGCACAAAACTACTTGCATGTAGACTTTTATTCCCCTTCAAATGTCACTGAAGAAGACTGCCGTTTTCTGTTTAGCTCGTTTGGAATCAAGGCCAAGTACTGACGCACGGGAGCCTAGTCAAGTTCTTGAAGTGTGCTCCCCATCTACTCAAAAGAGGTGTGCAACCATTAATCACCCCTGAAGCGCTGTTTGGAGGTACAAAAAGACAGTCGTAACTTATGCTGTGTGTGGGAAGGGGGTATGCAGATGTTTCGTAGCACTGCATGTAATGTGGAGATTATGTAAGAAGCATGTTGGGTCGCTCTCCTCTGTTTCCCTCTGTTCTGGACTCATTGTAATCCACTAAACAAAATGCCTCTATCTTTTAAAAAAAAAAAAAGTATTATTCAAGATGTCACTTATTTGACTTGGCGTGCTATTTTACTGGCCGAGTTTCAGCAAAGCGTGTTTTTGAGACCTGTTTCTCCCTTTCTATCTGTTCTAACCCCTATCGGCAGTAAGAGTGCGGGGGAAGAGATGGATGTGGATGCTGGGGCAGACTCCACCACACAGTGTGCCCAGTCGGAAGGCGAGTTCACATGTACTCCTGCAGAGGCTGCCCTGTGTCGTGGAAATTTATGTAATACCACCGAGTGTCAAACAGAAAGAGTTCCCGATAACAATCCAGCACAACAAGTTAAGAGTATTCCTTTAAGACTTTATTATTCTCGCGAGTCAAACAAAGAATGGGGATAGAGTGCTTACCAGCTCTCTTCCCAAAGTCACAAGGACAAACATGTCCCTTTTTATATCATCCTACACAATATGTGACAGTCATAAATCATCCTACACATGACAGTTAGTTGTCCCGAGTCCAATCATCTGGGCACCCTTGATTTCTCAACACAATGCTGACACTGGGCCAAAAATGCCCACATAACCCATGATGGACCATGAGACATCCTCTGTTTTGTTAGCCTTGACAGTTTTGCAGAATGGACTGTGTATCTGGGTATTCCACATATCATTTTCACACCTGGTAATCCAGGCTTCGACTCCCCTCCTCTATCGCATGGATGCATTCTCAGGAAGTCGTCTCCTTCCTGCCTTTGGTCTCAAGTTTACCCATCAGTGAACGCTGCAATTCTGGCACAAAGGACAGACCCTCCCCAGGATTTCCTCTCATGGGAGGCTGACTGCATTCAGGCACATTTTCTTAAGGACAGGCACATTTCTTTAAGGACAGGCACATACCGGAATGATGAGGTATATATTCCCTCACAGGGCAAACAGTTACAGTTATACATTTACAAAAGCTACAAAGCATGCATATACATGTGTACTGATACATTTCATAATACATTTGTACTGATACAGTTGTATTGATACATTTCCAATAATAATACCTTTAATATTGCCTTTAATATTGCTTTTCAAGCTTATAAACCATCAGAGACAAAATCTCCTTTCACACCTGACTAATATTTCATTGGGCAGTTTTAGAACCGATTACACTCAGATAAGTCGGTGCATTTTATTTCACAACCAAACTTTCTTTCTGTTGTGTATTTTTGGTGCTGCAACCGATATCATTGAATTTTGGGTTGTTATGAATGAACAGATAAGTAATGTTGAAGCATACGAGGGTTCACTCGGTGATGAGACCCCCTCCCAGAAATTCCCAGACAACAAACTGCTTGCAATTATATGGTACACAAGGAAGGATTGTGGGATCTCTGCTGTTGTCAATATTGTGTTGTCAATGATTTTAGCTATGTTGCTGGTGATTAAGCCGTAATATTGCGGGGGGATACGTTTTGCGCAGGAGGAACTTCTCAATTTGGTTTTCTGGAGCTGTCGGAGAGCCAGGGTCCGAGCAGGAATGAGGAGAGCCAGGCAGAGAGGGCCAGAACTCCGCCCGGACAGACTGACAGCCAGAGGCAGGCTAAGCAAGGTGCAGCGTTGGCCCTGAAAGCTCAGTCTTGATGATTTAAAAACTCATGAAATGATTGGCTGTCATCATCAGTCCTTAACTGATGTGATTTTTGTATTTCAGGAGCTCTACAGAAAACGGTGGGTGTGGCTTCAGGCAGCCAGGACAGCACATCTAAAAGGTAACTGGGTCTGATTATAAAACGTGCACTAGCGCCTTGCTTTGGTGACGTGGCCCATAGTCCAAATTTCAGTCCTGACTGTAGCCAGAAATCCCAGAATTACCCTAATCATACAGGAACTGCTCCCTTGGTTTGCCTGTGGCAGCTGTGCAGGAAGTGTTGTCCTTCTCAATGCACTGCTAGACTGCAGCGTGAATAGAAGCGGCAGCTGGCATTGCGCGCTGCCTGAACGTGCGCGCTAGTCTACACTGTCACGGGATGACAAGGAATGATGGAGCATCCCGAACTGGGAGAAATTGAAATGAAAGCAAAGCACAGTTTGCGTAGGTTTGAGCTCGTCGGCGTGCTCTCCTTCCTCTTCCTCCCCAGGTCAGAAGTGAGCTCCAGCTCTCTCTCCGAGCCCTCGTCCGGGGAGAGGAAGCAGATGAGCATCCAGGACCTGCTGCACGGCCAGGGGTCCGAGGCCTCGTCCGAGGCAGCCCGGGAACCCCAGGACGAGGACGAGGTGCCATCTTCTCAGGATGACTTATTCGACGCAGAGAAGACCGGTGAGCTCCCGTTCCGCCTTTGGTTTTTCCCAGGCAAAACGACCGTTCCGTATTTTAACGGATCTTCTCAAAAGCCCCCCCCCCCCGTTTCAGGAGGCGGAGTCGACAGCACCGTGACTGAGCCAGAGAGCCAGCATCCCCCGACGTGCACCCCCGCCAACAGCCTGCGCCTGCTGCATCTTTCAGGACATGGCATCCTGGTGCAAGAAAGCCTCTCCCAGTAAGAGCCACACTCACCACCACACGGCCTTCACTGACCCTCACTGTCAGCCTTATTGCAGTGCCACATCTCACCATGACTTAAAATGACAGTGGTACTATTGTTGTCCGTTATTGGTAAAAGCAACTTGGAATTTCACACAAGTGACTAAGCAAAAAGACGTTGGGGAAAGTAAATTTGGAGAAGACGGGAAATGCAGCACTAAAATATTTTGCAAGATTCTTGGAAACCTACAATCATTGTTCTCATTGTGCCTCATGTTCTCCCTTTAATCTGTTTTGGAACATGCTGTTGGTAATTACTGTTAGAAGTTTTCATGAAAATTCTTGATTCAAATGATGCTTAATTTATTATGAGGTTTTCCGATATTATATTCTGTGATTTAACCAACATTTCTAATTCTCCATATTCACCGTTGTCATTCTGTTTTTTTTTTGTTTTTTTTCCCCACAAGGAACTCTGTTGAGTTTGTAGCAGCTACTCAGGACAGTTTAAGCCAAACGCCTCTCATAGTGCCTAACTCACCCACAGCACAAGAGGATGAACAAGGTAACTTATCTTCTACTTGCACAAATAAAGGAGTTATGCAGAAAAACATCTTTGTTGAAACAAACTTGTCCTGAATGCCTCTGAGTAACAATGTTGTTCTTTCTGTGATTATTCTAAAGTGCATGAGGAGCCTATGGATACGTCCCTCCCTCCCGATGAGCCAGACTGCTTACACAAAAGAGAGGAGGAGCCAATGGAGATGGACCAGGCTCCTGTCCCGGCACCCAAACCACAGCCCTCTGCGTCTACTCCAGTATCCCAGCATTCCCCTGGTTTTGTGCTGGAGAAAACGATCGCTGTGCCTACCCTTCCTGACCTCTCCCACGTAGGTGTCTGATTGTGAACAACGAAGCTGTGACAACAAGTGAGGGATGACTTTTGAAGTCAGAATATGGTGTAAAAATGTTCCTCCTTTTTCCCTCCCAGGATGTATTTGTCCCGACCCAGAGCCAGGAAACAGGAAGTAGTAGTGACAGGGTGGAAACACTAATGAAGAAAGCTCCTCAAAAGGACCGACACTCGTCACTGGAGTCAGGATCTCCTGAGCCATCTCACTCGGGCGTGAAACGGATCCCCAGCCAATCACTGCACAGCGACGTGACCAAGTCTTTCCAATTGGAACTCTCTACTCGCAGCGAGCAAAACAGTTTTGCACAGGAGTCACAGAAGCCAGAGGAGGGTGAGGATAGCCAGGCCACGCAGATAGAAGAGTCGAGGGTGCTCGTAGACGCATCTGCCAGCGACTTGGTTGCCTCACGCCATAGTTCCCAGAAGGAGGGAAACGGTGTCTGTGAAGAGCCTGTACCAAAAAACTCCCTTAGTGAACCAAAAGAGTCCCAGAAGTGTGAAACGAGGAAGGCTGGCAATTTGTGTGACGGTATGGAGCAGGCAAACTCCTCAAAGGAACACTCTTCACAGGTAACGTGTTCTGAGACTCCCAAACCCACCACTCAAGCTATGAATGTAACACACGCTACAAAAACTACTGACTTGACAAAAACTGACAGTTCACAGAAGCAGGACATTGCCCAAACCTCGAGCTCCCAGAAGAAAGTTGAGACCATAGACTTAACGAAAAGTTCACAGGAAAGTAAACCCCCGTCCTCAGCCCGGAGTGCCTGTGTACCTTACAGTTTATCGTCCACGTCGGAATCTCAGTCCGTGTTGAATGCAGATCTCGAGACACAGGACATGGTAATGGAGGTCCAGTCCAAGAGCCTGGAGGTCTGTGCAGATTCTGGGCCGTCTGTAGTGATGTCAAGTCAGAATGCTTCACAAAAGCATGCTAAGACTACAGGGAGCATTCGAAATGACCTGGACGCGGAGGAGGACATGGACGAGGTGGAGAAGCAGGTGGAGAAGCAGGAGGAGACGACAGGGGGTGAGGCGTCAGGCCTCTGCCTCTCCCTCTCCCAGAGCCAGGCCTTCTCCCCCGAGCCAATGGAGGAGGAGTGTAGTCCTTCGTCCAAGGGGCGGAGTGTCCCGGAAGAGCAGGGCCACAACTCCGGAAAGGAGGAGAGCAACAGCGTCGTCCTGGTGGAGGAGAGCGAGAGAATCTCCCAACAGAAAGGCGCGGTTGTGACATCACAGACCAAAAGGGGCGTGGCCCCAGGCTCCTCAGGTGCTTCTCAGACTTCGGGAAAAGCAGGAGCTACGGAGGTCGACACAAAGGAGAATGCTGCATCCCCTAGGAATGGCACCGGATCCCAGCCTAAACGCCCGAGCCCCTCCCCGGACAGGCATTCACAGCCTGTGAAGGTGGGGCCACCGAGCACCAAGCCAGCTGAGATCAGATCCCCCAGAGGAGCAGCAGATCAACGCGTAGAGATTTCTGGGAGCAAAAGCCCCAGTGATGGCTCTGGAGGTGTGTGCATGTTTAAATTCCCTCTTTGTTGTTTGTTGTCAGCAGGTTTTTTGTTGAGGTATTTGCTCAATTGTTTTAATTTTATTCACCCCCCCCCCCCCCCCCCTCCGCCTAAATTAAAATTTCTTCCTCAGAAATCCC
The DNA here is from genome assembly GCA_029718625.1 of Synaphobranchus kaupii. Taxonomy (NCBI): domain Eukaryota; kingdom Metazoa; phylum Chordata; class Actinopteri; order Anguilliformes; family Synaphobranchidae; genus Synaphobranchus; species Synaphobranchus kaupii. Next base: position 18,153,427 of record CM056391.1, read on the forward strand.
ATTTCATTTCACTCTTCCGAAAGAAGGAGAATTTATTGGCCCTGTGGCCAGTGCCACGCCTCCCCTGATCAGCCAGTTGAAGCAGACGCCCAGACACAGCACTCCTATTGGTAGGCTGGTCCTCACTGCTCATTTCAGATCTGCTTGCCACTAGTGGTCTATTTTAAGGTTATGACAACAATAACAACCGCGCTGTGTATGAATACATGCATTTTGCAGTTATCGGGGCTGTGTTCAATTATTTTTTTTCTGATTTTGTTGTTTGGTTTCTCATGCAGAAATGAGCTCCTTTACAGAGAGGTCGGCGGGTGATGTCACAAGAGAGAACGAAATGGCGGCGAGTGAAATCACACTGGAGGAGAGCAGAGAGGCGACGAAAATGGACCTCAATGCCTCGGCCACTTCAGAGCCTGATGGGAAGCTGAGTTTGAGGATGAAACTAGTGACCCCTGTTGAGGAAGGGAGCTCGGGGTCGGAACGCTTCAGTCTACAGAGTAAGTGCTGCTCTACAAATAGCCTCCTCTTTGCTGTCCTTTTATGTTTATGCAAATCGTAGTTTATTTTTGATTAATAGCTTGAGATGGCTTGTCCATGTGATCATTCCTTACCCAAAATAAGGTTTTGAATAAAACGACTGCTCTGATCTTTATTCTGCACATTTTATATTAAGATTAGAAATATGCTAATAGTGATTTACTACCCAACTGCCCCCCCCCCTAATATCCCATATATGTGCCTGAATTTAAATTGTGATTTTCTATTTAGAACCTGCACTATCAGAAGAGGAAGGCTCCGTTTCCAAGGTTACCACTGTTGTCAAGGCTGTTACCAGGTAACCTGCCTCTGTTGCTATGCAAGGAAGCTTATTGATATTTGCTCGGATTTCAGTTTGGTCATCCATTTCAGCTGCTGATAAGAGTTTGTTGTGGTGGGGGTGATGTATGGTTTATGTTATTATTGTACATGTGTAGTTATCATCACATAGCATAATACGTTGTAATAATGATTTGAATATATATCTGCAGCTAATAGAACAGGAAGTGGTGAGCCCTGATGTTTTCTCTCTCCCTACAGCCCAAAGTCCAGTCACTCAGTGTTCAGTCGTGTGTGTGAGGCACGCAGGCAGGTGGAGGTGGAAGACAAGGCCCTACCCAGCATGCCTTGCACTCCAACCAGGTACTGCCTCCCATGTCGATGACGGTTTCTCAGTTTTGAAGAACCCCCAAGGTCACAGACACTGGATCTTTACCAAAATCTTTACCAAGTACTTCAGCACCCTCTGCTGTTAATCTCCTGCAACGAAGCTCAACGTCCACAAGCTATAAAAGCATTTGGGTTTTTACGCCATTAAAAAGGTTTCATTTTTTGATTCAAAGGAGTATGTAACTTGGTCAAGTGGTGAATCGGTAGCTGTGGTTAAGTGCATTTTACCACTAGCCTGCCTTAAGTTAGTTTTATAGTAAGAGAAGGATATTGCTTCAAGTTGGACTTCAGTGTTTGATCTGTTAACCTTGAGCACATCTTCAGCTTAAGGCTTTGAGAATTACAAAATGATGACCAGATTTAACCATACTGTGTGTGTGTGTGTGTGTGTGTGTGCGTGCGTGCGTGCGTGCGTGCGTGCGTGCGTGCGTGCGTGCGTGCGTGCGTGCGTGCGTGCGTGCGTGCGTGCGTGCGTGCGTGCGTCCGTCCGTCCGTGCGTCCGTCCGTCCGTCCGTCCGTCCAGTGCACTGTATCTTTAGAAAGCTGAAAGTAGGTCCTGGAGAGTCTAAGTCTCGGTTAAGCAGTCGGAGCCGGGTTGCTGGTGCTTGGCCCATTTGTGAGTGGGAGAACATGGGAGTAGGGGGGAGGGGGCTGCTATTTTGGGCACTCGTCAGCTCTCCCTGGAGAGGAGAACGTCTGGTTTGCCCCGCTGCAGAGCTCCTGCAAGGTCCTTCTCAAGGTTCCCCGAGCCCCAATTTCCGCCTGTTCCTTCCATGTCAGGACAGCAGCCGTTACTCTTCTTTTCCTCCAGCAGGGTTATGTGGCCTTAGCAGCCAGAGTTTTAGACTAATGTGCAGCTTACTGCACGGAATCAGAGTTGGTGTAGTAGGCTGGGAGCAGGGTTTTTAATCAGGAGGTAACCGGTTTTAACCTTGGGTGCTGTTGTACCCATATGCAAGGTGTGTAACCTGAATTACTTCAGTAAACCCCCAGCTCCATATATTGGTGGAAAAAAAGAGATATAATCTGTTCTGAACAAGCATGACGCTAAACTGCTAATCTCTCTCAATTTTGTTTCCATTTAATTAAAAAAGTGTTAAAAGTTTGGTTGTGATGTTATTGTATTGATTCTTAATTATGTCGGCCATTTTCTTCACAGGGGAGACCTGTACAGCTCACCCCTGTCTCAGGGGAGGGACTCTGAAAGGGGAGCACCGAGTTCACGGGGTCAGCGGCCCAAGAACGTCCCCGGCAACAGCCAACCGGTAGAGCTCTCCGCCAGCCCTCAGGAAGAAGGCTTGGCGTCCGCGAGCGCGGCTGGGAGCTTGACCCCGGAACGGGCGCCTCGCCGTGGAGCCTGGGAGAAGAAGCTTCTCACTGAAACTCTGGGGGCGGGCCAGGCAGAGGGCGGGGCCAGTCTCTCCATGCCTGAGGGGGAGGGGCCAGAGGAAAGGGAAACTAACAGGGTGTCAGGATTAGAAGCCACCGGCACCCCATCCAGACAGAGAGCAGTATCCCAGCAGACCAGCTTTGATACGGCCACCATTCCCAGTCCTCTCAGCAAAGTAAGGCCCTTACAGAGTATGGCATTGTGTGGGGTTAGGGTTCACTGATATGGGCTATAAATGGGTGGGGCTAGGGGTCACTGATACGGGCCATAAATTGGTGGGGCTAGGGGTCACTGATACGGGCCATAAATTGGTGGGGCTAGGGGTCACTGATACGGGCCATAAATTGGTGGGGCTAGGGGTCACTGATACGGGCCATAAATTGGTGGGGTTAGGGGTCACTGATACGGGCTATAAATCGTATCGCAATACTTCTAGTCCCCTATAACCATGGGAATCCTAGCATGTTTGTTCAATTTTCATAAATTCTGCTTATGTGCCAGAATGTAAAATGGGCTGATTCATGCATTAAGCATGACACAAAACGTCAGCAGTTACAGGAAGAGAATTTATACGTGTTGCATCACACCGGCGTGTGCAAGAACAGCCAGACTAAGCAAAAAATAACCACAACAAGTAACAAATCTTTTTAGTGCAATCAGAAAAAGTTGAGGAAAAGGTGTCACACGTACGGACATTAATGCTGTAACAGTATTACACATCCCTAGGTGAAGGGTATGTGCAGTCTGTTCTTCAGGCACGCTCCAGTGTAACCTTGTCGCGTTTCAGATTCGCAAGAGAGCCGTGTCTCAGCAGACCAGCTTTGAGGCCGCTGGCCCGCAGTACCCAGCGAGCAGGGTGAGGTTCCTCTTCACGCTGGCACTAAAGTGACCAGAGTCGCGTGAGCCGCCCGTCTAACCGACAGGGAACCGGCGTGCACTGGGCTTAACCGGCTTTGCGCTCTGTTTGACAGGGAGAGCCAGAGGTGCCCCCTCTGCGGCCTCGGGCGGGGCAGTCCGTACGCAGACACGTCCGCACCATCCGGGAGGTGCGCACCACCGTCACCCGCGTCATCACAGACGTGTACTACGAGAACGGGCAGGAGTTGGAGCGCAAGGTCGTCGAGGTGAGGGATGGTAGTCCCACGTTAAGAGACCTCCAGGCAAAACCTGACACGTGATGCTGTTTTATGATGATGTGTATCGGGTGCTTGTGTGCAGGCCCTACATGTTTAAAACCAAACCACCCTCCTCCGGTCAATGACGAGCACGCTTTACTAACGGCCAGAGCTTATTGTTACAACAAATGGGGAAATGTAATAAAGGACAGCAAAAATTTCTTATAAAAATAATTTTGAGTAGGTCTGTGTGCGGTTTGTGCATTGTGCTGAAAAAAAGGTTGGTGATCTATCATTGCAACATTTCAGAGCATCTCTAGATTCAAGTTGAAAATTTAAATCTTGTAAAAACCAATCATTCCAGATTTCTTTGGCAATGTGCAGAGAACAACAGTTGCTTACTACAGATCATGTGCATATCTGTTTTGACTGCATTCATCTTTAAAAAGGTGGGATGAGGAAGCTCTCGGCCAGGATGTTCACCTTGTTTTCCATGACTAACCTCCGGGCTCTTCAGGAATCGGAGGAGCCGTTGGTGGACTGCCGCGTGGTGGAGGACGACGTCTCGCCGTCGCGCACGGGCAGCTCCATGACCTCTGGGGACCTGGCCGACATCAGCTCCCTATCGTCCAAGGCGTCCAGCCTGCAGCACAGCTCGAGCGGGACCGGTAGCGGGGGCCCGGGGTCCGCCAGGAGGCCGGACTTCATCGTCCCTTCTTCCCGCGGAGCCAAATCTGCAAGGTTGACCACGCGTCCCGTTCCTCTCCTCCCTGCCTGCAGTGCCTTCTGGGAAAACTCTTATTCTTGTGTCTTAACAACTTCTCTCCTGTCTCTCACTCGCATGCCTATCAGCCCTTTGCGGTTCGACTCAGGGTGACCTGCCAATGCCGATATTTGCTCATTGGGCTTTTCGGCGCCCATTGAAAAGCAAATACCAGGAAAGAAATTTGACTACTAGTAGTTCAAAGATCATGAGAAATTCTTCCCATGTCTGGGATTTTTAAATAAAGACTGGGGAAAGTACCCAGCAATGCGTGAATCTCAATGGTAAAGACGGTAATCCTTGATTCACAGCTGGAGTGATTAAAACGGTTAAGTACAGTGTCCAATGAGAGCGCTTAAAGCTGAGGGAGGCGTGGTCTCCTGAGCTGAACCAGGGCCCTGTTGGCGGTGAACGGCTCATGCTCCTCTGCTGCTGCTGCTTTTCCCCGGCTGGGATCGGCTCGGGGTGCGTCGGCTGACCGCTCCTGTCTGTGTCTGTGTCCCTCCAGCCCCCGGAAGGGGAGCGGACAGCAGCAGAGGGCCCACCGGGGGCGGGGGGGGTCTAACGGGATGGAAGAGAGGCAGCGAGCCCAGGGGATTCGGCCCATGGCTCCTCTGACGCCTCGCGGAAGGGCCCGTCGCGGCAGGCCCCCGTCCCGTGGCCCCCTGTCCAGGTGAGGCCTCTCGGCGCAGGCCGCGGGAGAGGTTAAAGGGGTACACGGCTTCCCTCAAACGGACCTCGTCCGTCCCATACCCCTCCATTGCACGTGCACGATTCTTTATTTTCTGCACTTTGCACATTTCACTTTTACTGAATTAATAAAAATATCTATGTTCTCTTTTTTAATGTTAGAAACCCATTTCTTTGTGGGCTTTACCCATCATCTCTCTAACATGGATTTGTTGTGTTAAAATCGTCCGTGCCAGCAGGTCAGTCTGGTAAGGGAAGGAGCATGGGACGTTGGCTGATGCTCTTAAGAGTTTTTGGTTAATCCTGCATGTAAGAAATGCAGGCTTTAAGGTTTCGCTGGAGAGGTAGACCCAAGTGTTGAAAATCACCTTTCTCTAATTAGGGGCGCAGGGACCCTGTCCCGGGACGGCATACGGGGTCCCCCCTTGTCCTCCCCGGAGGACGAGCCGTACACGCGAGTGTGTGCCCGCGAGGGGGAGAGCCCCCCCAAACGTGGGACCCCGAGCCGTTCGGTCGCCGTCCTGGACTCGTCCCTCGACTCCAGCGGGAGCGCCAGCAGCTTCGTGGGGCTCCGCGTGGTGGCCAAGTGGCTATCCAACGGCTACCTGTACTCCGGCTGCATCACCCGCGATATGGGGGCGGGCCGCTTCCGGCTGCTCTTCGACGACGGCTACGAGTGTGACGTGCCAGGCAAGGACATCCTGCTGTGCGACCCCATCCCCTTGGAGACGGAGGTCACGGCGCTGTCTGATGACGAGAGCTTCAGCACAGGTGAGGTTTGCGTCGCTTGTTAAAAGTGGGGCCTCCACTTCAAATGGTACAAAAGTGTTTTTTTGTTAGTTTTTGGGGATTTTTCAGCTTTATTTGACAGCACTGTGTAGAGAGACAGGAAGAATGTGGAGTGAGAGAGAGGGAGAGACATTTGACAAAGTTTGTGCGGTCTAATTCGCGGCTCGCAATGAGCGCGTGGATAGTGCTCTACAGGCTATGTCACAAGACACCCGGGATCAGTCTTTTGAAATGCAACTGAAATGTTGTTGTTTGTTCAGAATTCACTCCTTTCCACCACTGTATTTGGGGTAAATGTAGACTTCCTGTTTGTGACTTGGTCTGCAGGTGTGGTGAAGGGGCATAAGACTGAAGGCTCGGAGTTCTTCTACAACGTGGAGAAGGACGGCCAGTGCAAGTGGTACGGCCGCATGTCCGTGATCCTGTCCATGGAGCAGGCCAACCGTCTGAGGGAACAGTTCGGCCTGGGGCCTTACGAACCTGCCACGCCCCTCGCCAAGGCCTCTGACATCAGCCTGGGTAATGCCGTGAATCGAAGATTTTATCGTCAGACAAAATGGCCTCAAAAAAAAAGTTTGAAAATTTTAAGATAAATCTGAAGGTGTTGGAATTTGTGTTTATACATCTTGAAAGTGTGACTGCATCCTCCCCCCTGCAGATAACCTGGTGGAGGGGAAACGGAAGCGTAGAGGCAACGCGGGGGATCAGGAGACTCCCACCCGTAGCTCCAGCGACAGCCCCAGAACCCCAGGGCCTTCTGGGAAAAGGAAGCTGATGAGCTCAGATCCGGAGGAAAAGACTCCCGCTAAGAGAGGCCGCAAGTCAGCTGGTGCCAGAACGGGTATGGACAACCCACCCGTGGAGGAGCAAGATGACTGACATTACCCAGCCCCGCCCAGTTTTTACCTTTTTAAATTACAGTTGTAGTGGACCTTTTATGTTTTTACATTTTTAAGCCAACATTTAAAAAATTTATAATTTCATGAATCTGTTTTTATGTTTTATGAATGAAATGATAAAAGTATCGACTGGGATTTATTTTTAGTAGAAGCTTTTTTTATGTTTTTAATGTAACGTTACTCATAAATTAATATGGGTGAAAATGTATTGCTGATTTTTAAAATAAATGTATATCTTTACTTTTTTTTTTTGAAATTCAAAAATAATTTTTTGGTGCCCTATTGCAAGTGCAATATGTGTGAAGTCATTGGTGTGCTCTTGTCATGTTGAAACTCCATTATATTGTATAGCCGACTGAGCTGGGGTGAGCAACAGCATTATGGTATTTTAAACTAGTGCATAGTCCCAGAAGTCTGTGAAAAATACTTGAGTTATTACTCTGACTTCATAGAACACCACCTCTTGCTTCTCCCACGACTGAGCTGGTATGTCTTGAATTCATTTTGTGTCCTAATTCTTCACTTAAGATGGGGGGGGGGGGGTGGTTTTGTGCACTTTGTGTGGAAGTCGGTTGATATTTGGTGTCCTCTCTTGTCTAATCACGTTAAGGGAATAAGGGTATACATGTTATTTCTTTGTAAATGTTCAAACTGTGGTCAATGTAGAATCTGATAACTTTTTGTCAGTGTTGTGGGATGCTGCTGGTAATATTGGTCCTAGATTTAAAGATAAGGTGTCACTGGGTTTGTTAGGACAGCATGGCCCATGGTATTTGTTCAGGCACCACGGGTCTGTAGGCCTTGGTAGGATGATCAGCAGTGTTAAGTTCCTCCCTCATCTCTATTTCTGTATACAGGGAAGCATCTGGACGTGTGCAACACCTCTGGGAGCGGCACCGACCTGCCCTCTGACCCCAACGACGTGGAGGAGACGCACGGACCCCTCCCCCCAAGCGCCTCGCTCTTCTTGGGCTATGCCTTTCTGCTCACCACCTCTTCCGAGAGGGACCGTGAGATCAACCAGCTGGCAAATGAGGAAGAGGGTGAGCCTGCCGTGGCCAGTCAACAAAAATGTACTTGGCTTCCTTTGAGCTTACCCTGCACTCAGTATTGGGGATAATGAAATGGGGGTTGGATACTCGTCGTAGCATCAGCTTACATGTAGAAATCGGAGGAGCTCCACCAATTACAAAAAATGTTAGTAACAATCCGTAGAGCAACACTTATGGTGATAGGTCGATACTGTCTGTTTATACTTCTGGTGCCCTATATGTAAGTCCAGGAAGCATTATCCACCAATCACCATCAACGTTGTATTGGTTGTTCCCAACACCACCCCACTATTGGTGGAGTTTGTCTGTTTTCTACCTGTAAGGTGCCATCATAACTGTCTTTTTTGCCTGTTGTACGATATGCTAAGCATAAGAAATGCAATGCAGTATTTCTCATGTATGCAGTTTCTGTCCTTAAATTACATTAGGATGCATGACTAATATATAGCATAGCTGAAATAAAAGGTTAATTCCAGTTGTGCACAACAGCCAAAACGGTTGTAAACCTTCCCATAATGCATTAGTTTTAAAATATTGTACCTGGTACCAGTGGACTCCAGTCTGACTTGTTTGTGTTTTGTCAGAGTGTGTGCAGACGGCACCTTACAAAAAGAGCTACACGGAGACCCAGCTGGAAGCTGGAGGAGGATTTGTTCTCCAGGATTTTAATGAGGGACAGGTGAGGACTGCGAAGATCTGTGCCGTTTCTAACTTCTGTGCCTTTTAATAGGGTCCCGCTGCTACCAGACCGGAATGCATTTGCTTTCATGCTGAAATGTGTAAGCTGTTCTAGACAAATCCACTATCATGGTTTCAGTTCCTGTATTTTAATTTCCGTCCCTTACACTTACATGATTATTAAAAGATATGTATACTGCAAAGAAAAGAAACTTCCACACTTTAAAAATGTTTTTATTTTTTAATTTTTTTAAATGAAACTGTTGATCAGTATATCCTGCCTGTAGGCTGCCTGTAATGGGTTTCCACCCAGTGCAGTAACACAGGGGTGGTCAACAAATTTTTAATGGGGGCCAGATTTGTTTTAAAAATGGTGCAAGTGACCACACCTTTTCTACTTTCTATTCATACAATTGCAGAAGTAGCATAAGGATACTTTACTGCGATTTGTGTCATCACTGGATTTCCGGAACACACAGTCCTTACGAAGTCGTCATTTTGATTGACCCCATTTTGTGGCATGTTAAAATAAGGAACCGTTGTCGCTAAAACAGTGGGATAGTAAACAGTTTATAAATAAACTAAACCACTTCCAGCCTGTAGTAGTGCTAGTTAAGGGGTTAAATTAAGATTTTGTTTTTACAGTGGTCAGAGGCGACGGTGTGCCGCATTTTAACAGCCCTGCACTAACCTGATTCTCGTAAAATCTAATTTAGCAAATTACGATGCTATTCCTAGCCTTGGACTTATTTTGGTGTAGTGTCATCACCTAAGTGCTGAATGCTCACCATGTCCCCACAGTGCAAGGCAGCCTATCAGAGCCTCCTGATTGCAGACCAGCACTGCCGCACACGAAAGTACCTACAATGCGTGGCAAGCGGAATCCCGTGTGTGTCTCACATATGGGTACGGGACTGCTGCCACGACAACCAGCTGCTGAACTACAGGAACTACCTTCTGCCTGCCGGCGTGGGGCTGGAGGGCCGCATGGTGGAATGGTGAGGCCCGGAGAGAGTCCCAGATATCAGAGAAATCTGAGATGAGCTGCACTGATGGACTGGCAAGATTTATGTTTTGACTTATGACTGGTCCTTATACAGCACATTCAGTTTCAAGTTTTCCCCCATATGAAAATATTGTACCTATTCCCCTCTGTTCGATTTACTTTTCTCTACAGTATATTATTAAATTATAAAATTTAATATAATAGAATTAAGGACCCAGTACACAAGCTATTGTTAAAACCGATTAAATTAATTTGCCATTCTTCAAAGTAAAAATATAAAGATATAACTGAAATATCTAGCTGATGGTTTGCACGAATCCCCAGTCTTGAAAGAATAATAGAAAATGGCTCTTACTGCTGAGTTGAGTACCATCAACTGTGTTCCTACAGGCACCCACGCCGCAGTCCGTTCGAGGCCCTCAAGGTCTTGCTGGTCTTTGATGAGTCAACTGAATTTTGGGCCGAGTTACTGAAGATGGGTGGAGCTGCCTCTGTGTGCAACCATCAAGTGGACGGCAACAGCCCAGGTGGGTTCAACTCGCTAATTATTATGTGACCATGTCAATTTCTTTGTTGTATAAACCTTGCTTAAATTCAAAAGCATGATGAAAATACTAAAATACTTTTGCTGTGTGCAAGAAAACTGAATGCCTGACGCCCTACAGACAAGCCTTTATCAGGGTGTGGTCGGTTGACTGCAGCCTGACTACCGCTAAGGGAAGTTGGCCCGTGTTAACAGGTCGTCTCGTTTATCTGGGCAGACGACTTTGCAGATACGCTTGACCTGGTGGTGTCTAACCAGTCGTGCCCGCCGTCCGTGCAGAAGCGGGCAGCGTCGCTGGAGCTGCCAGTGCTGTCGCCGGAGTGGGTGATCCAGAGCCTCATATGCGGAGAGCGACAAGGCTACAGCAGCCACGCCCAGTTCCGACACGACTACTCGCCCTGAACCCAACCCACCCTGCCCCGGACGCCCACCCGCCCTTTTATCATCGTCCTGTGTTAGTTTTAGTGCATGCCCTTTCTGTATATAGTTTTAATTCTTCGGTTTTTATGGAAGAAAACAATAAATTGTGATTGTTTCATTTTATCAGTTTTATTTGAGTTCATCTTTTACAATCGATAATTTATTTACACTTTATACATTTCCGGAAAAAGAGCAACAGAATTCAATTCTGTGTGGTGCAATGAGGCTCTTGCTTTATTAATGTGCACAGATCTATATGGCACATATCCATAAGGAACCTGCCAAACATGAAAAATGTTAGCGCAAAAGGTCAAGTCTGGGACACTGGGCCGGGAGAATGACACGGGAATGCATTAGAGTCCATGCTGCTCCACTGTTGTAGTACTTGTAGTACTGGACAGAGGATGTTTTCAGGTACTGGCTCACAGTCCAAAACTGCAAAAGAAAAATTAGTCTTAGGCTGTGTCCAAATCAGCGCCCTTCCGTACGATTAAGCATGCTTTTGAGTACACTGGATATGAGAGTTAAGTTGGCAAAATGTTCTCTAAATGTAGTGTACTTCAAATCTCCAGATGATATACTTATTTCTGGGTTTTTGCTGATAATAGTATGGAGGATATTCTTTTCCAATACTGCATGTACTAAACAGCATGCAGTACACAGGATGCTGTGGGGCTCTGATTCAGACACAGCCTTCGATACTGCTGTCAGAACATACCCCATTACCTTCTTTTCGCCTCCATTGTAAGCACGTATACATACCTGCCCAGGGTTCCCCCTGATTGGGTGTAGTACTTGTTATAATCCAGCCGCAGGAGTAGCTGGGCCAAGTCTGAGTTTATCTGGTGATTGCGAACGCTTGACAGGATCTTGAAGAGCAGAAAAGACTGTCGACTGAAGCCCTGGGAAAGAGGAAGAAAAATTGCTCGGAATCATAATTTGTGCCTGAAGACCAGTGAAAGTGAACCTCTCGTTCCAGCCGTTATCCATCACTGCTTAAACCGCAACAGCGCATGTGGAGTGTGGAGACTCCTCACCTTGACCAGGATGTCCAGCTGAGCAGTGCCCCTGTCGTCCAGTGGGCCCAGGTTCTGACTGACTAGGGAGCAGAAGCTGTGGCAGAGCTCCAAGATCTCATTCAAGCAGTGAAACACCTGGGACAAATGAAGGAAAACCACTTGACTGAAAACTCGTGGGCTTCGTAAAATTAATTAATTTGTGAGGGATGTGTACGGTGAGCCTCTCACCGACTTCAGCAGTATGAAGGACTGTGCCAGAAGGTTGCTCAAGAAGTGATCGTGTGCCAGCCTGATGCTCTCAAAGTCTCTGATGGAGTTGATCTGATGCAAGAGCTGCGAGAATTGAGACTCCAAAACATCCACCTGTGCAGAGGTGAAGGCAGGACTGTGTCGGTTAAAGCAGGCAGGTAGCTAAAGGAGAAGTGGCTTATTTCTCTATGGGTACGGACATCAAACCTGCAGGTAATACTGGAGATTGTCCACTAAGAAGGTCATGTGGTTGCGCAGCCTCCACTTGACGGCGTCGGTCTGGTTGGATTTCAGGTGCTTGCGCTGCATCTGCAGAGCCCAGCAGTGCTGCAGCTCCGACTGCACTTTGCGCACACTGAGCAGGTAGCGGAACACCACGTTGTACCTGAGGAGAGGCGGAGCCAAATGTTGAGTTGATGGCTGAATCACATTCTCTGGACTCGTGGACTCAAAGGCGCGTTCTCGTTAAGTCTAAGTGCTTAGGGCTGCCCCATTGTGAAAACAGACTTTTTGGCAATCGCTCTTAGGCGGACTTTTCGCTCAATCTACACACACTTTTCAAGTCCGCATCAATGCACTTACCTGCCCTCAGAAATACTCCATTAAAGTCTTACAAGTCCATAGTCCACGAGTCTGTGAGGGTTCAGTTTAGGATTCAGCCGATAAAAGAGGGAAAGGCACGTGCACAAGGATCAGAAGATACAGAGGAAGTGCTTTGAATTCATTTTGGCCCCAGACAATTTATCCAGAGGAGAAAGCGGTAAAACTTTGGGCACACTCACTTCTCTAGGACAGCAGGAGTGAATAGGATGTGCAGAGGCCACTGCACCTTGTAGGCCAATCCCAGAGCAGCCCAGCCGGTGGGCGGTGCCTCCCGGGGAGAGGTGTCCTGCGGCGGGGTCGCACCCTCACGACCTCCAGCGACCTCTAAAAACAACAGACGCTCAGTCATACACATTTACATTCCAATCCATGCTCTTACCCAGAGCAACCTGCAATGTTGGAGTCCATCCACCTGAATTCAATGAACAACGGGCCAGGCTAACAACATTCCCAGACAATACAAGTTAACTATGCTAAGAACCACCAAAGGACATCCATAACAGATTTTTGATTTTAAAAGCTGTGACCTGATGGAAACCCCCAACCCCGTGTCTGCAGCACCTTTGGTCTCTTTTCCTTGGTAGTCGATCGTCAGGTGCAGGAGAGGCAGAAGGTTGTCATCATCCGGCAGCACCTTGTGAGCGGCCTGCTGAAATGCGACATTGACATCTAGTGGAGAGAGAAAGAAAAACACAATGAACCAGAACATCGGGAAGTTGAAATTCTGTAAATTTGTTAAGAGTTTGGAATACGTAGGCCTTCGTACCGTGTTCGGTGACAGCGGTGGGTGGTGTTTTCAGCATGTGCTGTGCGTGGTCAATAAAGACCTGGAAGAGCTCGCCACGACCCAGCAAGTAGAAATCCTTAATGATCTAAAAGAAAAACCAGAGTAATGCTGCCTTCACAAGAACAAATTAAAATCTACACACATAAAAAATCTGATCATGGAACTATGCTCTGACCTTGAGTTGTCCCAAAAGGTCAGACTCCTCCACCATCAGTGTCCACAGATGCTGGAATAAAACATGGACGACTCAATAGGATTGTTTTGTCTCTGGAAATATCTGGGCTTGTTTTGCTCTAGTTTGTTATACATTATCTCTATAGTTTGTAGAGATAATAACGTGTCACGCGTCAACCCCACCTCAGCAACTGTGCTCCGAATTCCATCGATGAGGTTCTCAAAATCCACCAGACTGAAGAGCGGCTGCTGTTTGAGTCGATGCAGCTCAGTGGCAAATATGTCCTCCTGGTGCTTCAGAATAGAGCCTGGCAACAAAAGTATAAGCTTCGGCACTAAAAGGGCTACATCTGTCGTGACCACAATAATACACACAGCCTATACTGACGAGATCCAATCAAGAAGCAGAAAGGTTATTGAAGTGCTCACCACACAAGGAAAAGCCACAAGGATGTCAGTCTAACACTTACTTGACAACATAATGGATGAAGCAATGATTAGCCCTTGCATTACGAGTGAACTCTCACCGGCACGGGATGGGTTCTGGTTGTGATTCTCAAACATCTGGACCGACTCCCCAACAAAGAGGATCTTCTCAGCCACACGGATGGGGATGTAAGAGGGAAGCATCTCGATGCGGAGAGAGAACTGCTGCAGGGACGGAGCCAGCATGTTCTCCTCCTCGATCAACCGCTGCAAGACGGGACGTAACATCTCAGTACAGTACAGCTTTTGTGTGCCCTTAAAAAAGAATCTTAGTTCTATTCACAAACCCCTTTATAAAAAGCCTTTGCTAATCATATGGTCACTAAACATGTATCAAGTCCTGTCTCAGCTTATTGACAATGATGGAGTGTTCAGTCATTATTTTTGTACACCAAATGATTTTGCAGCTCAAATGGCACTTTTACGACACGTCTATGTTGGCTCCCAAATTTTGGATGTGTTATAAAAGCCCCCTTGTTATTATTTTGCAGCTCCAAACACATCAACACTAGATTCCCACATTCTGACTGATTAGTCATGCCCAGGTCTATCCCACAACCACAGATGCCAGTCTGCTCCCCCACCAGATCCTGCAGCTCCCGTAACTGCTTCCCGCTCAGGCCCCCGATGCCCAGGTCTTCCTCGTCTTCCTCCTGGGCTTGGGCCGCGCCCCCAGCACTCGGGCCCTGCTTCACGAAGAACTCCTCGCTCTGGTCCAGCAGGAGTCCGTGTAGCATCCAGGCGGCAAGCTGCTTGTACATCACTCCGTGACACACGGCTAGAATCCTGCACCATTAGAAGGGACACTTCAGTCACACAATGGAGTGCATAAGTAAGCGTTGGTAACATGCACATTTAAGGAACAATTCAATACATATTCACCAAGATTAGAATAAGAAACTGCATACCAGGTTCAAAGCACCAAAGGATGTTCTATGAGAAAACTCATGGTTGGGGAAAGTAGGTAAACAGAAGATTGTAATATATTACAGTTTAAGTAATATATCAAGTTATGACCATTAATTACTAATAAGCTCTGTCCTTTAAGCCAAACTTTGCATGTTGAAGAATGCACTTAACAAAAGCCATGATGTGCACTTGATTTTTTAACCAACGGACTGTACTCACTTCTCTAAGGCTAAACGTACAGGTGGCAGCCCTCCACAGCTATGTTTGTACACCGTCTCCAAAATCTGGCAGCCATGGATCTAATTGGCGGAGTTGGGAAAGACAGTAAACAGGGTTACCGTACTGTTATTGCCGTCATCACATTTCAGTTACTGATATTCATTTAAATGTGTAGGCTTGACATATAACTCGAGGGTTAAAAATACAAATCTGCATTCAGTCATCTGAGTCATTGCTGAACGTCTTACCTTCTGAGATCTGATTGTCTCTACTACCACCATGACAGAGGGGAACAGCAACTGAAACTGAAGGAGAACAGAACCAGTGATTGGGGGGGAAACACTAATTATTTCTGTCTAAGCATAAAACAAAATATATTACAATCAAACTACACAATACAAATGATAAACAACCTGAGCAAAGACTTCAGGAATAAACCAACATGCATTTATCGCTGTAAAGCGCGTGGAGTGTGAGAAAAGTGCTATATAAAAATAAATTATCATTTATTTTTTATTGCACATTACCTGGTCCAGCATGTAATTCACATGAGAAATGGACAGATGTGGGTCACCAAGAAACTGAAATAATAATAAAATCATGTCACTGGTTTTAAAAGACAATACAATAATATGTAGCTTCATTATCTTTTTTTGTGTTGAATGCAGTATAAGCATGTGTATTCTACCTCCTGCTCAAGGTCAAGCAAGGCCTGTCGATAGGGCTGAAGCACAGAGTCCAAGCCTGTGCAGAAAGCCCGGAGGTAGATCCCATGTAGTCCACCTTGGTTTGGCTGGGTAGGGTGGTGCTCCTGTACAAATAAAACATAAATCAGACAGGATTCATAAAAAAACCTTGAGGAATGCTGAACAACAATCACAATACGTTTGGGCTCCAATTAACCAAATTCCTATAAAACTTAATTCCCAAAGAACAGAGAGCACAATATACAGAGCGGTAAAGTTGCAGTATGTTAAGTATCTCGTTGCCACAGTTAGTCTAAGCTCGGCGATATTCGAACAGATGAACTGCCATAGACAACTGGGAAACTGCTTGGATATGTTGGCTGTGTCACTGTTACAATTTCATTTGAAAAATTCAGAGGTGGAAAACCAGGGGACATAAAGTAAAAGTCCTACCATGTGTTTCTTCCACCCATAGACTCAGCCAGCTGATTTCACTAATTAGTTCTACCTCCTCACTGAAGAATTATGTTAATTACCAAATCCAAGTGATTGGAGAAAAATACTGGGGAGGACTTTTTACTTCATGTTCCCTGGATTTCCACCTCTGGAAAAATTTCCCGACACACTTCGAATCCCTCGAAACTCACTTGCTGATGCACATGGGCTGTGTGCTGTTCGGTAAATTCTGTGAAGCGAATGTAATCAGTACCAAGTTTACAAAGCCGGTTCAGCACACTGTTCTCGCTTGGGTGAAGAAAGGGTAAGTCCTGGGATACCTGTGGGAAAAACAGATGAACTCTGAATACTGAAGTGTGTAGATGAAATTACATTATTTAAATGTGAGAGGTATAACACATGCACCTTTTCATAAAGATCTGACAACGTTATCTAGCTCTACTAGAGCTAAACATAGCCTACGACAACTGCAGCAACCCAACTCGTAACCATTTAATTAAATTAAATTTTAATATTACCGTTTCTCGCTGTAAAGCGACATCTAGTATGCATAGCATGCAAAATCTAGTTGAGCTATCTGGCAACACATTCGTCAGACGTGTCAGATAGAAAGTCATATAGTTGTATAGCTAGTTAACTGCTTACTATAACTTAGTCAGAAGACGCTGCAGGCAGCTAGCAAGCCAGCGTTTGTACTTGTATAAATTAAATTAGATAATGTTGCCTATACCTGTAAACCAGTCCTTTTATTCCATGTGAATATTGTGCCAGGGTACCCACTCAAAGCCAACAAGAGTTCATGAATCATTTTGCTTTTGATTATTCGAAGGACTCGGTTGTGACAGTGGTAGAAATTACTGTGCTTGTATTTTGTCCGCCGATTCTACCGCCGCAATTCGATGACGCACGATGACAATAACGCGCTGCATTGTGGGTGTTTGTAGTTTTCTACTCCATTTCATTGTCAACGTCAAACATCCTGAATTTACTGTTAATACTTATTTGCTTCAGAAATCATTTATGATATCTAACATTGTTTTAACTCGCTAGCCTGTTATTATAAGAAATTAACAGTTTATAATTAATTCACGTTTGTGGATTTTTTATTATTTTTTACATATTATTTTTATTTATTTCATTAGCATCATGTGTACATCAGTGAGAGATGCTCATATGTTGTTCTTAATCAATTGCAGTTAATGGTACATAATATGCTATATATTAATGCAAAATGTGTATTATTCCCCACAGTCCACAATGGCAACACCAGCCCTTGCTTCAGGCTGTTCTGTCTGGTCTGTGACCTAAGATAGGAATTTCCTTCTGTGCTGTATAGGGTGTAGAATTTGCATAAATTTTTTTATTTATTATTCTTTAACTGACTTCCATTTGGCGTACACAATTTGGGTAAAATGAACTAGTTAACCTGGTAATGGATTTTTCTGCACTGGTCCCATTTAATAATTTAGCCATTGTACTAAATTACAGGATGATAGTTATAATCCTTAACGTAACCAAGCTTCTTAGCTGTTCGACACCACAATTTATATATTGGTTCTCTTGTTCTGGTCAGTTGAAAAAGAAAAGAGTTCATCTTTCCAATTAGAATTGGTGGTAGAAGGACTTTGATTTGTGTATCCACAGGGATGCCTTTTTAATTTCACTGGCACATGGGGGGGATGAGCACTCAAAGGCTGTAAGAAGTGGGACAGTGTCTTCGGGGGGGAGATGGGGGTTGTACTCTAGTGCACACAGGAGGTGTTGACAGTCTGAAATTGCATCCGGCGTCATAGGTCTCTTTGGATCTGTGGATTTATATCATTGGATCTGTGGATTTATATTTAGTCTTGTGTACAGGTGTCCAAGGTCAATTTAATCTGTTTAAGTAGCATGCTGGTAGTACACTGAGGCTTTTGAGCTGCACTGCAGATCACCTACAGTATACAAATATGGCCATAAGGAGGGCAGCAACATTAGGTCCTTTGGTTTTGCTGTTTGCGGGGAAATCAACAGAAGACGCACACATTCTATAAAATGATGTAGTCTCTTGACAAGAATCATCTGAAATAGGCCCTCTCTGGCACTTTACCTTGTCATAACACCTGATTAATACTCATTTTGGTAGCTTTGTCCTTGTTTGTAGCTATAACTTCATTTAATGTTCAATATGGTAATTGGCAAGTTGTTAATGTTCAATAGGGTAGTTCATAAGTTGTCATTTGAGTCTGCTAAGTGACAGTACACTTTTAGAAAAAGGGGTTCTGACTTGTCTTCATAGGGGAACCCTTTTTAGTGCCTTATGGAACCCTCTGTGGTAGGTGTGAAAAGTGTGAAAGCTCCAAGATGGAACCATTTTGCCCGACAGAGAACCCTTGAACTAGGTAGGGTTCCTCTATGGAGACACAGAGGAGCCTTTTTGAAGCCTGTCTCCTAAGAGTGTAAAGTAAAAACCTGAAGCCACTGACTACCAATGTTTGTAGTTATACGTGGTTCAAGCTTAATTCCCAGCCTTTTGATGTGCAGTTTATTAAAATCCATTGTAATGGCACAGCATGACTGTCTCAAAGGTGTTATCCAGGCAAGCATGTTAACAGTAAGCTGAGCAATCAATAGGAAATGGTTGCTTACTCTTAATCACTTTTATTTAGGCCTGTTCAGTGGAGTTGGAACACATTTTATGGGACACAGTTAATCTGAAATTCTCATCTTCAGTCTTTAATTTATGACGTTCGATTTTATGTTGCATAGATTTGATACTCAATTTAAATGATATAATACTTTTCTTGCTCCAATTAATTATTTGCTTGTATAACAGCACTTCTGTAAATATAAAGCATGCATTTTGCGATACTTAGCTGAGTTATGACAATGCTGAATGGACAGTCACCTCTAAAGTACATAATATATCTTTTATGAACCTAAGTTGTATATGATTGCAGTTGTATTTATGTAATTATTTCTAAGCAACTATCTAAAATCACTAAAATATTTTGGCCTAAACCTCAATCATTAAAGATTATATATCTGAAGAGGAATGTTTCAACTCAAACTGGTCAAACTCAGGGAAGCTAAGAAGTGTCGCCGGCATGTCTACCACTCTGTGACAATTGTTTTTTAAGCCTGTAGAGGGCAGATATTGCACTTTTAGCATTTCATTCAGCCCCACTGTATAACTAATACTGTGGGTCCATGATGGCTACCTTTACTATGTTGCACATACAAACCCCAATTCCAAAAAAATTGGGACAGTATGTAAAATGCACATAAAAGCAGAAAGCAGTGATTTGTAAATTCTCTTTAACATACATTTAATTGAAATGAGCACATTTTAAATCGGGGGAATATTTAAAATGCATCTCATCCCTTTTATTTTGTTTATTAAAAGTAGCAAAATTGTGGTCCCCTTTTGGTTATTTGTTTTTTATATCAACTTGTGTAGTGTTTGAAGACACTGCCTGTTGACATGTTTTGTAGTGTACAAATGTTATATTATATAATATAATTATGTTACAGGTACGGAAAAATTTGTTTGCATTTGCCCATGAATACATTGAATTACATTTTTAGAGGAACGATGCTGCAGAGCCCTTCTGGATGTATCAGAGCAGAACTTTATGAAGAGGTAATCTGTGCACTAACTACAATGAAATATATGTAGGTGATGCAATGAATAGCTCCAGTTTTTCACATCAGTGGTCTGTATATGCCTTCTTACATTAAAGTGTTGTACTTTGTGGGGAAAAATGATCAGTGAGCAGCAAAGCTGTTGTGGGTTTTAAATAGTGCTGTGTTTTATTTCAGTATTTTTGAGAGGCGCCTGTGATTTCTGTGTTGTACATATTACTGTGCTATGCTGTAGGATAAAAAACGTTTTGGCTACCTTTTGCTGTATTTTTGTTACAGTACACAACCTTTATGGATGCCTTTTGCACTAAGCAATGCACTTGGGTGAGAGAAAAATGTACCATCCAGTGTCAGGTAAAGATAAACACACAGGTAATATGCATTTATATTATCGGAGCAGAAACAGTTTCTTTCATTTACATTTAGCCATTTAGTACATGCTCTGGTCCTTGACAACTTACAAACAAGTACATATAAAAAGGCGGGAAAACAGAGGTAGACATGGAAAATTGATTAAGTGGACTAATGCACAAGTCTTTCTACTGCCATGTAACTGGATCTGCCCCTTCGTTGAATAAGTCAAAGGCTGTCTCTTCTAATAAGTTGTGATTCCTGAGAATTAATTCCGGTGTTCATGAAACAGTTTGAGATTTTATCTGCTGGGACTAGCTCTTCGCCTATAATTACAGTAATCTATATGATTTAACAGTTACAATGTTATTTATTTAAGAATTAAAATATAGCACCTTATTTTGATTGATTTGTTCTTGACAAGAATGTTTTTGTCACTGAGTGTAGTTAATTTCAAACACCATCTTTTATTTGAGTATAATAAACTCTGAGCGACCTTTATTTGTCAGACGTCATCGTCCTCCAGCTTTATCCCCCATAATAGAAATGTCAGCTCTTCAGCGCGCGGTGATGTTTCTCGAAGTGACAGCTGTTAACACTTTTTCATAGCTCTTCATTAGTGAGCTGTGTGTTTTTTCTCTATACTGTGTGTGTGTGTGTGTCTGCGTCTGCGTGCGCGACTGTGCGTGTGTGCGTGTGTGTGGGTGTGTGTGTGCGCATGTGTGTGTGCGTGTTCGCGTGTGTGTGACTGTGTGTGTGTGTGTGGGTGTGGGTGTGGGTGTGCGTGTGTGTGACTGTGGGTGTGCGCGTGTGTGTGACTGTGGGTGTGCGCGCGTGTGTGACTGTGTGGGTGTGCGCGTGTGTGTGACTGTGTGTGTGTGTGTGTGTGTGACTGTGTGTGTGTGTGTGTGTGTGTGTGTGTGTGTGTGTGTGTGTGTGTGCGTGCGTGTGTGCGTGTGTGCGTGCGTGCGTGTGTGTGTGTGTGGGTGTGCGCGTGTGTGTGTGTGTGTGTGTGTGCATGCATGTGTGTGTGTGTGTGGGTGTGCGCGTGTGTGTGTGTGTGTGTGTGTGTATATCTGATGTAGGATGTATGTATTAATTTCGTCCATCGTGGAATGGATTTTGTACCTACCTTATATAGTCTACCATATCTCAGCAATGCCATACTACTTGACTTTTAAAGTGAAGCCTATTCAGTCTTGACAGTGGCAATGTTTTTTTTTTCCAGTGTGACAACACCTTTTCATTAAGATTAATATGACTTGACTTGTCTGGAGGCAGAAATCAGCCCTTTCTCTGAAAGCAGACTGCATGATTCTAATTATAGTTGCATCCACCTGCCCACAAGAGAGATGCCTCCTGGCGATGTGGCAATTATTGATAAACATAAATGAAAGTGGACAGGTAGGTGGCTAGCCTGATTGACAGCTGATGAGATATGGGGGTTTGTCTCAGTGGCTGGATTGATGCCAGGCTTTGTAAGAGAAGGGTCCCTGTAGCACACATGAGTGGGTAAAATGAATGGAAAGGCCGACTTTGTTGCTTGGGTTCATCCAGATTTTTCATGGGAGATTGAGCCCTCAGTTGCTAGGGCAGAGTCATTGATGAATTGGAAGGACAGCTACGACATGTGAGTTTAGAGGGATGTAGATTAAACAACAGAACTTTAAATAATAGAGGAACAGATGGCTAAATTTCAGCTAATTGGTAAAACCCACATACATGAGCAATGCGTGAGTGCTCAGTGAAAAAAATAAACTGTAGAGCGATGACGTGTGCAAACAGATATCTTCTAAAGACAAACTTGATGTCTGCTGAACCTTTATCGTGCTTTGTTGCTATAAATGGCTCTCAATTGTGTACAGCGGCAAATGGAGATGAGTTGTTATCAAGCCAAATTGGGAGATTTTCGTGATTCATTTTTAAGCTTTGGCTTTTTTTTTTCTTTCTTTATTGTACGGATTACTTAGTCACGTCGAACAAAGTGGGTAACGATTACTTTGTTTGAAACCTCTGACTCATTTGTCCTACACAATTACTGTCATAGTGTTTGCCTGTCCCCTTGAAGCTAATGCACTGCCTAAAACATTCTCAATGTATGTTGAAGTCAGTGTAGCCACTTGACATGATTATGTTTTTCATAACGTTGCTGTGTCTATTACGGGCATCTTGTTATTGTGACTCGGCTGTTAGTTACTGACACGTGATTAACTAATTTAAATCATTTATTTGTTCTCCCTTGCTCTCCTATGTCAACGCCTTGCAGTGTGTGGACTGCAACACTTATCCTCCTTGGGTGGGTCCACGAACCTTCCTGCAGAGAGTCCTGCAAAACACTACTGACCGAATACAGCAAATACCCTTTGAGCACAAATAATTCCATGATCTTTCCTCATTGAAGTGTATCATTAACAGCAAAATCAAATTTAATCTTTCCCTCTGGTCTTGAATTACAATATAGTTGACACAAATGACCATTTAGCGTGAATAGTTATGAGTATATACTTATGTACTTCAACTTTAGTATTGTAGTAATTGCGGATGAGCGCAGGTAACCATGCACTGAAGCAGTTGGTTACTTTGTGAATGCTGACTTCCTGTTTGACACCTCTATGTTGAATCACTGGATATTTCCCAGGGCAGCTCTCGAGTGGTCGATGTCCAATCTCCCGGTGTTCACCACGCGGCGGAGGACTTGTTTTCCCCATGAAGCACTCTCCAGAGCATGTGACCTTTAATTTTCTGTGCAAGCGGTTGTTTTCTATCCGTGAGGATTGATCATCCTTGGCGGAAATGTATCTGTGACATCAATGCCCAGTTGGACCACAAATCAACTGGTGATAAAAATAATAAAAATACCACAACTGTATTACAACAGCTTCAATAAAACAAGCGAATGCCGTGCAGGTTAAAAGGAGACCATTCATTTTATGACTAGAGCACTTAACACGGAACAGGAAAGAACAATAGTGGGGGTTTTTTGTACTCTCACTTAGATAATAAATGGATTTGCTCATAAAATATGAATTACGCAATCTATGAACAATTATCTATTTTTATGCCTGTCTCCAGGGAAGGGCTGATAGAAACGTGTATTGTTCGTAATGGCAGGATCGTAATATGTAGGCTATCTGTAGCAGGATGGAAACCCTAAGAAAGTTTATTGCAAATAAATATTGTAAGAGCTGATTGCAGTGTTTTTAAAAGGCAATAATGTCTGAATTTCCCTTATATAATGTTTAATACAATAAATGCAATTAAATAAACTTTTCACACGCACATACACGCTGCAATCACATGCATTTATGTAGGTAATACAGTGCCCTCCACAATTATTGGCACCCCTGGTAAAGATGAGTAAAAATGGTTATAAAAAATTCATCTTTTGGTGAATTAGCTTAATCTCACACTGAAAAATTAGAAAAATTCAACCTTTAATTGAAGTGAATTTATTCTGAGAAAAAAATAAAATCCCTCATCAAGAAATAATAATTTTTAACAAAACCATGTGTGCCACAATTATTGGCACCCCTAGAAATTATTATGAATAAAATGTAACTGAAGCATTTTTTCCATTTATATTTTACTTTTTAAAGTTGATCAGAGTGTTTAGGAACTTTCAAGCAGTAATCCATGACTTCCTGTTTCACTGGAGTATAAATATGAGGTGACACAGAGGCCATATTCCCTTATTCATACATTAACATGGGAAAGATAAGAGAACACACAAATCAAATGAGGGAAAAGTATGTTTCATAAGTTAGGGAATGGCTATAAAAAAATAGCTGCTCAACTGAAAATGCCCACATCTACCGTTAGGGCAATACTTAAAACGTTCAAAGCAACTGGGACTGTTACAAACTTGCCTGGAAGAGGACCCAAGTTTATTTTGCCCCCACGCACAGTGAGGAGGATGGTAAGAGAGACAAAAAAAATCCCCAAGGATCACTGTTGGAGAATTACAGAGGAAAGTAGCATCTTGGGGTCATCAAGTCTCCAAAACTACGATGAGACGTCACCTCCGTGCCAACAAATTATAACCTGATCCCCACTGTTAAGTATGGTGGAGGTTTTGTGATGTTGTGGGGCTGTTTTTTTCTCCAAAGGCCCTGGGAACCTTGTTAGGGTACATGGCATCATAAACTCCATGAAATACCAGGACATTTTTTATCTGAATCTGGTTGCCTCTGCCAGGAAACTAAAACTGGGTTGTCGCTGGATCTTCCAGCAGGACAATGATCCAAAACATACGTCCACATAAACACAAAAATTGTTAACCGAACACAAAATCAGGCTTCTGCCATGGCCATCTCAGTCCTCTGACCTAAACCCAATTGAAAACCTGTGGGCTAAGCTGAAGAGGAGAGTGCACAAGAGAGGACCTAGGACTCTGGATGATCTGGAGAGATTCTGTAAAGAGGAATGGTCTCAGATTTCTTGCTCTGTATTCTCCAACCTTATTAGATGTTACAGGAGAAGACTCAGTGCTGTTTTATTGCCAAAGGGCGTTGTACAAAGTATTAAATGCAGGGGTCCCATTAATTGTGGCACACGTGCTTTTGTTAAAAAGAATTAATTCTTGATGAGGGATTTTTTTTTCTCAGAATAAATTTACTTCAATTAAAGGTTGAATTTTTCTCATTTTTTCATTGTGAGATTAAGCTAATTCACCAAACGGTGAATTTTGTATAACCCTTTTTACTCATATTTACCCTTTACCAGGAGTGCCAATAATTGTGGAGGGCACTGTATATGTGGTACCTATAGTGATGGTGTAACGTCTCCAGTCAATAACAAATTGAGACGTTGTCGTATTAAACCAACTGAAAATGTTAGTGGTACGCCGTGCACATTTATTTAAATGTAAAAAATAGTCTGTTTTCTGTCTAGTCTAGATTGCCTTCACACGGATAAAGTTTGTATGTAAATTTCAGGAAAAACAGTGGATTCAGAGACCACACTTTACAAAACAAGATATTACATATTTTAATAGTCATAAATTGTACTTACAGTGGGCAGTGAAATATTTCAATAAATTTCGCAAGTTTCTACTCATCTAACGTTAATAGCCTATCCTTCGTTATCAAACGCGCCACCCCTTTAATAGAATGTAGGCTATTATTGTGCTGTAACAAAATTATGTAAATAATATGATTTTTATACATTGAAAGTATGTTTAATCTATTCCCTTTATATCGGACCTTGAAGTACTTTTCAAATTAATATTATTCACAGGCATTTGAGCAGAAAAAAGTTGCAAAACGCCCCGCGTGGACAGTCGCACATCTTGCCGATTCGAGATCCTTTTCTCACCGCGCATTGCTCCCCTACGTCGCACTGTAGAGAGAGGGAGACGGAAAACATTTTTACAACCATGAACACTTTTGGTTTCATAGATTTTTATGACTGAACTCTTCTTTCGTCGGTCTCAACCGCCTTAAAACTAAGAGCACCCAACATTCAGTAGATGTCGGTGTTGGAGAGTGGCAGTCAGCTTTGGTTGAAGTCAAAGGTTCGCTAATAAATATCTGCATCCAAAAGGCAACTCCGGCAAAAAAACGTTTTGACGTATGATTTCATTTTGCACTGAATATTTCGACAATTTCTCATTACTAATACAGCAGTTACAGATATAGGCTACAGATTGACAGTAGTCTATGCAACCTGTTGTCTCAGTGAATTCTTGAAAGTAGCTAGTTAATACTTAAGATCATAGGCGATATTTACCGTAGGAACCTGACCAAATTTCTTTTCCCATGGCGAAATTCTTTTACTCTGCAGTTTTTCCAGAACTTCTTGGAGAGCTCCAAGCTGTTGAAATAATATAACATTTATTATAAAACACATCTCCGCTCAAATGTTTGATTTGACTTGCATGTTTGTTTTACCGAAAGTAATCAAAATCATGTGTAGCTTATGATCTTCAGCCCATATGGCATATGCTCAAAATGCTCTATATTATAACAAGTGTTTCTTGTAATAAATTGCTCTGCGATAAAACCAAAACTTACGAGCAGTTTTTCGTTGGTCAAGTTAGGATCTTTTGGGTAGAAGTCCGTTAAGGCTCTTGTATCTAAATTCAAATCCGATTCCGATTCGTTAATTTCAGCCCCACTAAGGACAGACAGCAGCACTGCGCAAATCAGAGTTGTCGTCCACAGTCTAGAGCTTTCCATGGTCCTGTAAGCAGATTGATCTGACTGAATGTGTGGCGAAGTTCTGTTCTGTTTCTCGGCGATTCAGTTTTAATACACTCTCCTTGCAGCACCTTTTATCCATTCCACATGATTCCTGGTCATTTTAAATTCGCTTGCTCCTCCTCAGCCATTGATTTCTTCGTACGTAAGAAAGCCTGCATGGGTGACTCATTGCGTAAACTTCCTGGGTAGTTAGTGTATATTTTAAGAAAAGCGATTGAAATCCCTTGGCAATTACTTTTTATATTCGGTTTTGCAGCAGGCGTGTGTCGTGACATTTAATGAACATGTGAACACATCGGGAAAAAGTAGCAAAAGGACTTTTACGCATTTTTACAAATACAAATCATGGATAGTATATAGTAGTTTCAAAGAAACAGCCATCTGCGCAAGAAAGGTTGGAATAGGGTTAAGAATATCAACCGTAGGCTATATCGCCATCAAACGCAGTAGCCAGAGGGATACTTAGCAGCTGAAATCATTTGTCATATCTATATTATGTAATTTACTCAAGATTTTCAAATGACAAACCATTTTACTCTATTTTTACGCATACATTTTTACGGTTTTATATACAGTTGAAGTCGGAAGTTTACATACACTTAGGTTGAAGTAATTAAAACTCATTTTTAACCACTCCACAGATTTCATGTTAGCAAACTATAGTGTTGGCAAGTCAGTTAGGCCATCTACTTTGTGCATGACACAAGTAATTTTTCCAACAATTGTTTCCAGACAGATTATTTCACTTTTAATTCACTATTTCACAATTCCAGTGGGTCAGAAGTTTACATACACTAAGTTGACTGTGCCTTTAAATTTTTAATATTTGGTTGCTTATCCTTTGCATGCCATATGACTTCCTGATGTCTGTGACCCAACAACATCAAAAGACTCTTGGGGCTCTATTTTAATAAACCAAACGCAATGGTGAACGCAAGAGTAATCGCTTGGCGGTATCGCTCTGAGGGCGTGTC
The DNA here is from genome assembly GCA_029718625.1 of Synaphobranchus kaupii. NCBI lineage: Eukaryota > Metazoa > Chordata > Actinopteri > Anguilliformes > Synaphobranchidae > Synaphobranchus > Synaphobranchus kaupii. Next base: position 18,180,713 of record CM056391.1, read on the forward strand.
GGCGAGAAATTTGGTAATTTCATGACGGCAATCTTGGCGCATCTGATGACGGTATTGCTAAAAGGCTGGGTTTAAATGTCCAAGGTGTGTCTCTATGGTAGCCAATCAAATAGTTGTTCTCATGCTTTTAAAAAAAAGCCCGTTGGAACGCAATCGCTCCATGCAATTTCATAATGAGCAACCCAAACGCACTGGACCGTCAACGACAAGAGCGATTTTCCGCACAGAAAATCAGACATACTTGCAACAGAAGTACAGACTAGGACTAGTAATTTATGGATCACAATCCACACCACCTCGTCTCCCAGAAGTTCGGAAGGCACGGGAGGAGGTGGCGAATGCATTAATTAGCCTACATGAGGTGATGTAGGCATAATTATGATTCAAATGGTAGGCTTATGATTCAACTGTGTCAATGTGTAATTTATATATTATAGGCTATTAGCCTACATGATCGCAAGTTTCTTGTAAACTGTCCTGTTTTATTCTAGTAGTTTAAATTAAAATTAATTAATTAATAATAATTATAGGCTATTTGTTCATTAAATGGAAGTGTAATGTTGGCATCACCTATAGACACTACATAGAACTACATGACTAATAAGTTGGCAAATTGCCAGAGTCTATTGCGTTGCAGCTAAGAGGTGGTTCTAGCTGATCATAACGCAATGGGTTTTCGTTGGTTCAAATTGTCACTGAGCCGAAAGTATTTTAGAACACGCCCCAGACAGCGCCACCCATCCCACTGCAGCGCAAGCGAAAGGATGTTATGTTGAGAATTTGTTGATCCTAGCGGTATTGCTGAGAAACGCCATAGCGCCAGTTTTAAGACGTTGATGCTGTCAACAAGCTTGCGTTTGACTATACCGTCCCCTTGCGCTGGTTTGAAAATAGAGCCCTTGGGGCTCTATTTTAATAAACCAAACGCAATGGTGAACGCAAGAGTAATCGCTTGGCGGTATCGCTCTGAGGGCGTGTCGGCGAGAAATTTGGTAATTTCATGACGGCAATCTTGGCGCACCTTATGGCGGTATTGCTAAAAGGCTGGGTTTAAACGTCCAAGGTGTGTCTCTATGGTAGCCAATCAAATTGTTGTTCTCATGCTTTAAAACGCAATCGCGTTGGAACGCAATCGCTCCATGCAATTTCATAATGAGCAACCCAAACGCACTGGACCGTCAACGACAAGATTTTCCGCACAGGAATCAGACATACTTGCAACAGAAGTACAGGCTAGGACTGTAGTAATTTATGGATCACAATCCACACCACCTCGTCTCCCAGAAGTTCGGAAGGCACGGGAGGAGGTGGCGAATGCATTAATTAGCCTACATTAGGTGATGTAGGCATAATTATGATTCAAATGGTAGGCTTATGATTCAACTGTGTCAATGTGTAATTTATATATTATAGGCTAGTGGCCTACATGATCGAAAGTTTCTTGTAAGCTGTCCTGTTTTATTCTAGTAGTTTAAATTTAAATTAATTAATTAATAATAATTATAGGCTATTTGTTCATTAAATGGAAGTGTAATGTTGGCATCACCTATAGACACTACATAGAACTACATGACGAATAAGTTACCAAATTGCCAGAGTCTATTGCGTTTCCGCTAAGAGGTGGTTCCAGCTGATCATAACGCAATGGGTTTTCGTTGGTTCAAATTGTCACTGAGCCGAAAGTATTTTAGAACACGCCCCAGACAGCGCCACCCATCCCACTGCAGCGCAAGCGAAAGGATGTTATGTTGAGAATTTGTTGATCCTAGCGGTATTGCTGAGAAACGCCATAGCGCCAGTTTTAAGACGTTGATGCTGTCAACAAGCTTGCGTTTGACTATACCGTCACCTTGCGCTGGTTTGAAAATAGAGCCCTTGATGTCTTATTTTCTGGTACTCTTACAAGCGATACTATAACGTCTCTGCATTTGACTGAATCTCTATGGGAATTGGGGGGTGGGTCTAGATTTAGCTGTAAATTACACTGGAGCAGTATGGAAACACATGGTTGGCTAAATGGCACTAAGTCATCAAGGGTCTAACGTATCAAACAAGCATTAAATAATCACTCTGCTGCCAGAAATACAGTAGATATGGATGGATAACTTGAAGGTTTTTTTTCCTGACTTATTTTTCCATAGAGTTTAATAGGAAAAATTGTCAGGAGAAACAACGCTTAAAGTGATCCATCCATATCTACTGCATATCTGGCAGCAGAGTGATGGTTTGAGGTTTGTTTGATACCTCAGACCCTTGATGACTTATAGCTATTTTACCAATCATGTATTCCATACTGTACCAGCATAATTTACAGCTAAATCTAGTCCCACCCCCCAATTCCTATAGAGATCCATTATATTGTTTATGTCTATGTCAATGATGTATCTGTAATACCCCCAGAACAATACAACAGATGCAAAAAAAGTAGCTTTTGTTTTTTAGTTTTTCTCCAGGATTCCAAGGCATGCATCATTAAGGACAGAAAAATGTAAATTTGCATTTTCTTCCAGTACATTAGGTATGTACATTCTCTGAACTGCATTGCAGGAGCCCATGACTAACACAGAGGATCAAGCTGTTCACACCTTGCAGGGAATGTTGTTAGGAATGGTCATTAACCCTGCCAATGGATCCCATTACTGCTGATTTTTTCACCGATTCTCTCTATCGCGTTTTGTTCACTTGAAAACAGGATTAAAGCTACTGTCGAGGGGGCATTGCCTTCTTTTCTCTTCCCTCAACCCCCAGTGCACTGAAAGTGACCACACACCACACCTTTAGCACATTCTAGTGTTGATGTCTCTCCTGTAGAACTCCTGACACCTGCTATGCAAATACAGCAGGCGGTGGTGAGGCCAAAGTGGTGAGATGAACTCCTAACAATGCTCCATGACATAGGGATTACACAGGCATCCACATGGATTAAACAAGCCTTACTTAGCACTATTGCAATATTGTCTTATGATAATTTTACCTAATGAAACTGGGGAATATGTAGTTCTTAATAAGCAAAGCCAAAGCTACAATCAATCCTGTGTGAGACCGAGGCTTTTAATGAGGAGATTAAGCTGCATCTGATCATCTGGCTCCATTCGTTACTACTTGGGTTTAAAGCAGCAAATGTACTTTGCATTCAAAGACAGGAAGGTGGATTAGGGTTTTAAAACATCAATATGTCACGTAATTAATGTAGGGGTGATTGTGGTGCATTACTATGAATAATGCAGAAACATGTTGTGGGAAAGTTCAAGCACTCTTGATCCACTCTTCAGAGTTAATTATTCCCAACAACTTTCTGTTGGCTTCAGAGAACGCAGAAGGAACATATGCTTATTTTCAGCTGATTTTCTGGCCGCTTGATTTTATCTGCAAGGCTGGTTTTCCCATAGATATAGAACCATAGATGTGACATATGTCATGTAATAGTAATTTGGAATCCTGAAATGGAACAATTTGGCAGCCATCTTACCTGGGTACAGCTATGGCAAAGCGTCATGGACTTTTTAACCCACTGTGATGTCATAATCGGGTCTCAGAAGCCAGATAGCTGATGACTGGCTCATAGATATAAAACCATAGTTACTGGCCACCATCTTACCTGGGTATGGTCTCAAAAAGTGTGCCACTAACTATGACATTTGTCACATCTATGGTTTTATATCTATGGGTTTTCCCCTCTCTCAGAATCCTTGTGACCTTGTTCTTTTGAGCTCTTATTTTCATATATTAACTCTGAGGGGTCCGTTTCTTAATGGATAACAGCTGCACACATTTCAAAAGATTAATGTATGAAGGACATTTGGTTTGTCCTCTTTTAGGATGATAAGGACCAGGAAATGAGAGAAAATTACATTTGAATATGCATTTCCCTTTTGTTTTTAAAACATGTCAGCCTGAGATAAGATATATCAGATTGATTGATTGATTGATTGATTGATTGATTTGGCTGTCAGATATTTTTAACCAGTTAACTTTTTATCCCTAGTTTTTCACATTTTGTCCATGCCATACCGTATACTATATAACCGTTAATCTTCTCCCTTTAATCCTTTGTAATTTTGTAAACCGCGACCATTTCAGTTTGTTTAAACCTCAGATTGAGATGAGAATTCCAGGATAAGGGGTCACGTGGCTTTATTTCGGAGCATCCAGGTCACCCTCATTTTTCTTTCTACTACCGAAGAACAGAGTGCAACTGCTGTCCTCTATTGATCTGAAGGTAATCACAGAAATCAGCCTGGATTTAAATGAGTGAGACAAGGTTCTCACCAGGTAAAGCCCACTCCCTCATTTCTAAGTTTGACACTTAATTGCTCTCTTGGTCCTTTTTAATCGGATTCCATTTTTCTTGTGTGACCTGTCTCTGTGTTGCCTGTTGTGATGTAAAAATGATTTTACCAAGTGGCCTCTAGGTGGTGCTTTTGTTTGCTGAGCCCAGAGGACTCTGTCACAGTCAGTAATGAAAAATCTTAAAAGCAAAGTAAGTGGAAAGGACATATAACTGAAGGGCACATAACTCCTTAATATGCGAGGAAGGAAATCTGGCTCAAAGGTTTATTATAGAACCCTGGTCATGAGAATCAGTTACCTGGTAAAAACGAGTGTACGGCATCATCAAAGGATGTTTGATTAGTTTCAGAGACATCCTTCTTTCCAAAAGCATAGTGGTATTAGTGTTTGGGTAAATGTTCCAGGGTAAGGCATTTTGATGACTGTATTATACTAAAAACATGAACCAGAGCTGGCCGTGCAGGTTGTTTTCACCAGGACCAGGACCAGGACCAGGACCAGGACCAGGACCAGGACCAGGACAAGGACCAGGACCAGGACCAGGACCAGGACCAGGACCAGGACCAGGACCAGGACCAGGACCAGGACCAGGACCAGGACATCAAGCAGGTTTGGAGTACAGGCTCTGTGGGCCATTAGCCCAAAACACACCTTCCAGCTGTTGTGAACCTATTGTCAATAGTTTTCCTCAAGTAAAATACATTGAAAGTAGCAGCAATGACTTCACGTAAACTTTTTAATCTGATCAATTTCAGATAGTGTGAAGATAAGACAGATTGTCTTCTTTACAATTTCATATACGTTAGCTATCTGTTTTATAATTAAAATGCTTGGTAACCCAGGGCTGCTGGGTGGCTTAGAGGCACTGCCCCAGCCTTTTAAGACACACTGCAAGGGGCCAGGTGAAATACTGGAAAGCTATGTCTCGATGTCTTGATTTTGTCTGATATCAGAATGTCTTGTCTTTATGTCATAATTTGTACTATGTCAGGCAGTATCGAATATGCTTTGTCAATCATTCTGCAGCGAAGCAACATCAGTCTTATTCTCATGTCTGACAAGTGGTTTAACATGCCATAACTTGCCAGGGCTTCCAAAAATTATGTTGGTACTCGGAAATATCCATCAGTATGAATTTATTCGCAAGCTTCAATTTAATATGTTTATATTCATTTTCACTGGATGTAGCTTTGGAGAAAGACGCATGGGACAGGCATACCCTTGACCACAAAGAAGAACCCTTTTATCGTCATTATTGTTCATATTCTGTATAAATGAGGCACGTAAGCCAACTGGGCTTAATAAGCCAACCAGGCTTAATTGCATGTACACTCACAGGGAGGGCAGAGTCCCTGTTCCCGGGGCATCTCATTAGCACAGGTCTCTCAGCCTCCACACTGGACAATTTGAGGAGCTTGAAGCACAAGTGTCAGGAATAATAAAAAGGATGTGTTCCGGTCTCCAAATATGCTGCCTCACAGGTGCTCATAATGATAGATAATTACATACATATTTTGCCAGTCTTGTTTCTGGGTGACTCAGACATAAATAAAAAGTGACCTTTGGTTGCCTCTCTAAATCAAAGATATGCGTATAATGATGATGCGATTTTCACAGCTCCTTATCCCTTGTGTTTCTGTTTGCTTATTAGCACCTGTGAAATTGTTAGCCTCGGTCAAATATACCCAGGACATTCGGCTATTGGGATTTTAAAGCAATACAGAAATAGCATTATATATGTATTCCAAAATTATAAACAATATATATGGTTCGGTTGACATTTGCCTCTGCTAGGTCACATTTAACAATGTAAAGGCCCGTCCACACCAAGAACGATAACTATAAATATATCGTTTTAAAAATCGTTCTAACTCAAGTGGATGGCAGAGTCCACACCACAACCATAACGACAACGACTGTGACGAACGATATCGTCACTTTCAGAGCGATTTGATGAACGATAGAAACACTGACAGCCAATCAAAATCCATCAGAATTTACAAGCTGCCGACACAGCTGGAGCGCGCAGCGCAGCGCGTGCTTGGTGCCACTGTTTACAGAACATTATCGTTCATCAGTGTGGATGCTCACATCGTTATCGTTATAGTTATCATTCTTGGTGTGGACGGGCCTTAACTGTCATGCATTCTTTATGATAATGATAAGATTAATATAAATAAAATCCACTATAAGGCATGGGGTGCATAAATCATGTTTATCTGTGAAAATTCAAATTTAACAAAGTTTTCATGCAGTAGATTATTAATATTATTGAATTGATATTTTCAATTATTTGCAAGAAAGAACCAAATTTACACTGGTTTAGTCACTGGTTATGAAATACATCTCTCAAAAGTGTCATTCTTTTTTTACTAAAAGTTTAAAACAGTTTAATTTGGCCCAAACTGAATATAAGGGTTTAATATAGTCTTTAAAACTGATCTGATTTACTGACAATATCTGAGCTTTCAATGGAGATCCAAATATAACAATACCCATGAATTAGTTTACAGGAGATTTATGACTCAGTTTTTTAAACATTACTGAGGCACCAACTGTGTGCTGTGTGATAAGGATAATTTGCACTTTAACTTTATACTTTAAAGGGAACTTTAATTGGATTTTGTTTTGCAGCGTGGATGTGACAGGATCTTTTATTGCTTAACATTGTGATGCTTCAATTACTTAAATTTTTCTGTTAAAAAAACTGTGAACAATTATCACTGATACCTCCCATGATGCAATCCAACAGGGGCAATAACCAAAAGGTTGATAAGAAGAGCATTTAAGCTGCTCTGAGAAGTGCAACGGAACGGCTTACAGGTAAATCACGAAACGATCGCAGAGTCCTATTTATAAAAAGCCCATTATCCCGATGTGTCCGTGGCAATCAGGCTGCGTTTAAACTAGCTGGTGGTCTGATGTGGGTTGAAGGCATGTCCTCATGCTCCAGCTCATTATCAGACTTATTTTCAGCTGATGAAACTCAGACGTGGCTGCCAGTGACAGAGCCTGGCCTGGCTTGTCATTCCACTCCTGTCGAGCGTGATGCCTTCTGAGCCCGGCGGGTTCTCTTTAGTTGTTTTCCCCCTGTAATTACTTTTTCATAGGACCGGGGACAAGGCTGCGCTGTCACGCAGCGCCTCTTCTCTGTCTGCTTGTATGCCGAAGGCACCGTTTGCCTGACCAAGGGAGGTGCGTGGGTCGAGGGAGCGGCGCGACATCGTTGAAAGGAAGAGACATACGGATCTTCCAAGGTGTCAGAATCTTTCAAAAGTCAGAATCCTTTAGCAGCTTGTTTCTACACCTCTCCGCCAGTTGAAAGAAAACATTTCAGGAATGTTGGGGAATATCTTTATTTTCCCCAAGGTTGCAATTTGTTTGCGAGATAACATTATAATGAGAAAGTTCCAGAAACAGCATGACTTAAGCAATATCACACGAGAGAGAGTGCTGTCGTAGGCATGAGGCGGCAGCCATGCTGATAGACAGTACATCATAACAACACGACCTCGAGTGTGATATTGTTTTTATACAACAGACTAGTTGTACTAGCCAATAAACATTTTATCAAGTAATGATTGAGACAAGAGATTATGATTTTGTTGTTTATTAGGCTCCACCAACAAATATAATTCTTTCAGGATACCATTAACAAAAATGTTGCTAAGCAACATATGAACAGTGATCCCAAAATAGCAGGCTAGGTAGCTAGCTATGTAACATTTTGAATGTATGAATTAGAATGTAAACAAAGTGGAGTGATCTGTTACAGTAAAAAGTTACAGTGATGTTGCACTGTATATTCGCTCTCATGGAATGCCTCTTCTTGACCGGAAGTTCATCAAAGCTTCATCAAATGTTTTTCGTATGGATTATGGCACTTACTTTACAAACCATTGGAACAAACACATCTCAACGTTATTCCCTCTGCATTCCAGAATGGCAAGTCACATAAAGAACGAACACTTTCCAGCTTCAGTCTGGGGGAAAGTCTGGTTAAATTTAACATTTTCCCTTCAAATGTGGAGACAGATCCTAAAAAAAAAAACTTGTGGTTCTATTTACATTAAAATGAGGAGTATGGCTCATAAAGTAAGTTCTGCTGGTGAATCCTGCTGTCAAAATGAATGTCTGTATTTTCTTTATTTTATTTTATTATTTTATTTTATTATTGTTTTGGTCTTGAAAAGCAATTCATATGCCAGAGATTAAGTCAATTTCGCAGTGGGCATGTGACAAGCAGGACTAAGTGCCCAGCTCTGTCAGCTGTTAAAGATAATTAATAATTTCATTGTGATGAAGAGATAATGTATTTGTGTTACCCTGGTGGTACTGCAATTAATACTGAAGCAGATTCTCTGTGTCAGTGCAGCTAGACTTTGAGACAGCTCTGATTCAATGGGTCTACCCCTCATGCGTCATATGAGGTCATTAGAGTGTCTGTGCCACAATTTCAAACCTTTCTCCTGGCCTGCACAGCTGTATTTATTGTAAAACAGAACAAGCTAATTTATTTAATTACAACGTATGCATGTCTTGTATCTTCGACATTATCTTTTGCCATAATGCCGAAAAATCATCATTTCCACTCTCCCAAGTACTCCCACACCAAGCTTTCTCACTTACTGTTCTGAAATTTTCCTCAAATAATGATCAAATCACAAAGTTATTCCCTCTCTAAGCAACCAAATATGAGTGACACAATTAATTATTTGGAATAGTTACTCACTTTTAACCAAACTGAAAAAGGCATAATAATTGTAGAGGAGGATGTGAAAAGATAATTTGAGTGTCCACAAACAGCCACATGTTATGCACATTTGTTCCTTTATGTCTGTCATGGTGGAGAAACATTTTGACCTTTTTGAAATGGGCTATTTATTTTATTGAACCTCTGTTTAACTAGGTAGGTCAACTGAGAACTGTATTTTGCAGTGATGGCCTAGCTAAAAATTTCAAAAAGAAAGACCCTACAGTACCATACATTGCTTAGAATATTTGAACAACTCCTAGATTTTCATTACCTTTTTGAAATATGTTGTAGATTTAAGTAGATATTCTGTCAGTCTTGGGACTCCTGAAGTGGTTGAAGTGGGTTATAATGTCTTGCATACTCGCCTCCACATATACTTCTTCTAACTACACTTTCATGTGATGATATCAAATGGAGTTTATAAACTCATCTTCACAGCCTTTCTCAGTCTCCTCCTCCCTCTGACTTGTATATAATTTGTCAGTAAATTATTTGTCTCGATTTTGTTCACACACACATGCACACCGCCTCACAATTAATGCATACTGCTTTGTCTTGGCTATCAAAGTTTCTTTATGTACCATGCTCAAATTATATGCTGTGTGCTACTCAAAATAGAAACATTGGAAGCAGACAAAACTTGCATTGCTTAGCGTTACAGTTCTTCTAAAGGTTTTTAAGACTCATTGTCTGGAAATTTGCATCCTGCTAAAGATTGAGCAGATCATGTGTCACCTTGAATTTAATAAGAAATGCAATTACTCTGACAGTTTAATAAACTCTGCATATAATCTTTATTTTGGGAACCGGAGAGTCAGGTAATTATAGCTGAGGATCATGCATCTGCAGAATTATTACATGTAAACAGTTTCAGACTGATTGCCTGAGTGGGGGCCCACCAGTCTGCAGAGACTTAATTACTGAAATGTCATATGGCAACTTTAGATGCCGTAGGTCACATACAGTGCCCACCAAAATTATTGGCAACCTTGTCCATGTCAGCATGACCTTTCACTCAAAATATGAGAAAAATCTAATATTTAATTTAGGTAATATTATTAAAAGAAAAACAAATAATAAAAAATGAATTCTAAAAAAGCATTAGTTATAAATTATTGGCAATGCTAGAAATAGTTACAAACAAAACCTAATTGAAGTATATTCCCGTTCAAATTGGATGTTTTTTAAACACAGTTTTACATACTTTTATATAGCCATTCTCAACTTCCTGTTTCACTGGGGTATAAATATGAGGTGACGCACAAAACTCATCCATCAACATAGGGAAGATCAGAGACACACAAATGAAATGAGAAATAAGGTTGTTGACCTTCTAAATCAGGTAATGGCTATAGAAAAATTGCTTCATGTCTGAAACTACCTATTTCCACCATTGGGACAATAATTAAAAAGTTCAAAGCAACTGGAGCTGTGATGAACTTGCTTCGAAGAGGACGCAAATGTAGATTTCCCCCACTCGCAATGAGGCAAATGGTTCACCTGTGGGGTGAGCTGAAGAGGAGAGTCCACAAGCGAGGACAAACAGAGATTCTGTATGGACGAATGGTCACAAATCCCTTGCTATGTGCTTTCCAATATCATCAAACATTTTCAGTGCTGTTATGCAGGCAAAGAGACAGTGTGCCAGGTACTAAATACAAGGATGCCAATAATTGCGGCAAGCCTATCCCAGCATGCCATGCATTGGGCAAGAGGCAGGAATACACCCTGGACAGGTCACCAATCCATTGCAGGGCACACCCACCATTCACTCACACACTCATACCTATGGGCAATTTAGAGTGTTCAATTCACCTAACCTGCATGTCTTTGGACTGTGGGAACCTATGCAGACACTGGGACAACATGCAAACGCCACACGGAAAGGCCTTCGGCCAGGATTTGAACCTTCTTGCAGTGAGGCGACAGTGCTACCCCCCGCCTAAAGAATCAAAAGAAACTAATTAATTACATTACAAAGATTGTACTCTTATACTTCTTCACATACTGTATATTCTTGATCATACTAACACCAGACAATAGTTTCATTTCTCCCCAGTCAAAATTCACATCTTTTATCTTAATGATCATTGAACATCATCAACTGAGAGTTGCTATTTATGTTTGAAAATAATAGCAATTCTCCTGTCCACATACGCTTCCATTTTACCAAGATAAATCACCATCTAATAAATAATTCTCACCAGAAGCTTTCAACTTATTACTCTCAACATTACTGATTAATTCCTTCCTTCCACGTTTACACAATTATTGCTACAAAAACCTTATTTGCCGACGTAGAGATGAGATCATTATCCGCATTTTGGCAATTATTCAAACTCAAAGGGTATCACTGGCATGACCTAGGTCTCAACTGTGGATTGCATTAAAAGTTGAATCTTTCACAGTCCCTCTCAATCGCAAAGATGTTCAGCTGTAACCCAACCCAAAGGTCATGTGACTAAATAGAATACTGTTACTGGTACCAAATGCACAGTTATCACAAACTTACTTAGGGTGACTGACAAATAGAGACTGATGAATTTATCATTACCATCGCAAAACATGGAAAGGACTTAGTGGGATTCTTTCTACCATAGGACATATGTTGCCCACAATGTCATGACAAAGTTGTGAAGACATTGCCTTTGACGTAAAATCATTGCGTTTGGAGTCAGAGACTGCCCTCTAATGTTGGCACTTTGAATTGCATTCAATATGCACTCCCTCTCGTCCGATATTGTATAAATATAATATAGTTAGTATTATATATGATGAACTAAGTAGCCTGGCATTTGAGTTCATGTCTGAGTTTATATTTGTCATCGTGGCCATACACACAATCTATCAAGCTGATGGACAGGAAGATTGTAAAGGCTGTCAGAACACTAAGACAACCACATCTACAATCTCTGGCAGGAGTTTTCACCCAAGCACATTCATTTTAAGGCATTAAATTCAGGCGCTGGATTAAATTATGTGTTGATCAAAGAAGTAAATGCTTGGTTAAAATGTTTTCAACTATATATTAGTTATCTAAATTTCAACTATATATTATATCCAAATTTCAACTATATATTTACACTTATATCTCTATTTTTCAAAACAAAATTACATGGTATAAATGTCCAGAGCCAATACCAAATAAATCTTTGTTTTAAGTATAATGGAAAGTAATAATGTGTATTTTTAGAATATTCCTGAATCACAGTATTTCGTTTTGACAGGTTCCCCAGCCAAAGTCTTCTCTTGTCACATAGCCATTAGTGAAATTAGTGCCATTAGTCCTAGAACTGTGCAGAGTAAACAGCATGAGTCTACATCTTTTTATCTGTCTGGTGTTTAAGTAGGAACAGCTTCTGTTATATTTAAACATTTATTTAGGAATTACCGTATGCCTCCCCAAAATGAAGCCACAGCACTGAATACAGGGCTTCAACTCAGCAATTGTATATTTGGCACTTTGGCACAATGAGCTCCTGAATTCATTCATCCTTTGAAAAGTAGACTGATTTCTCAGTAAACATAAATAGACTATTCAAATGTTATTCGGTTGACTGCTGTAATATTCACTTAGCTTGACGTGGCAGTGGAAGTGAAACAGGATTAGCTAGAATATAATGAATCAGATATCCAATTACTTCTGTACAGTAGCCATACTATTCCATCAAAAATATAAACTTATCTTAACAGGTAACAGATATTACTGCAGTTTCTTTAGTTTGTGTATTATTGAAATTAGCCAATGGGTGGCAGTATTATCTTATATAAAACAGTAAAGATAAAATATAACCTTTTTATTGCAAGTATACGTAGATCAGGGTTGGGGGAACCTGATACTGTAGGGCTGGTGAATATGCAGGTTTTGTTTCCACTAATTACTCTGGCTCAATTTGTTTTTTTATAGCTTTGTAGACCAATGCCAGTTCACTCATAAATTAGACCCAAACAGTCTTCAGCTGTAATTACTGAGCTTGTAAATAAATGTAGAAATATCTAAAATATCATGTCACATAAATGACTGGATCTCTTAAATAATTAAGAAAGATTCAGTCTGCTCGGGAAAAGGGCTCCCCTCCCCTGCTCTAGATCCTTTTTTGTTTTAAAAATAAATACTACTAAAATAAGCAAAGGAAATCTAATTCTTCAACAGTAGGCCCTGATCCTAAAATGTCAATGTGGATTTTATTTTTCATTTTCTTATAAGGAACAGCTAGTGTTGAACATTTGACCTGGATGTACAAATTACATTAAGATTTTAGAGTCAGTTCGGCCTTTATACAGGGCAATCACTCAATCCAACAAACACTTGTTCTGAGTATAGAACAATGTGCAGTATGTTTAGACATAGATTGTGCTTTTAATTTCACCTTAAAGTATGTCGGGAGTCAGCACACCTAATCTCCGGAGGAAGAGCATTCCAGAGCCTGGGGGCCACAGAGCAAAAAGCTTTTCAGAATCAGATGAGCATAGGGGGCGGGTAGGGACTATAGTGATGGAGGAGTTGGCGGATATAGTCTCGGGAAAGATCATAAAGGGCTTTGTAGGTCAAGAGGAGGGCCTTAAAATCGATCCTGGTTTTAATGGGGAGCCAGTGAAGAGTTTACAGAACCGGGGTTATGTGTTCTTTGCTGGATGTGCGGGTGATGACTCTGGCAGCAGCATATTGGATCAATTGTAATTTTGAGAGGAGGTTGGAAGCAACACCAGTGACCTTCCTCACTGAAAGTGAGTTGCAGTTGTCAAGGCGTGATGTGATGAAGGCATGAACTAACTTTTCAGCATCAGATAGGGACAGGAATGAATGAATACGGTAGATATTACGAAGATGGAAAAATGACACCTTCTTGATATGATTAATATGGGCCTGGTACGTGAGAGATGAGTCAAAGATGACAACTAGATCTCTCACTTTGGGAGATGTATGCAGAGTTTTATCACCTAGGTTTATGGAGATTGTGTCAACATTCTTAAGAATGGTTTTAGTCCCAATTACTATGAGCTCAGTTTTGTCACAGTTCAGTTTTAGAAAACTTTGGATTTGCGTGTTGTCTGCATAAAAATTATAATGAAGTCCAAAACTATAGATAATATGACCGAGGGGGAGTATGTATATGCAAAATAACAGAGGACCAAGAACAGAGCCCTGTGGAACACCCTGTGTGACAGGTGAAGGGCTGGACTTACAGAGGCCTGAACTAACAAGTCTGTTGGTGATGTATGACTTAAATCACTGGAGAGCAGTGTCTGAGGTGCCAATGATGTTTTCCTACACGATGTTGTGATTTACTGTGTCGAATGCAGCACTAAGATCCAGCAGTAGGAGAATAGTTGCAAACCCAGAATCTGTTGCCATGAGAATGTCATTGCTGTAATTGATGAGAGTGGTTTCACAGCTATGGCAAGCTCTGAACTGAGATTGGAAGGGTTCTATCAAGGCATTGGACTCCAGATAATTTTGAAGTTGGGTTGATTCAAGTTAGAATTATTTAAAGTTATTGTAATCATAATAAATTAAAATCCTTAATTGTAAATGCCTGTAAAACTGCTTTCAAGTAATCATTTCTAAAAAAGTAAGAAGGGACAAATACAAGGAAAGGGTAAATATATTTTGTGCAATGAACAGAATTGGACTTCTAATCCATTAACAGAGGTCACAGTAAGTAGGACCCTTCCTCACTGAAAACCATCCTCATTGGCACCAGGATTGTAATTGCCCTGAAGGAAAGATGCATATTACAG